>BLBF01000004.1:20916118-20926765 GCA_015471245.1 Laticauda colubrina | reverse complement strand
ACAGCCGAAAGATGCAAAGCAATAGTAGAAGATCTTGAAGGCTGACAGCTGGTGTTGCTGCTGCTGGTGCTTCTCCTGCTGGTGCTGCTGCTGGTGCTGCTGCTGTGGTGGACCAGCCCCAAGGCCCTCAAAGCCCTGCTACTCAAGCCCCTGAAGTCCCTGCTGCTCAAGCCCCTGCCAGAGGGAGGAAGAGGCAAGGGAAGGAGAAGGGAGAGAAGAAACAGTACACCATTTCCGAGGAGCATGAGGAGGAGGTGCTGGAATGACTGAGGGAGAATGAGTACCTCTAGAGAAAGGGCCACAGACTCTATCGCGACACCAAAAAGAAGCAGGCAGCTTAGAGAGATAAGGCAGAGAGCCTGGGGTACACTGCGGATGTCCTCCTGGGATGGTGGAAGCACATGCACATGGTAAGCTACACCTGAAGAAATCTGGGCAGGTTGCTGTCAAGCTCACTGACCGGGAGATGTACATCATGGCCAAGTGCAGCTTCCTGGAGGGTGAGATCCGCCACCGAGGAGCAGCCCCTCTGACAACCCTCTTCCTCAGACAGCCCACAGACAGCCAGTCCTCTTCCAGCCAGGAGACAGCTACCCTGTCCAGGCAGGTGTCTTCAGAGGGCCCCACGGCAGAGAACCCTCCAACAGCTGCACTCCCCATGCCGGAGGACGTGGAGGATCCCCTGTCACAAATGGAGCAAGAAGCGGCAGCCACCAGAGACCAACCCACCCCCACCCCCAGCTCCACAGGATGCAGGCAGAGAGGCAGACTAGAGGGCCAGAGCCACACTGTCCTTTTGGAGATCAGGGACACAATCAAAACCAGCACAGGTCTTCTCTCTGTGGTCCACAGTGACATACCATTCTCGAACCGCAAGCCCTTCATCACGTACGTGAGCCAGACCCTCATGGACCTGCCTGAGGCCCAGTACCAGGTGATGAAGGAGAAGATCACAGCACTGCTGCACCACCCTCCAGGCCCAGCTGAACCTGCTCTGACCCACTCCAGAACCTGCTCCAGGATCCACTCCAGGTGATGTCACAGCCCTTCCATGGCTTTCAATAGCCCCTCACCTACCAAGGCTACGAGTACCAGGACTTCCCACAGCACAGGCAGACCTTCCCAGTCCAGGCCCAGGTTCATCGCATGCCACAGACACCCCACCTCACCCAGCTGCAGACCAGACAGCCCCACTACACTCCTCCTTCCTCCACCCCACAGCCAAGCCCCTCACCAGAAAATCTGTCATCAGTACTGTGCCTGACATCCCAGGTCCTTGAGGAAGGGCCTCTCAACCTCACGGGACTGAGTCAGCTCTCTGAGAGCTTCCTGAACACACCATCCCCTGTTGTACTCTCGGGGCCAAGCACCCCAATGGTGCCTCAGACCAGCACTCCAGCCACAGCCACCTCCACAGTCCCTGGCCGCTCGACAGCTGAGACCATGGACATGCCTCAGAATGACTGAGAATAGTGCCAGAGACTGAGTTGTTACCTGTTCACTTTATCTTTGCTTAAAGACACTTTACTTGGGTCATTTTGCTTTTTTAATAAAGTCAAACAATTTACTTAAGACAGTTATTAATAAAGGTAATCTTTGCTTCACACAATTGGTTCATTTTTTTTACTTAATAAAGTGTTGGTGAAAACTTTGAAAAAATGGTTAAGCCTTTGCATGCTTGTGGGATGGGTAAGGATAGTTGTGGGATGGGTAAGGATAGCTGTGGGATAGATAAACCTCCAGTGCAAGCATAGTGGGACTGTATGGTCCACCCTCCGAGCTGCCACACATATGGCCCTTTTTTATCAATAACAATTTATTCATTGATCAACACATTTCAGAATAAACAAAGCCCTTTATTAATGCCCTATTCATTGTAGGGCCACTCAACATACATGGCACAATCTCATCAGTGTTATGAGACAGGCTCAAGGAAGCATCCATTAACCATCTATCATCCTGTCTTGCCACTCCATTGCTCCAGCTGGGGATTTGCACCGGTGTCTCAGTAGGTTGCGCTGCTTCTTCCCTTCACATGAAGCTCTGTTGGGGCCTTGTACATCCACAGTGTCTATCAGGTTTCGTCCTTGCCTCCATTCACCAGGCCACTTTGCTGATGCTGTTGTGTGGCACCCTCCAGGCATATTGCATGTTTCTGTATGTGGTTCCAGAGGCCAGGTGGCACAAAGTCAATGCCACCTTCAGTCCAGGGTCCAGGTTGGGACGGAAGTTGGTGCTTGGCTTGGTCAACCTGGGTCTCAGACGCTCTATAATTTCATCAAACATGGCTGGTGGCATCCTTATGAAGTTCTGGAATGTACGAGTATCTTCATTCCTCAGTTCCACCATCAGCTTGTCATACAGTCCAAACTCCATTCTTCTCCCGATCCATCCTCGGACCCACACAGCTCTTGAACATCTCCTTCTTCTCCTTGTGTAGAAAAGGTGAAACAGCCTGAACAGGGCTTGGTTCTGGTGTTGAATGATCGTGGCTACCATAAGGACTGTGTTATGATCCATGGTGGAGAGCAATGGATGATGTGGAAGAGGAAGACCAAGGGTGAAGAGGTCTGTACACCAAGGCTGCTGGACTGATAGTGAGATCCAGGTGATTTCCTGCCCCTTTTTATAGGAAATATCGGTTGTCCGCTAGTTGTCCTTCCACATACTCTAGATATACTGCAGAAATCCTAAATATCCGAGATACATCCCACATACAAATGTTTTGTCCGTTTTAATGTTTTTGATACGAGATGCATCTGCTTACATCCTTTCTATTTCCGTGCTACTAACGCTGTGTGGACGTTCCATGTACCTTTCATTTCCTCCCTCTTTCCATTTTCAGCTGCAGCGGATGTGAGTTGAGGGGATGTCCAGAGGATGCTGAGAGGATACAGCGGATGTTTAATGGATGATTACAGACATAGAACATTTGTTGCCCGTATATTTCATGGATGTACATCATACGTGGCGGAAAGTTCATCCATTCAAAAAGTTTTGTGCAGCTCAAAACTTCTTGCGCGGATGAAATCTCAGTGGAAGGATGCTCGATGGATAAAGCGTATGAAACATGTATGCAATGAGTACACAATGGATGCATCACGTTTTCCAACGGATGGCAAGCTTTTTTGTCTGTTTTACATCCTCTTTGCATCCGTTGGTGCAGTGGGACATGGGCTTTAGCATGAATGGCAGATAACTTTAAACTCTTTGTTTCTTTCCTCTTCTGTGCCCCCCATTATTTCCACTGAAGTGTCTAGTTTAAGATGTACTGAGACCAGCTGGCACATGTCTCTCTAACAGCTTTCTGGGCTAATGAAATTTCCCTCATGTATTCCTGAGTTTTACAAATGCCTCTTGCAAGAAAAGAAAATTTGAATTTATCACCCACACTAGAGATTCCTATAACCTAATAGAGAGTGTGTATTTTCTAAAAAAGGGATGGACATCTGGAATCGTTTGCCTGCTGAGTTCCAGGAAAATTGCAAGAGAATATTCTGACATATCTGTATTGAGATGTGAGTTGATTTGAAGAGAAATAATAAAGAAAACCAGCTAAATGCTACCCTGAGAATATTGCACAAAATAATCAAACTTTTTCCTGAAGAAAATGAAAGGCAAGACTTGAATCTTGATGCTGAAGTTCTAAGTTAAGGTTCTTTGAATATAAAAGAAAAGAAAAATCAAACCACCCAAGTTGTATATATTAATTTACTTTGCCAAACCACAATTTACTACTCCAAACCAAACCACATCTGTGGGTGGCCAACTAATCTCTAGTGAAGCCAAACTGGCATCAGAACTTGGAATTTGTTGTGACCATCTTCTTTACTGTGATGATTTGTTGTTCAATTTATCAGTCCTTTAGTAGAATGTATTGCAGTGTGGACTGTTCATGTTCACATTGCCAAACCAGCCATGCCTTCTACTTTGTGATGGGATTCAAATAATTTAACAACTGGTTTACCCAGAGTCAGTGGGAAGTGTGGGCCATCACCTTCCTCCAGGTATGCCACACATGAGGGATAATCCTCCCACAATGGCCAACCTGACCCTTGGTGAATTGGTTGTTAAATTACCACCACAGTGGATCCTGGCACTGTGCTGCAATGGAGAAACGGGAAATGGAGCAACTGGCACAAGGGAAGGAAGAGGAGCAGGGAGAAAAAGAGGGAAACTGGCCTCCTCCTTCCCTCGTGGTCGCCGCACTGTTGCCCATTTCTCATTGCATAGCACAGCACCCAGAATCCACTTTGATAGTGGGTGGTGGTGGTGTGATTTAACAATCAGTTCATCTGAACCAATGAGAACTGGCTGAATCCCACCACTGCTTCTACTACCATATTCCATTCACTCCCAATTCTTTTCAGCTGCTCAGTTGGTCTGTCTGATTCCATAGCAGGTAAGATACATTTTGTGGACATGGCTTACTATTTTAGAGGGTTCCTAAGGGTTTTAGCATCTAAAAGCATTTGTGATCCTTAAAACAGGTGCAGTGGATGAGTAGCTGAGCTTGTTGACCAGAAGTTCAGTAATTCAAGAGCTAAGTACCGCATGATGGAGTGAGCTTCCATTATTTGCCCTAGCTCTTGCCAACCTAGCAGTTTGAATGCATGTGAATGCAAGTAGATAAATAGGTACCACTCCTGTGGGAAGGTAACATCATTCTGTGGGCTTTTAGAATATAGTCATGTTGGCCACATGATCCCAGAAGTGTCTTCAGACAATGCTGGTTCCCTCAGTTAAAAAACAGAGATGAGTACCACCCCTTGCCAGATACAACTGGCAGAGAAAATCTTTACCTTTTTACCTCAAAAATGCTTTTTCAGGAGGCAACTGGACTTTCCAGTTTTCCTTTGAAGATGTTTTGCTTCTCATCCAAGAAGCTTCTTCAGCTCTCAGTTGAAAAACCTTCTTGGATGAGAAGCGAAATTATTTCAAAGGAAAACCAGAAAATCCAGTTGCCTCTTGAAAAAGCACCTTTGGGACAACTATGACCTGGCTGACTGAGAGTCTCCATAGATTTAAACCTTAAAAAGTTTGAAGTTTCCTTCACACACCTGGGAATCTCCCACTTGTGTGATAGCCTCGCCAAAGCTAATGCTGCAGTAAAAAGGCTTCAGATCTTGCTCTGTCTTTCTTTTCTTAATGGTAAGAAAAGCTACGGAAGAAAGGGGTCCTAAGGTGGCATCTCTGTACAACTGAGTATCATATTAGGTTGGTGAGTTGCTTCATATTGCCCTTTTCCCTGTAGACTCCAATCTAAGGCAGGCTTACACAAATACGGATAGACATCGATGATCTCAGATGATCAAGCACTTTGAAATGATAGAAGTACAGCAGCTAGCAAAATGGAACAATCATTGGAAGTAAGTCATTTTAAATATCAAATTGAAATGGACCACAGCCACAGGGAAACAGTCAAAACCAATTCAGAGGATAAAGGTTTCTGCAGACTGCCATTTACTCAATGCCAACTTGTTTAAAAAGCGCACAGCTCTGGAGTATTTGGCATTTCTGGATGTCTGCCATATCTTCCTCCCATGTTTTAGAATGCCTTCTATTCTCATTTCTTGATTGTGGGCCCATCCTCATTTGCCTCTAGCCATGACACACATGCACCTGTAGAACCATGTTTTTCTGTCATGTCCTTGTGACACTGCCTCTGTCTTATCTGCAGGCTGAGCCTCTTGAGGTTTGATGTAATCCTTAACTATTCCTGTTTTAACACAGTCCTTTCGTTCTCCTGAAACAATTTTCATCACCCAAAGTCACTAGCTTGAAATCTGTAGCTACAGAAATTGAACAAATGAAGAAACGAATAGATAAATAATAAGTAAATATTTGTTTTTGTTGTGGGTATGATCTATTCTGCTTTTCGCTCTGATGACTGCCTTCCATACTTATCTGGCTTTGGGATAAAAGGGAGCCTGCTTTTCACAGAGCTATCTGTCCATGAATGCCTCACCATAGCACTTGTAAGATCTTTATAAGCTGCTTATAAATACAGAAGCTTAGTGATCTTTTGAAAAAGCTTTAAACCTGTTTTTTAAACATAAGTGTAATACTCTCTTGACTGAGTGCTGTTCTGTGCTGCAAAAAAAGAGAGATCCATTTTATTGGAGGAAAGGGAGTACACAAGGTTCTGGTAGCTATGTGTTGTTCATTACTGACACCATTAGATGCTTCTGCCAACAAGGTTTTTCTCATAGCCACTTTTTTATTTAAAAATAACAACAACACTTCTCTTATTCATTAGGACTCATGCATGAGTACAACAACTAACTCCATGACTGGCAATATTTGAAGAGTACCCCCAAACAGTAAAAAAACAAACAAACAAACAAATACTCATATCAATCTTATTTTCTGAATTTGAATGTGTGTGTGTTGGTTTTTTTAAAATCAATTTTTACATGAAAGGATTGTGTGGGGTCCTTGGACTCTCTGAGCTTCGTCCTTTTCTTGCAGACTTTTCGGTTCTTTGTCTCTTTTGAATGGCATGTATATGTTGATTATCTCTATGTTGATGCTGTTTTGTCTGACAGACAGGCTTCCAGGAATTCTGTAGCATGTTTGGATTGGGTTTGGCTAGGATGCTCAGAATTTCCCATTTGAAATTATGGTTAAGTCTGTCCACATGTGAAATTAAGAAGTTTTCAACTTGTCATCTGATTGCTAGTTGGCATGCATGGATGTGCTTTGCTAATGATTGCACCTGTTTGTCCTACACAATGGTTGATGCAGTCCTTATGTTGTAAATGACTTGTGTTTTTTCTCCTGAGGCTGCTCAGTCATTTGGTTTATTTATAAGTTTTGGAGGGCAAATATTGTCTTCTGTGGGTAATAAGCAAGATAATATATTTTACAGAACAACATCCCACCGTAGTCCAATAAAAACCACACAGGTTGATTGTTAGAAAATATGAGATATGAGACAGGGAGGCACACCAAAGCACAGAAGGAGGGTAAGCTGCCAGAGTGTATGATAAATTGGGTTAATAATTTTGGTTGTAACATACAGCTGGATCAATGAGAAAGAATATGGCTTGAAATTTACATTGTGTTACATCTTTTATAAAATGACATAACTTTGATATAGGACACCAAAGAAATTATCTAAGATGTTCTAATCAATGATGGAAAGGTGAAAAACATGAAGGGACATTTTCCATGCATGGAGGACTTGCAAAAAAGGAATATATGGGATTTTTATATGGTACCTACAACAAGATTATTATATGCACAAAGATGGAAGATCATTGAAATGCCTACAGTGGAGGAATAGATTGTGAAGATGTTGGAATTTGCAGGAAAGGCTAAATTGGCCTATCTGATTAAGGATAAAACAATAAGTATCTCTTATGGGTTTTAGGGGGGGGTTTGCTGCAAAAGGGGAAAAATCAATTGGTGTTTTAATGGATTTGCTTATTTAAGTGGTGGAATAAGCAATGAAGGGAACCACATAATATAATCTTAAAGAGGGAGAAGGGAAAATAACTTTGTAACTGCTGTAAAGAAGACTGGAAGTCGTTTATATATAGCCTTTTTCTTTTTTGTTCTATCTGACTTGTTTCCTACACTTTTTCTTTTATCTTTTTTTATTTCTTATTTTTTCTTTAGGCCTTTTCATATTTATCTATGGAGCTTCTCCGTCATCTAGGTCATGGTTATCCCAAAGGTGCTTTTTCAAGAGGCAACTGGACTTTCTGGTTTTTCTTTGAAGACGTTTCGCTTCTCATCCAAGAAGCTTCTTCAACTCTGATTGGATGGTGGGGGAATGGAAGGATTTATACTGCTTGCAGACAGCTGGACATTTGCATTCTTTTAGTGGGTGGTTAAGTCACCTGGAGGTTTATCTTTGTCATCAGGGTCACCTAAGTGGTGCAAATGGGTGTGGAGCCTTCTTGGAACTGCTGAAAGGACTGTGTTGTAGACTGGAGATAGAAGATGTTGCATCCTTCCCTCTCTGTTGAGAGAGGGCTGTTCAATTTTGACATAGAGGGCTTCTTTAACCCCTCTTTCAAACCAGTGATTTGTCCAAAAATGTACTTTGTTGTCTTCAAAGGAGTGGCCTGTGTCTTTTAAATGCAGATGGACTACTGAATCTAGTCCTGATGGGTTTGATCTCCTACGTTGTGCCATACATTTATGAAGTGGTTGTTTCATTTCCCCAATGTACAGATACTGGGTATATCTAGTTTGATGAAAAGAAGGACTAAGGGTGACATGATAGCAGTGTACCAATATCTCAGGGGCTGCCACAAGGAAGAGGGAGTCAAGCTATACTCCAAAGCACCTGGGTGTAGGACAAGAAGCAATGGGTGGAAACTAATCAAGGAGAGGAGCAACTTAGAACTAAGAAGAAATTTCCTGACAGTTAGAGCAATTAATCAGTGGAACAACTTGCCTCCAGAAGTTGTAAATGCTCCAACACTGGAAGTTTTTAAGAAGAGATTGGATAACTTCCAGTGTTGGAGCATTTGTCAGAAGTGGTGTAGGGTTTCCTGCCTAAGCAGGGGGTTGGACTAGACGATCTCCAAGGTCCCCTCCAACTCTGTTATTCTATTATAGATCTGTACATGGCTCACTACATTGTACTGCACATATCACATTGCTCAGTTTCTGTCTGGGTGTTTTAATCCTTGGGGTGTACAAGCTTCTTCTTCCTTAGTGTATTCTTAGGTTTAAGTATACACATACGTTATGTTGGCTGAAGATCTTTCTGAACTCTTCCAATATCTTAAATGTATGGAATGACACAGATAAACCTCCAGGTGACCTTAATGATTTGCTAAAAGAATGCAAGTGACCAGTTGTCTGCAAGGAGTATAAATCCTTCCATTCCCCCACCATCCAGTCAGAGAGGAAAAAACTTCTTGGATGAGAAGCGAAATGTTTTTAAAGAAAAAAACAGAAAGTCCAGTTGCTTCTTGAAAAAAACACCTTTGGGACTTTTCATAATTACTTTTTAGCAATGGTAAAAGGAGGGTAAATTGCTTAGAATAACTTGATAAAGGTCAGGGCTGGCTGGCTGGCTAGGAACACTCCAACCTGAAACACTTGACATTATCTCTCATTATCTTGAGTGTAAAACTTGCAGAATGTACAGTGGCATGGCAAGCTGCATAGCAATTAGGATAAGTTCGCCATGGACTGCAGTTCCAGTTCAACAGGAGATTCTGTCTTTGAGGTTGCCATGATCTCCTTCAGTATTTACACCGTGTCCTTTGACAGGAGTAGATTTTTGACGCCCTGGTCTGTACCTGATGTGCCTTACGGAAAAATACAGCCAGATTAGCAGTGGTCATGAGCTTTCATTATTCTGCCATCTGCTGGCCATTAAAATAAGTATACTAGTAGAGGGATTTTATTTTATGTTAAAATCGGGGCACGCTATGCTTTTGAAAGTATTTTCTTTGAGCAAAGATTTTCTTTCCTCCAAATGCTTTTAGATTATTTTTAAGCAAGCATTTCTAACACAGCATTGAATATTTCTGCAATATTGTAGTTATAAAACAGTCCAATCTCGCTTTGCCGTACAGTAAAACAACTGATGAATTTCATTTCCAGTCATATTTTCCAGGAACTCAGTGTAATGTATACTATGCTTCCTCCTCCTCCTCCTCCTCCTCCTCCTCCTCCACGAACATCTGACCGTGACAGCTTGGAAGAAGTTGTGTGAGACAGAGAGGCTTGGAGAGGGCTGATCCACAGAGTGGCCACAATTGTCAGCCACAATTGAATGGCTGACAACAACGAGGATAAGGGGGAAACAGACATAAAAGCAGCCCATAAAACCTTTTTCTCTCACCGATTTCCCTCCCTTTGCCATACTTGTTCAAAGTTTAAAGAGCTGTTACAAGCCTCCACAAAAAGAAATATGAAAATACAATATGAAACATGAAAATAAAAACTATCCACTGTTACAATACTTTCATTAGATCAGTTCAATATTGTGTATTTGTTGCAAACTTTCAAAGTTATTAAACATTCTTCCTTGAAAGGGAAGCAGAGGTAAGGAGAATGTGTGCTTTGTTTCTCAACTCCCACCCCCCCCCACCCCCCAAGCCCAGCAGTAAAATTGCTCACTTAGAATTTCTGTGTATAACTCTTTTTGGGATGGATTTTGCTGGAGAGGAAACAAGTTTTGCTTATATTCAGAAAGTGTTTCTTCCTTGGTTTTTACACCTTTGAATGGATTCTGCCAAGGGGTGAGTGAATTGTGAATTATTTTGGTGGATATGGCTTGTTTATAGTCAAACAACCATTTCAGCTATAGTCCACAATCAAAATAACTAGACACAGGAACAGATTTTTACCCTCGTGCCACCAGTCTTCTGAACACTTAATCCTCACAATATTGTTTTATATCTATGTATATTTACCCAAGTTGTATGGCTATAGCATTATTATTATCCTTCTCAGGATAATAATACTACTATTATTCATAGCATAATGTACTATTATAATCCATCTCATCTACTACCCCCTCTTATTGGAATAATTATTAGTTATTATTACTTTGCTGCTTTGCATATATATGCTTCTGCACCAGAGACCTATTGTATTGTATTGTATTGTATTGTATTGTATTGTATTGTATTGTATTGTATTGTATTGTATTGTATTGTATTGTATTGTATT
>BLBF01000004.1:20893538-20905375 GCA_015471245.1 Laticauda colubrina | reverse complement strand
TGTATATGTATATGTATATATATATATATATATATATATATATATATATATATATATATATATATATATATATATATATATATATATATATATATATATATATATATATACATATATATATATATATATATATATATATATATATATATATATATATATATATACATACATATACATATACATATACATATACATATACATATACATATACATATACATATACATATATGCTGTTCAGCTTCTTTCGGGTATTATCCCACGTCATTGTAGTTGTGCTTTTAAAGTTGTAGCAACGTTTCAGCAGAATCTCATCTGCCATCATCAGGCTTCTGTATGGAGTTTACAAACTTGTTTTGTTTCCAAATTGTTTTGTTGTATTGTACTGTTGCTTTTAATGCTTTTATTTGTAATATAAATATAAATAATTGTTATTGTTTAGTAATTGTAAACAATACAACAGTACAATATATTGTTGTATTGTACTGTTGTATTGTATTGTTTACAAACTCTATACAGAAGCCTGATGAGGGCAGATGAGATTCTGCTGAAACGTTGCTACAACTTTAAAAGCACAACTATAATGATGTGGGATAATACCCAAAGGAAGCTGAACTGCATTCATATATATATACATGTAAACCAAAAAGGAGTAACATTTAAAATAGTTTTGGTTGGCTATATGTATTCATGAGAAGATAATACTATACAGGCCTGGCATAGTTGTAGTTGTTTACAAAAGAGGGGCATAGATGTTACCCAATTCCTGTGTTGACTGTGTAAGACAATTTGAATTCAGACAAAATTCTAGACATGCTGTACTTATGAAAATCTATGGATAGGCTGAGTAGAATTGTCTCCGTCTCCACCCCTATTTTGATTTTTTTACCAGTCCATCCAGGATCATCATCTCTAGGTGTGAGTTTCTGCTCATAGGTCATAATTACTCAACCCAGCCAGCTAGATGGTTCATCCAGTCCATAGAATTTTGAACATCTGATTCCGGATTCTCTATCAATGGAGGGAGAAGGATTAGAGGAGACCAAAGGAGGCAGCTTATGAAAGATGATTCATGACTTGCTGCCCCATCATATTATATCACCTGACCCACTGGGACAACACTTGAGATGTTTGTTATCCCTCATACCAACTAAAATTCAAAATAATATTTTCTAAAGCTCTTTGTTTAATTCTTCTTCAAGCACTGCATTTGTCTTGTAGAAGTGAGATGAAAAATAGAAAAAGCTGTGAAGGTTATTCAATTGTTCAATGACTTCTAGCTCTTTGCAGGTGCCATTCTCAGAACCCTCTTGACATGGCCAGTCTTTCAGACTGGACTGCTTACATAAATACTCCTGAAGTCATTAGCTTTCGCTCAGCATGAAGATACCGTACAGAATTAATTTCTCCCTGATGCCATCTAGAGTGAAGGGCTTCAACAAGCACTACAGAATTTTGAGTAACTTTTGCTCAGCAATGAACATGCACACAGCACCCAGTTTAAGAGACTTTCAGTTGGGAAAGAAGGCCAAGAGGAACTGGATGGCTATTTTGCTTAAGGGATTGCAAATCGAGTCACCTTCACCACCTAATTGCTTCATCAAAATGAATACATTACTCCACTCTGGCATAATGAACAGTTCCAGCAAGGATTGACAAATACATTATCTAGGGAAAGAAATTGCAAGTGATCGCTGCTTTTTTGAAAAATAAGTCAATCAATCGTTTATTACAGTCATGGACCAGGATTACAAATAAAAGCATTAAAAGCAATAATAGTACTAAAAAATAAAAATAAAGACAGACAGAACAATATGTTGTAACTGGTGTGGACAATCAATGGGCAGTTAAAGTTTGCCTTATTTTACATACACCATAGCAGAATTTGATCACATTCAGAGAAACTGCTTCATAATGATCTGATAACAGTGGTTGCACATAAAAAAGATCAGTATTTCCCAGCTATTTTATGAAGTAAAGTTTTACGTATTGAATCTGTGAGTCCTTAAGTGCAGTAAAGCAGGACATGAGCTATAGTTTCAATGGCCTCTTGTTTACAAAAACATACTCAGATCATATGGTACTTTTTTGTTTGTTGGCCCTCCAAAATTTCCATGGGAAAAGCATTGTTGCAGCAGCCTTTTGGATTTTGAGCATGGTTATTTGATATAAACATCTCTCTGCTTTAAAGGGGGAAGCAAAAATAATTGAGAAATACAGAGTTGTAATTGAACATTGGCTGGGCCAGGAAGCTCTAATATTTCCATAATGCAAATCAATGTAAATAAAGTTTATTATTCATATATAACAATTTCAAGAACAACTGTGAATCACAGCAGTCCCAAAAGCAAATACTCCCAGTTGGGAAGGGAAGTAATGTGTTCAATGACAACCTTGTAAAGTATTCCAATATTGTTCTCCAGTCATCTATAATGTGTTTTAAAGGAGGCATACTGAAAATCATTAAAATTTAAGGAATAGAAATGTGTGTTGTATGGATACATAGCTTGAAGAAGGTCTCCAAGCTTTCTATGCTTTTTCTATGCCTTTTCTCCACTTGTTCTTTCTTACAGCAGACCTTGGTTTGCAATACATCAAGTATTGTGAAGAATCATTTTTGACTATAACAATACCTGCTTCAGCTGATGCAAAGTATGGTGTTGTGGGCAGCTAATGATGTCAGGACTTTGGCTTATGTGACATCAGTATTCCCCATTGGCTTCTAATCTCTTCCAAATGAAATTCAAGGTTACCTTAAAAGCCCTTCATGGCTTCTAAGCAAGGAATATACAGGACAGTTTTTCCCCAATAGTTTCTCTACATCCCACCTGGTCCAAAAGAAGTGGCATGCTCTTGGTATCTTTGGCGAAAGACTGCCAGCAAGTGGGGCCCAGGAAAGGACCTCTTCTGTTGTAGTACCCATATATGGAACTTCATTCCACCTGAGATCAAAATAGCTTGACCCTGTTAGCCTTTTGTAAGGACCTAAAAAATTGGCCTTTGCACCTGGAAATGTGATAGGACCCCTTTCTTGGGTTTATTGAGGGTTATTTTATGAAGTTCATAATCATATGTTCTTATATTATGTATTTTATTTTATTTATTATGTTACTGATCCGCAGTGGTGTAGTGGTTAGAATGCAGTACTGCAGGCTACTTCTGCTGACTTCTGGCCGTCTGCAATTTGGCAGATTGAAACTCACCAGGTTCAAGGTTGACTCATCCTTCCATTCTTCTGAGGTGGGTAAAATGTGGACCCAAATTGTTGGGGCTAATATGCTGACTCTGTAAACTGCTTAGAGAGGGCTGTAAAGCACTGTGAAGAGATATAGAAGTCTAAATGGTATTGCTATTGTTATGCTATTTGTTGTTATCTCTTTTATCATAAGCCACTCAAAGTCACTTACGTGAGGTGGATAGCTATATAAATTAAATAAATACAATTTCTTGTATCAGGGATCCCAAAAGGAAGATTAAAACCTCCCTGTGGACCCAATGTAATATCATTCCTTCCGTACTGAAGAAAGAAAGGATTTATGTCTTACCTTTCTGTCTTGCCTTTTATTCCAAACTGACCCTCAAAGCAGTAATTTACTTTTAGCAGGAGCTTTTCCCTTCATCCAAATTAAGCATTTATTGTTTTCCTTCATATCTGTACCAAAGCTCTTAGGCAAAGAAAGATGCTGTCTTGATTCCAGCTTTACTCTGAAAAATAAAATATAGCTGTACGATGTCAACACTATGCCTCTCTGCCTTGTTGGACTTGCTTTCCTAACCAATTAAAAATAATAGTTCCCTTATTAGGCCCTTTATAAAATTAAATGTACAACCAGACACAAAAACCACAGCCACTGCTGCCCTCTCTGAAATGCTTTTCAATATCTCAAATACCTGCCTGCTATGTTGTTCCAGAATGCCTATCCCCCCACCCATCCAACAGACAGTCAACTATTCCATTATTTGGAAATAATAAAGTGAGGTTTCGTTACAAGCTTGTCCACTGTGAATAGACATCCGTTTAAGCTTTGAAGGTTTATCTGCTTTTAAATTAAAGAAGCCTTTTTTAGCACTTTCCTCCCTTTACGATAGGGAGAAAAATGACAGGTTGCCTTTTAATTGGCCATAAAGAGATCCTCTAATTTGTCCTAAGTTCTGTTTTGGTTCCTGCAAGTGTAAGAAGTCTTAAGTCTTTCCTTTCACTATTTTTAATCAAATAGCTAATTGTGAATGCAAATGAACAATGAGAAGAAAAAAGTAATTACATTCTCCACTAAAACCGAAATATATATTCAAGCAATTCAGGAAAAGCTAATTAATGGGACATTAATACTCTTCATCAATAATTCCAAGCTTGGATCAAAAAGAAATGATTTTTTTTTTTTTGCTGAAGGTGATCTCAGCTTAAAGGGCTATTCAAATGGATCTTAATAGTGCAGAAAGACATTGCCCTAGATTTATTCAAATAAAACCTCTTACTAATATCAGCTAATTATTCCAGCTAATTATGGAAGAAAAGTACTCTGACAGTGGTAGATAGAAGCAATATTTAGATATTTCTGCAAGTGAAGGGTAGTGAAGAGAAAGTTGGGCTTGGGCTGAGAAGACTCACATCTATATTTTTTCTCATTAATGAAGACAGTGAGTGACTTTTTTTTTCTTAACCTAACCAATTCACATGAATGTTTGGCAGCGGTGGGATTCAAACCATTTTGCCACCGGTTCGGTGGGCACGCTTAGTGGACACAGTTTGTATGTGTGCACACATTTTGTGCAGATGCAGAGGTGCTGCAGGCGCAGAGGTGTTTGCGCAGGTGCAGAGGCATTCCACCTCACCTTCTGCAAGCCTGCACTCTCCCGGTAGTTTCAGCAGCTGCCGTGTGGCACTCTACTGTGCCACACAAAGCAGCTGTGCTTCCAAAACAGAGGATAAAAGTGAGTATGGGAGCCCAGGTGGGTAGGTGGCCAAACAGCAGACGAACATTTTGTTGCAGCAAACTGGTTTGGTGGCAGCTGCTCTTCAGAGGTACCGGTTCTATAGAACCGGGCTGAACTGGTAGCACTCCACCCCTGATGTTTGGATAATAAAATTGACCAGAGACTTCAGTGGAAGCTAGGAGAGGAAAAATGTGTATATTGCAGCTCCTAGACAAGAGGAACAGATTCTGAGCCCTAAAAATAGTGGTCAGTTCCAGTACTTCTCCCTAACCTTCTCCCTAAACTTCTGCTAAATATCTCAAACATTGACTTGTTTCTGGTCAAAGTTGGCTGAAGCACACAAAAATGATACAGTATGACAAATCTTTTCCCACACAACATATCCTCGGTTTTGGTTTCTCCAAGAGAAAGAGAAAACTACACACACACATAGGCCCATTGACACAAACATTTCCTGTAACCCTTGACCAACTCATATTCCCTATTATATACTGAATAGTAATAGGCCAAATAATGGAAACAGGACACAACAACAACAAAAAAAATTGATTTTTTTTTTTGCAAAACAAGTAGTACTTTAGATATCAGCAGCCCTGCCAACTCTCACGGTTCTGCCGTGAGTCTCACGATTTTTTGTCATGACTCACGGTCTCACGACAAGGCTCCTCAATCTCATGCCAAATTTAAAACACTTTTTTTTTTTTTTGGATCTCACAGGGGTGGCCTCAAAAATGTTTGAAGATCTAAGGCTGCATCCCCATCACTTTGGCAAGTGGGGCCTGCCAATCAGCGTGAGAATAGCCGAAGGATCCGTTATATGGTGGTGAGGAGGGCCAGGAATCCCCTGGTTCAGCCAGCAGTTATTTCAGTCCGGTGGGTTCAGTGACCGCTTGGAAGGAAAATCCCCACCTTCTCCCTCGCAGTAGCTGTGCCTCGATTTGCGCCAGAGCAGCGACTTAGCGAGGCGGCTTCCCGCGATGAGAGTCTTGGCTTTCGCACTCCCTGTCAGCTGGCCCTTAGCAGCTCTCGCCTCAAGTAAAATGCGCACAAAGTCGGGCGCCATTTTTCTCCCTGAATGGACGAAGAGCCGCAACTTTTGCCCCGCCACCTTTTCCCTCTGGGCTTCACTTTTGCTGTTCAGGGAAGTCGCGCCCAAACCCTGTCCTCCCAGAATCTTTCTGACGGTGAGCCTTGGTCTTGGCCCATCTTCGCAGGGCGTTGAGCTCGGCGGTTGATCGCCACCATGTTGCTCAGAACGGGATAGCCTGACAGATCGAAGTTAATTGGGGGAGGGGTGTTTCTGTGCTGGGATCTACTCGAAAATAGTTATAATTTACCTGTTTCCAGCTCTTGGGGAAATGTCGGTAATTATGCCATCATAACTGGAGTGGGAAACTCAAAAATAAAACAAAGATTCGGGACTATGGGTAGTAAGAGAAGAAAGAACGCTGAGGCCAAGGTTGTTTGTAATTTACATACTAAATTATGTCTGATGCGTAATCAGTTCTAAAATTGGTCATAACTGAATGTAATTTGGGATTATTGTTTTGATTTTGTGCCTCATTTACCCATGTATTGAAACACGGGTAAAAGATCTTATATCTGATGGAATTAAGTTCGAATATTTATGTGGTATGTAGTTTTGTTTTCAGCTATATTTCACCATTCCCCCTGTTAATTCTGGTGTATTCTTTGTGTGCAACACACTCAACCATAAATTAACTACAGAGACTGACTAGATACAAGTAGGCCAAGATAAAATTGGCTAGTAAATATATATGGTTTAGACTAGAGTCATACAATCTAAATGGGAGTGATTCGGTTTCTCAAATCTTTCATTCTTGTTTCATTTCTTATAAAAAGTGGTTTTATTAAATACTGCTTTAAATATACTGTTGCTACATGAATGCTGTTTCTTTCATGGCTAACAAGGCCTCTTATGAAAAATACAGCAACAGGAACTCGAATTGTAGGTGGACATGATGCTATGCTAGGAGCATGGCCTTGGCAAGTTAGTCTTCAAGTTTATGCAATTGGTCTAGGATATGTCCATATATGTGGTGGACCTTTAATTAATAAAATCATAGTGTTGACAGCAGCACACTGCATTAAAATATCAGAGTATGTATCTTTCCATTCCATTCCATTCCATACTTTTTCTTCAATTTGGGTGTGATAAATCTTTTGACCAAAGAAGTATGGACCAGATATTTTATAATTATGTATGAAAAAATTCATACATAAGACAGCCCTGCCAACTCTCATGGTTCTGCCGTGAGTCTCATGATTTTTTGTCATTTCTCACGGTCTCATGACAAGGCTCCTCAATCTCACGCCGAATTTAAAACGCTTTTTTTTTTTCAAATTTGGGGATCAGCTTCTACACACATAAATCTGATTCTCACACAAACGACATGACGCCACTTCTCAGATCACGCAATATCGATATTACCATACAGTCATATATACATACAGCACATTTCTTTTCACTCTGGGCGCCTCCATTTTGCTTTTTCTACCACCGGATATAACACGCTCTGATTGGTTAGTTATTAACGTGACCGTGAATCTCACTATTTTTTATAGAATCTCCAGATTTTTTTTCATGGGTCTCCAGATTTTCCTTTATCAGGGGTTGGCAGGTCTGTATCAGATAAGATGACCAAACCAACCAACCAACAGAAAAACCTTCACAAATGACTTAGTTGTATTTTTGCAAGATTCCTAAAACAGTTCAGAACATTTGATGAAGAAGTTGAATGACTTTGGAGCTTTGGATGGTTTTAAAATAAATGGAAAACAAAGATGTTAGTCAAGCTTCATATGAACATGAAATTTTAACAAAAAAAAAATCAGGTTTTAAGATGGAAAAGAATATCTTGAATACCTTGGAGTGACATCAACACAAATTCTAAATTGTTTCAAAATAATTATGAGTCTTTCTGGAATGATAATTCTTATTCAGTAGGGGTAAGCTGCAACTATCTCTATAGGGCAGACTCTCTGTGATGAATGTCTTACCAAAGATGTTATTCCTACTTCACACCCTGCCAATATTGATGACCAAGGTTTCATTTAAGCAATAGCACAGAGATATTTCTAAATTTCTTTGTCAAGAGAAAAAAAAAACAAGAATTATGTATAAATTGTTGTAAATGACTCAGGAAGAGTTGGTCTGGGTCTTCCAGATTTAAAATTATACAGTATTTTGAGGGATGTTATTTGGTTTGGTTCAGGAGTCAGCAATCTTAAACACTCAAAGAGCCATAAAGGTCCTAACTTGAAGCCTCTCATTCAATTCTGGAGCTGACTGGAAGTCCAGTTCCTCTCCCATATTGTCCTGGAAGTCAGATTCCTCCAAGCGCAGCGTCCTTTTTCCTCTACCTGTCCTAACTGAAAGCCCTATCAATTGTGGAGCTGACCAGAAAGCCTACCCCTTGCCATAGAATTTATTCCTGGTGCACTGTGCTTTTCTCTCCCTAACCAGAAACTCCTCTCAAAATTGTGGCACTGAGCAGCTACAGGAAACTGCAGCAAAGGGATGAAAGAGCCACATGTGGCTCCAGAGCTGCAGGTTGCCAACCTCTGATCTGGATAAAGGAATGGGTAACCCTAAAGAATAAAAAGTTATTGGAATTTGAAGGTCATGAATTAAGGTTTGGATGGCATACCTCTCTACATATGATAAATTAGAATTTTAAAGTTAAAATGAATGCAGATTTCCACAGTCATTTTGTGAAGCGTGCTATTTATAGAGTTTGGAATAAATAAATAAAGAAAGGGTTTTTTTCTAAAATACTTGAGGTTACCTCAAGAAGCCTTTTTTAAGGAAGGAGATGACAGAGAATTCTAATTGCTGGTAGTTGATTTATAGTGAAATAGTATATTTCATTAAAGATGAATCTTCTTTTAAATAAAAAAAGATGTGGAGTTAGGAGGTCATACATGTTATTGGTTTACTTATTTACAGTTGAAAGAAAGGTTCAACTAAAACAAAGTGTGGTTTTGAAGCTGTTAAAATGTATTTGAAATGATATCAGAACATAAAATGCTGAAATAGTTAAACTTAGAGAGTGAATATGTTAAACATTATGATTCAGTGGGCAAGAAATTTTGGTTATAATATAATGTTAGAGCAATGGGAAAACATGTTGACTAAAGGATTGAACTTCACACTGAGTTATAATTTTAAAGAGATGTTCTCTAAAATGATGGACTGATGGTTATTTGACATCAGATAAACTATCAAAGACATATAAGGGTGTTTCAAATATTTGTTGGAAATACAAGTGTCAAGGAAGGTACTTTGTTGTGGATATGTGACAAGGCAAAAAAGAGTACAGACGGGTAGGATTCAGCCTGCACAGATCAGTTCAGGCCAATGATTAGTTCTGGCGATCAGATCACCCACCTGCCCCTGTGTCCTATATTTCCTTTGTTTGAAGTCCAGCTTATAGGGTGGCAGAGTCGATTGCCGTGCGTCAGCTGTTTTACTCACCAGGACTGCAATAGAAGTTAAGTTTTAGAGCTGTTTTCAAACATATTGTGTGTATAAGCAGCTAACAGTCAGCGAACTGATTGTTACACTGGTTGAATCCCACCACTAGGTATAGGTCCATGGTTTAATTCAGAAAATTTTAAATGGAGTTACAATGGAAACCAGAAAGTTTTCTTTTAGAACTGTGAGATAAAGAATTGGGTATGGGTGGGTGGGAATTGGAACTCTGCTGCTACATGCTGATGGCTGCAAGTATTCTACATGCTCAGAAATTGTTTAATCCCAACAATGGAGGTATGGATTCAAAGATAATGGAACTGGTAGAAATGGCAAATGGAAATAGTATTGTAGTAATTGTAGTATTACTACAATTAGTAGTAGTATTTGAAAATCGCTTCTTGGCTTTCTGCATGAAAGAGGGAATAAATGAAACTTTGAATTTGGATTTGGCAAATAAGTGTGTTAAGTGGAATGGCTAGTGGCTATTATTCAGCATTACTAAAAAGTTGATATTATAAATTTACTATGTATTACAATATGTGGTACCTGACTCAATAGTACTAACTGCACGAAAGATCTTGGAGTCCTAGTGGACAATCACTTCAATGTGGCCCAGCAGTGGGCTATAACTGCCAAAAAAGCCAACACAGTTCTAGACTGCATTAAAAGAGGGATAGAATCAAGATCATATGAAGTGTTAATACCACTTCATAATGCCTTGGTCAAACCTTCCTAATGCCTTGGTCAATAATGCATCCAATTTTGGTCGCCACAACATTAAAAAAATGTTGAGACTCTAGAAAGAGTACAGAGAAGAACAACAAAGATTATTAGGGAACTGGAGGCTAAAACTAAAAAGAACAGTTGCTGGAAAATTGGGTATGTCTAGTTTAATTAAAACAAGGACTAGGGAGACATGATAGTGGTGTTCCAATATCTAAGGGGCTGCCACAAAGAAGAGGGAGTCAATCTATTCTCCAAAGCACCTGAGGGCAGGACAAGAAGCAATGGGTGGGAACTAATCAAGGAGAGAAGCAACCAAGAACTAAGGGGAAATTTCCTTACAGTTAATCAGTGGAATGACTTGCCTTCTATGTTCTATCTCAATACCAAAGCAAAGAATGTGTATCTAATATATCTCATTATTAATTCTGTTTCACTTGAAGATAATTTTACTTTTACTAAAAAGAAATTGGTAGCAGTACCATCACTGCTTTCAAAGGGATCTGCTGAATAATGCTCGAAAACAATTCTCTTCAAAACATTTCAAAACAGGATTTTTAAAGATTGAAAGCATATTTGGAAGAGTTTAGGACAAAGCTCTTGCAACCCCAGAAGATGTGTGGTTAGATGATCTATCTAATCCCAGGAAATTTCAGAGAGTACATAACCACTGTCACTATGCTGCAGAACATCATTCAGACACAGCAAAGCAAATACTGCATTGAGAAGAAAAAGGTAAGTCAGTATATTTTTATTTTGACACTTCTTCAGCAATTATTTGGAAAAAAAATATCAGTATGAAGCACCACATAAACATCAGCTGGTGAATTTTGATCACTTTGAGATACTTCAAGTTTAGTAGAGGATATCAAAGGAGCAACATATGTTCAATTATATCACTGAAATCAATGGACTCATAGCTACTTTGACTCCAGTTCTTTATATTCACTGTTTCTTCTAATATTATGGTCAACTTCTACAAGAAGGGCGTTATTCGTTTTAACAGATCGTATAGTCAGCAATGCTTTTAGGAGAGCAGGGTTGCCTTTCCCTATTTTATTCCCTAAAAACTAAAAAGAACAGTTGCTGGAAATTGGGTATTTCTAGTTTAATGAAAAGAAGAACTAGGGGTGACATGATAACAGTGCTCCAATATTTCAGGGGCTGCCACAAAGAAGAGGGAGTCAGTCTATTCTCCAAAACACCCGAGGGAAGGACAAGAAGCAATGGGTGGGAACTAATCAAGGAGAGAAGCAACCAAGAACTAAGGGCAAATTTCTTTACACTTAATCAGTGGAATACTTGCCTCCAGGAATTGTGGATGTCAAACACTGGAGTTTTTTAAGAAGAGATTGGACAACCATTTGTCTGAAATGGTACAGGGTTCGTGTCTGAGTATGGGGTTGGACTAGAAGACCTCTGAGGTCTCTTCCAACTCTGTTATTTTGTTATCTTAATGCACCAAAAAGGTGGAAGTCTCTGCTTTTTGTTTCTCCCCCCCCCCCAACTTTATTCTGTCTATTCCCTTTCCTTCTCAATGTCTTTATTTCTATTTTAGATTAACAAAAAGAAAAGTCTAATTACACACAGACAGACAGACTAGTACTACTTTGACATGGAAAAGGGCCCCACAGATGTGGACTAAATTAGGAAATTGTCAAAAAAAATATTCCAGAACAAATAA
>BLBF01000004.1:20859900-20872252 GCA_015471245.1 Laticauda colubrina | reverse complement strand
TTCTTCTTCTTCTTCTTCTTCTTCTTCTTCTTCTTCTTCTTCTTCTTTTTTTTTTTTTCGAAGATCTGTCCCGTTTTTGAGACTCCTTTATAATAAGGAAGAGGATTGCTGAAGGCAAATTTAAAATAAGGAAGAGTGGAGTATCTTTGATGGTAGAACATAAGGACAGAAAGTTTTGCCTCTGTTTTATTTGTTTTAATAAATCTTTGGATTGTTTTGTTGGGGATGGCTGAAACTTTTGATTTTTATGAATTTTCATTGGCCAGGAAGCATTAATTGATTTATTATAAATCTACTCTTTGACCATGAGAGGGAGCTAAGTAGATAGAGACTGATGCATTTTGACTTTTTGAAAAAGAGCTGCTTGAGAAATATTGAAATAAAACTATTCACTTTATAGATCAATTAGATTCTAAAGATGTTATGAAAACTACTCAAATAATTGAAAGAAAGATGAATATTTCAGAGATGCAATTACTTGTAGAAAGAAACCACTGAGCAATTTCTCAAGTACATGACAACGCAAAAGAACTAACTACAATTTTGGAATATAAATCCAACACCAATCTTTATTATGATGACTATTTAAATACAAGCCTCTCAATGGAACTGAAAGAAGAGTTCTAAATAAATCTGCAATTTTTAAGAAGAAAAGTTTGGGACATTTTCTCCATGGGTACTTACAATGTTGTGAATCCTTTGAGAAAAGGGGAACTTTATATTTATTTTATAGATATTCCAGAGAAGAAAAAGATTTTATTCTATGAGGATAAATTGGAGGGAGTGCCTTAAATTTAATAAGTTAATTGGAGTTAATTGATTTTTTTATTGGTCTGATATATGTAATTGAAAGAAAGCTTTAATGTAGTTTTGTGTTTATAAAGTGGGTTTTAATTTTTTCCTTTATGTAATGCTTGAGCAATTTCTAAAGCTTGTAAAATATTATTGAAAATCAATTTTAAAGTATGCATGTTAAGAAGTTAAAACAAGATGTACTAGAACTTATTGATTTTAGAAATATTTTAAAAAGTTTAAAGTTTTAAAATGGATATAAAAAGTGTTTTTTCCCTTTGATGTTAAAGAATCTGAAAGAATATAATGAATTTTGTTAATATAAATGATGATAGTCTATAAAGAATAATAAATGCAAACAGAAATATGTATTATTTCCTACATCACAGATGGTTAAATTGATTGGTTTATCCAAAGAAGAGATTATATCTAATTATGTTTCTATTTGGAAATTGCTTCTGGATTTTATGCTTGTGGTGAAAAAAAAATAAAATGTTGATTTTGGTTTTGCTAATTAATTAGATGGATTTGTTGTTATAGAAATGGCTAGTATATATTACTGTATAAAAGTAAAAAATTTGAGACTGTGATATTGTCATCTTCTATTGTGGTAAAAAATGTAATGAATCAACACCTTTTCTTCTTTTTCTACTTCCCCACCTGTTCTCTTCTTCTTTTCCTTCCCCTAGTTTCCCATTATTTTTGTTTTCCTTGTATCAGAGGTGTCAAACTCACAGTCCATGGGCCGAATGCATCACGTGCTGGCCTCGTCCCCACCTGGTTTAGCGAAGGAGAAAAAAGTCCCAACATGTCACGAAAAGCTGCCATGATGACGCGAGTTTGAAATCCCTGCATTATATTTTATATTCTAGTAAACTAATAAAATGTGTAAAGCTGTAAAAATATCCAATGCATTCTCCTCCTCTTCTGCAAGGTCTACAAGTAATTATAAACTAATTATAAGAATATTATTTTCCATAAAAAATGTCCTTAATTGGAAATCTTTTGTTCTGTCTCAGACGAAGTTTCCGAAGGCAAACACAGATAAACTCCAAAACTGAAACATTCACAGCTTTATCCCACAAATACCTCTTTTCTGCAAAGGCAAAAACTGTTTGCAACCAAGCTTATATTCCCTAGAGGGAGGGGCTATTACATTGTCTCCTTACTCCTGAGTCGTCCGTGCAGCTTCAGCTGTTCCCTCCTATGAAGCATCCTGCGATCATGTGCACTGAGCACAGGCTCTTTGGGAACCTCCTCATCACTGCTGCCAGCCCCCACTATCTCTGAAGGCAGCAGTCTACTCCCTGATGGTCCTGGCCCCTCTTCTGAATCCTCACTCTCCTCCACTATTTGCACCTGCTGCCAGCTAACCACAACATCTATTTATCAATCCAATTGACCCAACATTTTTTCACTATATAAAAAAGCAGTTAACAGGAAACCCCCAAAGTGAAACTAATATTCAAAGCCCTCTATTACCATCTATTATTGCATTTAAAGCTTAGAAAGTCCACAAAAGGCTTCCAGTCTCTTGTAAATTTATCTAATCCATTCTCTGTAATCAGTACAGATAATTTCGCCATCTCTGCCAGTTCAGTCAATTTTAAACTTTTCCTTCCTATCTTCGTAGCAATCAACATGTAGAGAAATAATATCCAAAATTGGTTTTTTATTGATTTGTCCATAATACCTAGAAAGAAAGACTTCAGATTTTATTAGTATTAGTATTTCAAATATTTTCTGCATTGTTGTTATAATATTTATCTGGTATAAGTTGGTATAGTTACAAGACCATCACATATATGGTAAAATATGCCTGCTTGATTGCATTTCCAAAACCTATTGAAAATTTGTCTATACATTTTGAACAATCTTTCTGGAGTCAAATACCAACAAATACATCATTTTATAAAAATGTTCTTTCAAGTTGTAATTCAAAGTAAATTTTAAACCATTGGTCCATACATTCTCCCATTGGGCTAATATTATGTTGTATCCATTTCCCCCATTTACAATGTTAAATATGTTCATCTTCCAAATTCTTCTTAAGTAACAGTCTATAAACTTTAGCAATTAGGTGTTTCATCTCCAGAGCATAAGTTCATATCCAATTCAGATTTGTCTCCTGCAAAAACAAATCTTTTTTTTTAAATCAAGGTAAACTTTTTCAAAAATTCTATAATAATTAAACCAGACGCAATGAAATCATTCACTTATTAGATCGTCTTTTTTTAAACGAAGTCCCTCTTCTTCTGATTTCAATAAATCCCAATAGGTCATTCATTTAGATTTCTTGTCCGGTTCAAATATTTTATATTTATATTATAAAATACAGAAGTACAAAGAGAAATGGAAATAATGAGAAAATAAGGAAGGGAAGGGGGAAGAGAAAAAGTATAAGGGAAAGGGGGAAAAAAGCATGGACTCTGATTTCTTTTGGTACAGTAGAATAAGGTAGTAACATAAAACCTCAACTTTTTACTTTTATATAATAACGTATACCAATAATTTCTATCACAATAAACTATCTAATCAGCAAAACCGAAAATCAAAATTTCATTTTTTCCCACCTTAAGCACAAAGTCCAAAAGTGGTTTCCAAGTAGAAACAACGTTACTTTCTTTTCTTTCATCAAAGCAGTCAACTTAGCTATCTCTGCTAACTTTTACAAGCCATTCATTCTTTGTGGGAATCAAAATATCCTTCCATTTTTGGACATAAAGTATTCTTGCTGCCATCAACATATATAGCATTAAAGTTCAAATTTTCCCAGGTTCTTTATCTATTAACTCTAAAAGAAAACTCTCTAGCTTTATCTTTATATTCACTTTAAGAATCTTCTGTATTGAGATGTGAATCCTCGTCCAATATTTATTTGCTTTGTCATGTGTCCACCATAAATGGTAAATAGTTTCTTTTTTTACATTACATTTCCAATATTCATTTGAAGTACCTTAAAACATTATTGACAATTTATCCCATGTTAGATACCAACAGTACATCATCTTATAAACATTTCCTTTTAAATTATAATTTAATATGAATTTTAAACCTTTTGTCCACATGTTCTCCCACTGTTCAGGCATATTATATCCAAAGTTTTTTGCCCACTGAATCATACAATGCTTTATATACCCATTCTCCAAGTTCAATTTCAATTATGATTTATAAACCGTAGCAATAATATGTTCATCACTACCATACAATAGGATTTCCAATTCATTTTTCATAAAAATTAAATCCATGACTCTTTTTTATCTAATTTAAATCTTTCTTTCAATTATAAATATGTAATCCAATGGCAAACATGTCCTTCTGATGCCAGCTCCTCTTTATATCTGAGAACAGGGTCACCATATTTGAAAGGTATTATTTGACTATAAGCCCACCAATCTGGCCTCACCATCATTTCTTTTCTAAAAAAAGCTCCCTGAAAAGATATCCAAAGAGGCATCTTCACATAGAATCTTACTTTATATTTATTATAAACTCTTAGGATGGCATGTCTAAAGAAATCAAACACTATAGAAACAGTGAAATATATTAGAGAGAAATTTTTTAAAAAAGATACATTTTAAGTAGGATCCGGTAGAAATATACTTTCACCTTTCAGATTTTTCTCAAGGGAATTGTTTCATTTATTTTGTAAACAAAGTCATGAAATATGTGATGTCCCTTATACAGCATGTAAAAAACTCGTAGACCTTTGCTGCTTTCAAATCTATTAAAGAAGTAAACATGGCCAATTCAGAGATGGTATTCAGCAGGATCTGACCAGTTCTAGAGAAATGGCAGCGGAAATTTTGAGTAGTTCAAAGAACTGGCAAATACCACCTCCGACTGGAGATTTTACAGTATCCTTCCACTGCCATGCCCACCAAGCCACACCCACAGAACCAATTGTAAAAATTTTTGAATCCCACCACTCGACCAATTCTGTGAGGACTGACTGCAGCCAACTCTCTCCTAGATAAATCTCACAAACTTTAGTTCCTTTCTTCACAATGTAGTTCTCATCTCACAGATTCTACAAGCTGGTCATACCCTCTCAAAAGGAATCATAGGAATGCCATTCATTGATTATTTTTTCCCCATGAGAAGGAGATGATTTGGGACAATAGTAAATCTTTCCATTGTGTCAGAATCAGTCCAAGACTGCGAACTACAAAAATCACACAAATACAAAACAGAATGATATCTAAGAAGTTATTGGCTTCTCTCATGTGGGCTAAAGACAGTGCAAATGACTTTGTGATCAAAAAAGCATTGAGTGAAAATAGAATTCATAAAACAGTAGTAGAGCAGAATATATAATTTTGGAATAAAACCAATACATAAGAAACAAAGTTTTTATTTTTTTATGTGTTTATGCAATTGTCTTTTGACCAAATTTATATGGTGTAGTCTGCATTGACTGGTAAGTTTAAGCCTGTTTCCCATCAAAGTCATTAACTGCATGCATTCATTTCTTTTGCTACCAATGAAAAGTAATTTTGTACCAACTACCCATATATAGGACAGTATGAATGTCAGTGTGGGATATCAAACCCAACTCTTTGAAAATATTGTTTTCCATTTGTTTAAAAAAAAAAACAACACTGCTAAGTCCAGCAAAATATTTAAGCTAATAAGCCTGTTGCCTGATACTCCAGTAAATCCCAACCAGATAAATGAAGGAAACAAAAAGGAAATATTTAAAGGAGAGTCCAAGGATTTAAATCCAAATTTAAAGAGAGTCCAACTCTGAGGTCACCCTTAAATAAAATTCACATGCTTACTCAGTAGTACGTTACGTTAAAATTTTGAACGTTTATTTCCGACTAACCAGTCAAAACATGGAAGAAAACAAAATATTTCTGCAAACTCTTTTGTGGTCAAGATGATTTTGCTTAATGTTGGGATGATTCATTTTCCAACCTTTAATTTGCTGTCCGTCAGGCATATGGATGGTAAAAGTAGCACCTGAACTATAGTCCTTCTAGTGAGTCATTGACCTATTCTGAGGAGAAAAAGTGCTTGCAAAGGTGCAATATCGCATATTATATCCAGATAGATAAGGAAGTCAACAAGACTAAGCTTTTAGGTTAAAGGTGTGTTCCAGAGTTATGCAATTTAATGTCTCCCCAAACAACAACCCCCCAAATAACCAGTCACTGAAAGAAACAAGAACAAAGCTGAAAGTGCTATTAGCTGATTTTAAATTGGGGGGTGGGAATGTTGTGCCCCCCTATACTTACCATCATCAACATTTGTCACCTGAGTCCCCTGCCCATTTCTGTCAAATGGTAGGGCTGTGCCATTTATCAATCCTTGCAGAGCACAACCAGAATAAGTATGTTGTGGAGTTGAAGAAGCTTCTTGGATGAGAAGCGAAATGTCTTCAAAGAAAATCAGAAAGTCCAGTTGCCTCTTGGAGAAGCACCTTGGGATATGTTGTGAATGCTGCACAGAACAGCTGTTCCCAATCTTTATGGCTCAGCGGCTCAGTGGCCTTGCTGGGGGGTGGAGAGGAAGAGAAAGAGGGGAACTAGTGTGCCACTAGCACAAGTCAAGTTGCGCATGTGCACATCAGCCCACCACTTGCACAAGTCATGCTGCACATATGTGCACACATGCACTGGCCAGCAGCTCATGTGACCCACTTATAAACAAGTCACAGCCCCATAATAGGCCTCAACCTGGAGGGATTTGGGGACCCTTGACATAGATGTTCAGATTTATGTAATTAAGGTAATATTCACTGGGATCTGTAGTGCGGAGAAGTCAACACAGGCAAAATGATAGTTGCAACATTGTATTGCATCAAGACCCCTGGTGGTGCAATGATTAGAATGCAGTATTGCAGGCTAATTCTGCCCAGTGCCAGGAGTTCAATCCTCACCGGCTCAAGGTTAACACAAACTTCCATCCTCCTGAGGTCGGTAAACTGAGGGCCCAGATTGTTGGGGAACAAAATGTTGACATTGTAAATTGCTCAGAGAGTGCCCTATGGGTCTAAGTCTAAGTGTAATTGCTGTTGCTATTTGAATCTCACACATGTTGATGCACATTCAAAAGGGGCAGGTTTGCGCTCCAATGTTGTAATCAGCATATGATCTATTTTGATCCTCCTGTCTCCATGACTGATTTTGATGATATGGCTTAGGATTTTGGGGGAAAAATGTAGAATGTAGAACATTTTAAAACTCAAAGATCCCTGTAAAAGCAGGTATTTTGTTGTCTTTAACTGTCTTTAGCTGGCTCTTTTCAACAGTGATTGGAACTTTCTTTCATTTGAAAAAAAAAAAGAATGAATTAGAATGGTATTCAAAGAAGCTGGGAACTTCAGACTACCTGTTTCCCTGAGACAATTTCAAGAGTAGACAAAGGAGAAAGATGGGCCATTCACTTTTCAGTTTGATTTAATTAAATTAGGTGTTCCTGCAAATATTGGATCATAACAAGGTTGAGAGGCAAGTAAAGTGAACCAAATGAAGAATATATAGGGCATTTCATAGGAAAATGCTATGAATAATTTATTTATACAGTATATAACCTACCCAGAACATTGTAGAGTAAGATGGGCAGAATAAATATTTAATAAATAATAAATAAATATGTTTATATAGCATATTTCTGTGATAACACAATAAAAAACTGTTGGCATCTTATATAGAAAGTAGAAATAGGGACATCTAAGAACGTGTCAGCCCATTCCAGTGGTTTACACCAGACCTAACAAAAGCCACACCATGAGAGAAAGTTAAATACAAAAAGAAAAAAGGGAGAAAGAGGTCTTCTGTAATACTTTAACCAGTTAATCTCTTACAAGTAGAACTACTTCAAACTTGACCTGTCACTTCCCATTAAGGTTGTGAACTGATCTGAATAATAGATAGTTTTACAAGTTGGGTGAGTAATCACTTAGCATTCAGAGAACATTTTAACATACCAGGGAGAAACTGCCTTTATTCTGACTAATGGAGGAAACCCATCAACAGTAAGAAGGTGAACCTTTGGCCCTCGAGAAAATTGTTCTTCTTTCTTGTAGTTTCCCAACTTCACTGCTCTTTGCAAAATGAAATAAATCTGGAAGCCAAGATGTCAGAATATTGTCAGCAGATTATGTCTTGGCATAACTCCCTTCTTCTTCCCTTCAGCTGGCAACTTTTGGGAGGAACAGCAGGAGAGAAAAAAGAGCAAATAATAAGCAAACAAAGCAGAGGTGGTATTCAGCAGGTTCTGACCAATTCTGGAGAACCGGTAGTGGAAATTTTGAAATCTGCTGGAGAACCGGCAGATACCACCTCTGACTGGCCCTGCTCCCATCTATTCTCTGCCTCCTGAGTCCCAGGTGATTGTCTGGGACTTCTTTTGTTGACCTGCACAGGAGAATGGGGATGGAAAGCAGGTTAGTGGGGTGGGAGGGAATGGAGATTTTGCAGTATCCTTCCCTTGTCACACTCACCAAGCCAAACCATGCCCACTGAACCACACCCACAGAACCGGTAGTAAAAAAATTTGAATCCCACCACTGAAACAAAGAGCAGAATTGGTCTCAGCTCTTTCTTGAGGGCCCAACATAATCTTCAGTATTACTGTTGGGACAGTCTGCACTTTTGGTAGAATTTGCCCATCGTGTGCAACCATCCTGGAAGAGATGCTTAGAGCTTCCCCACCCACCCATGAGAAGAGAATGGGACCCCAGGGACTGATTTCCTCAGTGTAAAACTCAAGATTGTGGAATGGTCCTTTTGGGAGCTGCTGCAAAAGGGCCATATTTTCATAATGCCACTATGGTGAGATTCTGCTACTCAAAGAAGCCTCCTCTCTCTCCACCCTCCTCTTTCACTGGTTTCATTTTAAGTAACTCGCACGGGGCTTTACCCCTTACTTTTCAATTTTGCAAGGTTTTGGCCAGGACAGGGAGTTTTTCAACTAGGGCTTGGTGATTCATTTTGATGCTGGTGATCAGGCTGTCTTTGTTACCGTCAGAGGACATGTAAGTGATCTCCTCCCCAACTAAGGTGGTCCCATGTCCGTTGAGGGCTGAAGACACAGCATTGCAAAAATGAAATCACAAAAATGAGACACCAAGGAAGAATATATCTATAGTGTCAAATCAAAGTAACTTTATTGATAGGGTTTTAAAAGTATATGTAGAGTATACAAATTATAAAGGAAGCTGTAGATGTAACAGCTCTATCTCTCCTATAGTGTAGTCAGGCCTCACAGTACTGTATTGTCTCTGAAGCTCTAGATGTAGTAGCTCTAAACCTCTTATCCTTTAGTTAGGCCTCATGCTGTTGTATTGTCTCTAAAGTTCTAGATGTAGTAGTTCTCTCTCGCAGCATTGCAAGTATTCTATTCCTCTCCTCAGGAATTTCTTGTCTGGTGTTTCATTTTTGTAGCCTTTGATTGCACTTGGCCAATCACCTGACTTTTCCTTGGAGACATCTTGGGTCTGGGCCTGTTACTTCAACCACTGTGGTGAGAATTAGAGACCTAATTGCTTTAGCCAACAGCCTTGGAAAAATTCTACAGGGAACAGCCTTTGAGATGATTATCTGCATTAGCAGGCACCTCCCCTGACAACTTGTCCTCTTCTCTTGAAGCTGAGGAACCCTAACCAGAGGGAGCTCCTTGTTTTTTGTAAGGACCAATCCCCCTTACCAGAGGGACACCCCCTTGTGTAGTACTGTGAAGCCGTTACCATGGCAACTCCACTGTGCTGTACAGTAGAATCCATTTTCAGGCACTCCCCCCCCCAAGGGAGTGTTTTACCCCCACAGTATTTTTTCCAGAGGGTAAGTCATCTGTCTACCATGTTTGGTTAAAATTGCTCGAGGCATTCCAGAGTTATGCTGTAACACACATACACTCACACAGAGCCATTTTTATATAGATAGATTGAGTGGTTCCCAAGGATCTATGGTAGGTAGATGTTGCCGTTTGATGATATTCCAATCCCAGTTGTGGTTGTAAATTGAGCACTATCTGTAAATCGTACATACACACACAGACACAATATATAGTTAACCCATTTATTCTCCAACACAAAGCTTCTGTTCTCAACCAAGTCCCCTTATTTCTCAAAAAGTAGAGCAGCTAGACTAGATTCTAATGAGTTTCAACACTATGATGATAATTTATAAGCCATGAGCCAAGTCACATTATTTCTTATATTACCACAAATTCACTGCAGTCTGTCAGCTTCACCCAACATAGAATCCTTCTGTCTTTGCAGAACCATCTTAACAAATTCAAAGAATCATAGATTTGGATGATCTTAAGTTAAAATTAAGTCTTCTTTATTTTCCATTGCCATTTGTGAGCATGGCTCTATGCCAAGGGTGCACAGAGCACTGTTTAATTTCCCACTGAAGTGGTAGATTAGATTAGATTAACAGAGCTGGAAGGGACCTTGTAAATCATCTAGTCCAATCCCCTACCCAAACAGGAGACCCTATACCATTTCCAACAAATAGCAATCCAATCTCTTCCTGAAAGCCTCCAATGATGAAGCTCCCACAACTTCCGAAGGCAAACTGTTCCATTGGTTGATTGTTCTCACTGTCAGAAAATTTCTCCTTATTTCTAGGTTGAATCTCTCCTTGATCAATTTCCATCCATTATTTCTTGTCTAGCCTTCAGGTGCCTTGGAAAATAACTTGACCTCTTTCCTGCCTGTGGCAGCCCCTCAAATACTGGAATACTGCTATCATCTCTCCCCAAGTCCTTCTCTTCACTAGACTAGCTATGCCCAGTTCCTGGTACCTATTTATCTATTTGCATTTGCATGCTTTCAAACTGCTTGGTTGTCAGGAGCTGAGGCAGGAATGGGAGCTCACTCCATTATGCAATATTTGGGTCTTGAACTGCCAACCTTCTGATAACCATTGGGCCATCACATCTTATCTGATCAATTAAAGTTTGTGGCTCTTTGGCTTTGTCTTAAGCAATATTTTCTTGACCTTTGTGGTGGGAGCTAAAGCTGTTAAAGTTGGCAGAATTGAATGCAAAAACCACAACATTCTATTGTGCATTGATTCAGCACTTTAGCATTTGGGCAATTGCAGTTTGGGAGGTTAAGACAAACATTCAAAGAAATATATATATATATATGTACAAAAAATTACTAACATTTAAAATAGTTTTCGTTGGGTGCATGTATTCATGAAAAGATAACACAATATAGGCCTAGCACAGTTGCAGTTGTTGTCTACAAAATAGGAGCATAGATATTACCCAATTCCTGTGTTTTCTGTATAAGACAATTTAAATTCAGATAAAATCATAGACACGCAGTACATAAAAATATATGGATAGGCTGAGTGGAACTGTCCCCCTCTCCCCCCATTTTGTTTTTTTTCCTAGTCCATCATCTAGGATTATCATCTCAAGGTATGAGTTTCTGCTGATAGATAATTGTCTCCAATGGAATATTTTTTCTTTATTTGACCAACAAGGGACTGTGGTACACTTACTGATTCCCAATCTTCTTTCTCTTTCTTTTTCTCCAAGAGCAGCTTTCATATACTTGATCACTGTAAAAAAACATCAATTTAACCTTTTTGATCTTTGCTGTCATAGAAATATCTGCACTCTTGGCAGTAACTGCTTTCCCCTCTAGTTTAATCTCTTCCTTTCTTCCCTTATATATCCTAATTATAAGGGTTGAAGAAGGACTGGCTTGAAGAAGGCCTCTCTGTGCTATTTCTCCATTTGCTCTTTCTTACAGCAGGCCTTGGTTTGCAATATGTGAAGTTTTGTGAAAAATCATTTTTGACTGTCACAATACCTGCTTCAGCTGATGCAATGTGTGGTGTCCTGGGCAGCTAATGATGTCAGGAGTTTGGCTCATGTAACTCCAGTATTCCCCAAGCTACATTGCCTTCTAATCTCTTCTGGATGAAATTGAAGGTATTGGTAATTACCTTAAAAGCCTTTCATGGCTTCTGAGCAAGGAATATACGGGACATTTTCTTCCCAATCGTCTCTCCCTATCCCACGTGGTCCAAAAAAGTGGCATGCTCTTGGTACAATTGGCTAAAGAATGTCAGCAAGTGGGGCGCAGGAAAGGGCCTTTTCTGTTGTACTACCCATATGTGGAACTTCATTCCATTTGAGATCAAATTAGCTCAACTCTGCTAGCCTTTTGTAAGGACCAATAAACTTGGCCTTTGCAGCTTGAAGTATAATGAGGCTCAAATATTTATCCCAAACCTGTATTAAACAGGAAAATCTTGTAGTCGGGTCTCCCACTGTTGTACTGTCTGTCGCACAGCTGTCCCTCCAGAAGAGGGAGCTCCGTGAAGCTGTTACCATGGCAGAAGCCATTTTAAGGCACCCCCCACAAGGGCTCCAAAGTATTTGTTTCCAGAGGGTAAGTCATCTGTGTTCCAAGTTCCTTGAAATTGATTGCGGTGTTCCAGAGTTATGCCGGAAGATACATGCATACAGCAAAAAAATAAAAAAATAATACTATCATATAATATATAATATAATAATATAGAAGAAAGAAAGATAGAAGATAGATAGATAGATAGATAGATAGATAGATAGATAGATAGATAGA
>BLBF01000004.1:20817368-20859890 GCA_015471245.1 Laticauda colubrina | reverse complement strand
AGATAGATAGATAGATAGATAGATAGATAGATAGATAGATAGATAGATAGATAAGAAGAGGATGGATGGATAGATAGATAGATAGATAGATAGATAGATAGATAGATAGACAGACAGACAGACAGATAGATGAAGAAGATGGATGGATGGATGGATGGATAGATAGATAGATAGATAGATGATAGAAAAAGAAGATAGAAGATGTACTGAGCCTCAGTGGCACAGTGATTAGAATACAGTACTGCATTCTGCTGACTTATGGCTGCAATTTGGCAGATCGAATCACACCAGGCTCAAGCCTTCCATCAGCCTTCCATCCTTCCGAGGTGGGTAAAATGAGGACCCAGATTGTTGGGGACAATATGCTGACTCTGTAAACCGCTTAGAGAGGGCTGTAAAGCACTGTGAAGAGATATAGAAGTCTAAATGGTATTGCTATTGCTATGCTATTTGTTATCTCTTTTATCATAAGCCACTCAGAGTCACTTACGTGAGGTGGACAGCTATATGAATTAAATAAATAAATTTTCTTGTATGAGGGATCCCAGAAGGAAGATTAAAACCTCCCTGTGGACCCAGTGTAATATAATTCCTTCTATACTGAAGAAAGAAGGAATCTATGTCTTAGTTTTCTGTCTTGCTTTTTATTCCAAACTGGCCCTCAAAGCAGTTAATTCACTTTTAGCAGGAGCATTTCCCTGTCATCCAAATTAAGAATCTACTTGTTTCCCTTCATATCTGTACCAAAGCTTTTAGGCAAAGAAAGATGTTGTCTTGATCCCAGCTTTACTCTGAAAAATAAAATATAGCTGTACAATGTCAACATCATGCCTCTCTGCCTTGTTGGACTTGCTTTCCTAACCAATTAAAAATAATAGTTCCCTTATTAGGCCCTTTATAAAATTAAATGTACAACCAGACACAAAAACCACAGCCACTACTGCCCTCTCTGAAATGCTTTTCAATATCTCAAATACCTGCCTGCTATGTTGTTCCAGAATGCCTATCCCCCCACCCATCCAACAGACAGTCAACTATTCCATTATTTGGAAATAATAAAGCGAGGTTTCATAACCAGCTTCTCTACCTGTGAACAGACCTCAGCTTAAGCTTTGAAGGTTTATCTGCTTTTAAATTAAAGAAGCCCTTTTTAGCACTTTCCTCCCTTTATGATAGGGAGAAAAATGACAGGTGGCCTATTAATTTCCCATAAAGAGATCCTCTAATGTGTCCTAAGTTCTGTTTTGGTTCCTGCAAGTGTATATTTAAGCCTTTCCTTTCACTATTTTTAATCAAATAGCTAATTGTGAATGCAAAAGAACAATGAGAAGAAAACAGTAATTACATTCTCCACTAAAACTGAAATATATATTCAAGCTATTCAGAAAAAGCTAATTAATGGGATATTAATACTCTTCATCAATAATTGCAAGCTTGGATGAACAAGAAATAATTTTTTTTTTTGCTGAAGGTGACCTCAGCTTAAAGGGCTATATAAATGGATCTTAATAGCGCAGAAGGACATTACTCTAGATTTATTCAAATGAAACCTCTTACTAATATTAGTTAATATAAGCTAATTATTCCAGAAAATTATGGAAGAAAAGTATTCCGACACTGGTAGGAATGGTAGATAGAAGCAATGTTTAGATAGTTCTGAAAGTGAAGGGTATTGAAGAGATGTTGGGCTTGGGCTGAGAAGACTCAGATCCAAATTTCTCCTCATTAATGAATATGGTGAGTGACTTTTTTCTCTTAACCTAACCAATTCACATGAATGTTTGGATGATAAAATCGACCAGAGACTTCAGTGGAAGCTAGGAGAGAAAAAATGTGTATATTGCAGTTCCTAGACAAGAACAGACTTTTCAGAAATTGAAAGATGTTTAATCCCAACGATAGAGGTATGGATTGAAAAGATGATGGAACTGGTAGAGATGGCAAATGGAAATAATATTGTGATTATTTGAAAATTGCTTCTTGGCTTTCTGCATGAAAGAGGGAATAAATGAAACTTTGAATTTGGATTTGGCAAATAAGTGTGTTAAGTGAAATGGCTAGTGGCTATTATTTAGCATAACTAAAAAGTTGATGTTATAAATTTACTATGTATTACAATATGTGGTACCTGACTCAATAGTACTAACTGCAAGAAAGATCTTGGAGTCCTAGTGGACAATCACTTCAATGTGACCCAGCGGTGGGCTATAACTGCCAAAAAAGTTCTAGACTGCATTAAAAGAGGGATAGAATCAAGATCATATGAAGTGTTAATACCACTTCATAATGCCTTGGTCAAACCTTCCTAATGCCTTGGTCAATAATGCATCCAATTTTGGTCGCCACAACATTAAAAAAATGTTGAGACTCTAGAAAGAGTACAGAGAAGAACAACAAAGATTATTAGGGAACTGGAGGCTAAAACTAAAAAGAACAGTTGCTGGAAAATTGGGTATGTCTAGTTTAATTAAAACAAGGACTAGGGAGACATGATAGTGGTGTTCCAATATCTAAGGGGCTGCCACAAAGAAGAGGGAGTCAATCTATTCTTCAAAGCACCTGAGGGCAGGACAAGAAGCAACAGGTGGGAACTAATCAAGGAGAGAAGCAACCAAGAACTAAGGGGAAATTTCCTTACAGTTAATCAGTGGAATGACTTGCCTCCAGAAATTGTGGATGTCCAACACTGGAGGTTTTTAAGAAGAGATTGGACAACCATTTGTCTGAAATGGTATAGGCCCATGATGGCGAACCTATGACACTTGTGCGCAGAGCCATTTGTACCGGCATGCGAGCTGCAAACAAACTTACCTAACTACACATGTATGTGCCTCACACTGATTTTTAGCGGGTTTGAGGCCTTTTTCAGCCTCCCAGAGGCTTGAGGAAGGCTTCTGTAGGCTTTTCAGGCTGAAAACTGTTTTGTCACTTCTTGTTTTTCCAGAAATATTGGAAGTGATGCAATAGGCCTAGTTTTTGCCCTGAAAAGCCTGCAGAAGCCTTCCGCAAGTCTCTGAGAAGCTGAAAAAGGCCTCAAACCTGCCAAAAATCAGCTGTGAGATGCAGTGCAGGTAAGGGGGTGGCTGGAGGGGGTGGGTGGGTGGGTGGGGATTGCATGCACATGTGTAGGGGGCATGGGGAGTGCGCATTACCTTCTGGGTGCTGGCACATGAGCACAAGCGTACAAGTGCGCACACAATTTTTGGCACAGGAGCCGAAAAAGGTTAGCCACCACTGGTATAGGCTTTTGTGTCTGAGGATAGGGTTGGATTAAAAGAACTCTAAGGTCCCTTCCAACTCTGTGATTTTGTTTTTATCTTAATGCACCAGAAAGTTGGAAGTCACTGCTTTTTGTTTCTTTTTTATTTCCCCTTTCCCTGACTTTATTCTCTCTGTTCCCTTTCTTTTCCAATGTCTTTACTTCTATTTTATATTAACAAAAAGAAAAGTTTAATTACACACAGACAGACAGACTAGTATTACTTTGACATGGAAAAGGGCCCCACAGATACTATTCTGTTATTCCAAGGTTATGGACTAAATTAGGAAATTGTCAAAAAAAATATTCCAGAACAAATAAATGGCAAAGCCCTTCTATGTTCTATCACAATACCAGCAAAGAATGTGTATCTAATGTGTCTCATCATGAATCTTGTTTCACTTGAAGATGATTTTATGTCAACTAAAAAGAAGTTGGTAGCAGCACCATCACTTCTTTTAAAGAGATCTGCTGAATAATGCCCCAAAATAATTCTCTTAAAACTCCAAAACATTTCAGAACAGGATTTTTGAAGATTGCAAGCATATTTGTAAGAGTTTAGGGCAAATCTCTTGCAATCCCAGAAGATGTGTGGTTAGATGATCTACCTAATCTCAACAAACTTTCAAAGAGTACATAACCACTGTCACTACGTCGCAGAACATCATTCAGAAACAGCAGAGCAAATGCTGCATTGCGAAGAAAAAGGTAAGTCAGTGTATTTTTATTTTGACACTTCTTCAGTAATTATTTGGAAAAAAGAATTACCAATATGAAGCTCTGCATAAATATCAGCTGGTGAATTTTGATCACTTTGAGATACTTCTAATTTAGTAGAAGATATAGAAGGAGCAACATATCTTCAATTATATCACTGAAATCAATGGACTCATAGCTACTTTGACCCCAGTTCTGCTTTGCAACAGCAAATCAAGATCAATTTCACCATCTACTAAAGCAAACCTTGAATGTATGGGAAAGATAAATCCTTTCAGATTCATCTCCTTAGGGTTATAAGGTTGTCATGTTTCTTTATATTTATGTTTCAAAAGATATTTTAACAATTTTTACCATAATTAATAAAGGGGAAAATGAAAGTACTAATATGAAATAGTAATTCCTTTTTTTCTAATAATAGCTTATTTCCAATGCTTGTAGTCAGATAAAGCTCAGGTATTAAGGAATCAGAAAATCAGTCACTGAGCTATCTGTGCTGTTCTCTGTCCATTAAATTCAGTTGTTTTCTTGTGAAGAAAGAAGGTCCATACCCTGAATGCAGCCACTCAAAGGATTCTGCCCAAAAGGTTTGGAAGGATATAATCTCAAAAGTGTAATGGATCTTCATTGCTCAAGATCAATAATGTCTCCGGTGTCTTTAAATATAAATCAGAAGATTCAGTTCAGACAATGCAATACAGCCAATGGGAGGGACAAAGGTTTAGATTTGCTTTTAAACTAATTAGGAAATATTCAGAAGAATGCTGGAAGATTTTTTTATCATTGATATTTGTCAGAAATCAACACATGATTATATCACTTTCTTAAACATAAATTAAATAGCATTTACAGGTATAAATAAAGCCATGAAATCTGGGAAACAAAATACTAGATATCTATCTGATGGGAGAAGCGAGTTCTAATAGAGTTTGTAACTAAGACCCAAAACATTTTCTGAAGCAGCATGAATTAACTTAGCATTCAGTTAAGTAATTGTTAATAACAGATAACTATTTGTTCTTACAGATTTATCCAACAAAATGAAGATTGTAATTGTTCTTGTCTGTCTTTTGGCCATCATTGTTCCCTCTGAGGTACATATTAAGGATTGTGATTGCATGGTGGAAATATCTAGGATTTATTTAATGGTTAGAAAAAACATAACAACTAAATTTTTGAGTCATGGGGCTCATGTGTTGCTTATGAAATGAGTTGGGCAGAGCATTCATTTTTCTCAAGATTCTCTTTTGATGGTTCAGTGTGGGAAATCATCATTTTTATTCCCCACTGACACTGCAAAAGGAAGCTAGGACTGATGAATCAGAGAGATAAAAACAGGGACTGTTAAAGTGGTGGTATTTTACCAGTTTGGCCCAGTTTGGCTGAACCAATAGCTCCAAGGATATTCTGTGAGTGAACTGGTTTGTTCTCATGATCAGCTGCTGTCCCTTCTGCCTGCCCCAGCTCTCTACTGACCTTTATTTCCTGGTTTAAGTCCAGAATGGTAGCCACTCGGAACAGTGCAAAACCTGCATTGTTGTGGATGGAATTATTATGTGCAACGTCTGCAAATGGCAAGAGATCTGCCCCGTCATTTTGTTGGTAATTTATATAGCAGTGGAGGTAACTGCTCCAACACCCATTTGAACATTCACAAACTCCATTAGTTTGGGGCAGGTGCAGTGACCTGTGCTCTTGGGAGGTCCCCAAGGGTCCCCTGCCAGAACATAGTTCAGGGACCCCTGTCAGAACGTAGATGTGAATTTTACTCTCCCCCCAGATAAGAAAATATTCTCTCTGGAGCACCATAACGCCTGTACAGATCTTGTACAAAGAGCCTCACCAGAGTTTGTGCAGATGGTATCGGTGAATAGGTCTCAAAGTGGGCTTCTTTAGAGAACAGGTTGGTTATGCCCCAAATCACTGTGTTCCCTAAACTTTCTGATAGTTCCACAATAAAATCTATGGATATTTTTTTCCATGGGGGCAGTGGGATTGGCCATGGGCTGCAGCAATCCCGGGCACCTTTTCACTAATGCACATATTAGGCCACTGGCCATAGAGTCCTGAATGTTCTTTTTCATGAGCCACCACCAGAATTGGCACTTCACAAGGTATAGGGTCTTTACGAAGCCAAAATGCCCAGTGGTTTTGAATCATGGCTCTGCTATAAGGCCAAGATTCACTGAGTTAGAGGCTGCATAAAGTTTGATCCACATCTGTGCTAAGTCATCTCTCAGTCAGAGTTCTCCATCATGGAACTTAAACCACTCATCATCCATTAGAGCACTTTTCATAGCTCGGTTAATTCGTCCACCATTTCTCCCTTAGCTTTTTTCTGTGCTATTGTAAGGACAGGGATGCTATCTGGCTGGATGGGATGGTGGAATTTATGACTACTTCCTGGGTGCTATTGTACTGGGGCACCCTGGACAGACCATTGGGTAGGAATTAGAAATAGGGGCATTCAAGTGGTTGAAATATAGTGCCCACCTGACTTAGGGGATAATTTCCAGAGGATCTTCAATGCTTCCAAATTTTTATGGTCAGTCCAAACCTCAAAGGAAATCCTACTACCTTTTAAGAACTGCCTCCAAGGGAGGAGTGCCTACTTTACAGTGTAAGCCTACTTTTCCCATACTTATGCTCTGATGGTCATTTTGAAAAATCCTTTCTTAGTGAGCATCTAGAAGCCAAGAGGAACCAAATTTGTGCCAAATTTCAAGTTTGTAGGCTTTATGGTTATGGAGATTTTGTGATGATGCATGAGTGGTATTTAGCTTTTATGTATATAGATTAAATATATTTACTCATTTTGTTTTCCTCATTCTTCTCTTTCTCTTCCAGACCAGCAGTAGTGAAAGTGGAAGTGGTGAACAAAGGAGATACAGATATTATCCACTCCAAAACCCAGTTTTACATTTTGGCTCTGTAAATCCTTCTTACTATCAAAAGGATATAATTGACTCTTTAATAAGGGCTTTAGTAAGTGTCCAATCAGCCCATATTGCTCCTTCAAGGGGCCTCGTGCCCATCATTCCCCCTGCGCCCATGGTTCCCCCAGCACCCATAGTTCCCCCAGTGTACATAGTTCCCCCAGCACCCATGCTTCCCCCTGCACCAGGTATTATATCATCTATCTATAACAAAATATCTGGCTTCTTTCGCAGTCTGTTATAAAAGGTGGAAGGGGGTCGAGGAAGTTAGGGAGTATCAATGGGGAAGAAGGAAGGGGGATGACAGGGTGATGGGAAACCAAAGGTATCAATTCAGAATGAACTGGCCGACCAAGGACGAGCTGTAAGAATGGAATGTGAGACTCCATCAAAGATGCAACAAACCTGAAAGCCATTCCCAAAACATCTAAAATGAAATCTATTGGACACTGACAGACTGATAGAAGGCCAGGGAAGAGGGAAAAATGCAAACTTTGTGTGGGAATATTTTGATCCAGCTTTGCTTACACTGTAATTGCTTGAACTTAGTAAAAGTTAATTTTCACTTCAATCATGTAGTTGAGTGTTTTTCTTTCCTAAATGACCAGGTGGTCCCCAACCTTTCTGGCACCATTTTCAATTTCATGGAAGACAATTTTTCCATGGACTGGGGGAGGAAGGATGGTTTCAGGATGATTCAAACACATTACATTTATTGTAAATTTTCAAATAAATAAATAGTGTAGTTTATTTCTAGTATTATTACACTGTAATATATAATGAAATGTATCCAGCTCACCATAATGCAGAATCAGTGAGAACCTTGAGATTGTGTTCCTGCAACTGGATGATTCCATCTGGGGGTGACAGGGGACAGTAAGTCCAGCCTACTCAGTAATCTTGTTTTGGTTGCTGTCACTACAGAAAACCCTGCTTCACAAAGATAGGGTGTTGGAAATGGAAGTAGGCTTTTCAATGATTTGTGGCAATCTCAGAATATTCTGTCTTTACTTTAATCCAGAACATATGGAGATTTGAAGTTGTCTCAAATATATTTTTAAGGTCACCATAATTTGCAATCTTAAACAGTGGATCCTCTTCTAACACAAAGTTGATAAGCATTTATTCAAAAGGAGCAGAGTTTGCCTTCGGATATAGAATGCTTTCATCTACTTCCTCTTGATCAGCTCTACAGACATCTGTGGGTGCAATCGCTCTACTCTGTCAAGGACCTTGGAGTACTCATTTATAATGATTTAAGTGCTAGAGCCCACTGTAACAACATAACCAAAAAGGCATTAAAAGTTGTTAACGTAATCCTGCATAGCTTTTTCTCCAGTAATATTGTATTACTAACTAGAGCATACAAAACATTTGCTAGACCAATTTTCAAATTCAGCTCATCTGTGTGGAACCTACATTGTATATCAGACATTAACACAATCAAGAGAGTCCAGAGATATTTTACAAGAAGCATCCTCCACTCCTCTACTCGTAATAGAATATCTTATGCCACCAGACTTGAAATTTTAGGCTTAGACCACTTAGAACTACATTGCCTTTGGTCCGACCTAAACATAGAGCATTGCAATGTCGTAGAACTATTGCAATGTCCTACCCATCAATGACTACTTCAACTTCAACCACAACAATACATGAGCACACAACAGATAAAAACTCAAGATAAACTTCACCAAACTCGATTGCAGGAAATACGACTTCAGCAACAGAGTGGTCAATGTCTGGAATACTCTACCTGACTCTGTTTTATTCCCTAAACCCCCAAAACTTTAACCTTGAACTGTCTACCGTTGACCTCATTCCATTCCTAAGAGATCTGTAGGGGGCGTGCATAAGCACACCAATGTGCCTACCGTGCCTGTCCTATTGTTTCTTTTTATTTTTCTTATATGTATCCATTTCATGTATTCATAACTATGTTTATACTTATATCTGTTAACTGATACATACTCAACAAAATAAATAAATAAAAATAAAATACTTCAATGAACCTTTATTTATCAGAGTTTTATCCCATCTTTATTACTCTGTAGGATACTCAGAGTTGCAAATAAGCATAATACTCCCAACTCTGCTTATTTTCTTCACAATAGTTTTTGAGGTAAATTGAACTAACACAGAGAGACTGGCCCACACTCAGTCTATGGCTAAGTGTGGATATAACTGGTTTCTAGGCCAGCATCTTAACCTCTCCAGTAAAGTTTCAGACCTGATCTCTTCCTCAGAGGTCTGGATCAGTGTGAATAACAGCTGAAAGCTGGTGGCTGTAACAATGAAATGGGTGAGCTCATTCCCTACTGCTTTGTGACACACTGTGCCTGTGACTGTCAGCTCTTGTTTGAGCTACTTTTCAATATGGGTGTAGCACTCTTTTGAAAGAGCACTAAAATCATATCCAAAGGAATTGCTCTGGTCCTATGCAAGCATTTTCTGCTGGTGCATTCAAAGAGAACCCAGCTGATGTTTTAACATAGGCTTAGTAGTAATTCAGAAAGTAGCCATTTGAGGATTGCATCAAGGCTTTCTTGAAATGAGTCCAACTATTTAGTAGAGGAGATGAGAGAAGAAGAAGGGAGGGGAGGGGAGGGGAGAGAACAGGAGATGAAAGAAGAAGAGAAGAGACGGGGAAAATGATTAGTTCCTTTCCTTAATGTCCACATAAGGACATCTCCCTTGGCTGGCATTGAGCCAGAAAATGTTTTGTCCTTTTCAGAATTCACTACTGCAGCCAACATACGCATATCAAGGCCAGGAGCATTTTAGTGATGAGATTAAACTGAAAATTTAGATGCTAGACTAGGACTTGAAAGATTCAATTTTCCACTTGACCCCAGAGTTTGCATAATGAATATGAGCCAATTACTGTCAGATCAGTTTACTTCACACTGTTGTTGTGGAGAAAAAATGAGGAAAAAACCCCATGTAGATGAGCTAGAGTTGTCTGAGGAAAACAGGTCATACATGCAACAAAAGTTGAATTCTGAAGCAGAGCTCATGCAATGATGATATTGAGGACATCATGCAATGTCAAAAAGCTGTGGTCAGAGCTGAATTCTTCCTCAGATAGGGCATGTGAACATGGGGAATTTAGATTTCCAGTTTGACATCCTGAGGATTGGATGTGAGGAGCAGAACTCCATAAACTCACGCTGAATCCTCCTTGTTGGAGGCACACACCCCCAAGGGGCTAAAGTCACCCTGTCAGGGTAATGAAGAAAGGAGGGAACCCTGCAGATCACAGAGACTGGCATCTCTCCAGCTGGACCTAGGGATTCCCTCCCATCCAGCAAAGATGTGGAGAGGCAGCCATTATGGCTGCTGTGAAGTTGGGGCAACCAAAGAAACAAAGATGTACTGGAGCAGTATAGATGAACAGTGACTGGAACTGGGTGAGGTGATTCTTTTTTTTGAACCTAGAACCTAACCCAAAGAAAATAAACCCTAGAAAAGAAACTCTTTGAAATGTTTGTCAAAGCAACAAATAATTACAGAGAGAAAAACTGTAGACCCAAAAGAAAAGGAACTGAAGGAAGAATGCAAAATCTTTAAAATATAGAAAGATTGGATGGCAATATTTTGGTAAGGCATTTTAAAATGCTGGAATTATTTTTCTGAATATTGACTATTTACAAGAAATTAAAATAAATATTTGTTAGATCTTGTGCAATGTTGAAATTTAAGCTGAAGGCACCATTTATGGGTGAATAGCATTTATACTGATAATACTGATAATACAATGGGAAAAGTGGAAATAAATAACACCTGGAGGACTGCTGTTCTATCTACTGTTCTATATTTGTCCACTTCATGGTTATTGGAGGTTTAACTGTGAGATTATGGGAGAAAGTGACTTTTAAATGCTAGGATCTATGACTGAACTCACAGAATGGACTTAAGGAAACATTTGGAAATCTTCCTGGATTACCTAAATGGAACTAATTGACTGTGTGACACAAAGAGCTATAACTATTGCATTCCCCTGAGGAGAAATATCAGGATTGAGCAAATGGTTTCCAAGGTGGCTTTTTGAGCTCATAGACAATTGAGACGTTGGGGTGGTGACAGACTACTGACAGGCTATTGATCAATATCAAAATAAGACATTGGGGGAGATGAGTGGATTCCAAAAAGAAATGGTGTTGATGCTCTGAAGTACCTATGATATGTTGACAAAGAACTACGGGAAGATAAAAAGCTTAATGCATAACACTCCTGGAAAATCAGAAAACATTCAACAAGAGACAACGAAAAAAGATAATAAAACACAGGAAATAGAGGAGATAATAGCAAGGCCAGAAGAAAAGATAGAGCAGATAAATCAGCAAATAAAACAAGAGGAGAAGAAGGAGAAGGCAATAAAGACTTATGAATCAAATCAGGGACAATATATATTATCACAAAATGGGATTGGATAAAAAGAAAGATATTTTTGAAGAGAAAGTAGGAGTTTGGGAAGATCCTCTGAAGGTATGACAACAAAAGATAGTAGAGATGGAAGAGATATTTGGGTTAAATAGGAAAGACAGAGACAGAGACAAAGACCCAAGGGAGGAGTTTGGGAGGCAAGTCAAAAAATAAGAATCAAAATACTAAAGTGAACAAGAGATGATGGTTAGAAAGGGAATGCTGTTTAATATAAGATTGGCTTTATTGAGAGCTAGAATAGAGGTAGAAATAAGATCAAGGGGGAATATTATTATACATATTTTATATAATATACCAAAAGTAATAGCTAGATGTAAAGATTAGATGTTGGAAGATGGTATCACTATGTTTAAATAATATTGTGATTGTTATTAGAATGGCGCACAAAACACTGAACAACTAAACAACGAAGGAACACACTCTAATAAAAATATGTATAATAACACCATAATTACACATATGATTATTGTAACAAATATTATTTATATTACTATTATTATTTGTATTTAAATGAATACATTTAAATGATACATCACTGCTCATATAGTGATATTGATGTATATCCAAAATAAATAAATAATTAAAAAAAAGAAAAAGGGAATTTTTATAATCAGAACACTAAACAACCCAGAAAAACAGCTTGATATTCTGAAGAAAAAAGCCAAGACTAGCACAAGGTCTAACATATGGCATCAACTCATTTTTCAAGACAAGCAAAACCACCGCTTAATGTGGAGTTAAAGCTTTAGTCCCTGGAACCTCAAGATGTGTGACTTACCTGGTGAATCACAGTGCCAAGACTTTAACTGAATTGGCCTTTTGGTGGGAATCAGGCCCACAGATTTAGGCTTATCAAAATGAGGCACAACTGTGGTCAAAGTGATAATAAAGAACAGGTTGGAATGAGGCGGGGAAACCAAAATTGTTATTCAGAGTTTCTAGGTCTATTGCACAAAGAGCAATGTATCTATAAATAGATATTTACTTTTTTCCCAGTGAAACTGATGTTCTGTCTCTGCTTGTTTTTTTTTATATATATATTTTATTTTAAGACAAACATACACAGACAATACATAAAAAAACATAAAACCATCTTCCATTTTGTACATACATTGTGTCAGTTGGTTTAGAATCTTTTGTGCGGTCCTTTCATAATCATTGTTCACAATTTATATCAATCTCATATTGTCAAACTAACATATGCTTATCTATTTATCAATTATTAATTATCCTGCTATTTATTCCATCAATATTATATGATGCTGTCATCCAGTGATTATATATGTCTACATTATATTTTGTATCAGTCTATTAAACTTCTATAACAAAATTATCTATTCTGTTAATTTACCATATCTTTTTATCCAGCCACTGATAAAAAAAATCCCATATCATATAAAATTGCTTGTCTTCTTGTTCTCTAATTTCAAATGTCAATTTACTCATTTCAGCACAGTCCATAATTTTTAAAATAACTTCCTCCTGCACAGGTATTTTGTCATTTTTCCAGTTCTTCGAAAATATAATTCTAGCCACTGTTAAAACATTTACAATCAAATATTTCAGTTCTTTATTGTATATGTTTGGTATGACTCCCAATAAAAAGATTTCTGGTTTAAAGTCTATATGTTATTTTATCATTTTTTCCAACCACGTGTGGATTTTAGTCCAATATTTCTTTGCATTCAAACATGTCCACACATATGGTAATATGAACCAGGTATCTGATGACATTTCCAGCATTTATTCGATGTATTCTTAAACATTCTCTCAAGTCTCATCGGGGGTAGGTGCCACCTGTAAAACATCTCATACAAATTTTCTTTATATGCAGTTGACATTGTCATTTTATAATTTTGAGACCACAATTAGTACCATTTTTCGAAATCAATTCCATATCCAAAATTCCCCCCCCCCAAAGCAATCGTTTCTTTAAATTGTTCCTCTTCCAATTTAAATTCTAATAGATGTCCTTAAAATTTTTTAATTACCTTTTCATCAGTACCCATCAAAATTTTATCCAAATCAGTCAACTTATCATAAATACCTTCTGCTTTAGAGTCTTTATCAAACCTAGATTGTATTTGCAAATATGAAAACCACTTCATTTTTACACCTTGTTCTTCCAACATTTGAATAGATTTAAGTTCACCCTTTTCATTCAATATCTCACCATATCTAATTGTTTGTTCCTTTTTATATATTATTGGATAAGAAAAAACTTCAATAGTTGATATCCATGTTGGAATTTTTAAGTAACACTGTCTTTTTATCTTCTCTCAGTTCAAAAACAATGCCTCTCGAATATAATGTCTTCTAAAATACCCCTGGGTTTTAGTTCCCTTATATCAGAGAAAGGCATGCCATCCCAACAGCAAGTCATGGCCTTCTAAAGTTAGTAATCTACTGTTCCTTAGTGTTATCCATTCCTTTATCCACATCAAACTTGATGCCTGGTAATATAGTTCCCAACTGGGCAAGGCAAACCCTCCTCTTATTCTTGCATCTTGTAACAGTTTTAATTTTATTCTTGCTTTTTTACTCTGCCAAATATATTTCAACACAATTCTATTTAAATCTTCAAAAAACTTTTTCCCTAGTTGAATAGGAATTGTCTGGAATAAATAGGCAAAATATTCATCTTAATTGTAGATATTCTCCCAATCAATGATAGTTACAGTTTTTTCCATTTTATCAAATCTGTCGCAATCTGCTCTTTGAGTTTAACATAGTTATCTTCCTTCAGTGTATTATATCTTGGTGTAATAGGTATCCCTAAATATTTAACCTGGTTCATAACCTGTATTTTTAAAATTTCTTACAACTCTTTCTTTCGTCTTGCTAACATATTCTTTGTTAATATCTTTGTTTTGTCTTTATTTATTCTCAAACCTGCTACTTTTCCATATTCTCTTTTTTCTATTAATTTGGGTGCTGTTTCAAATAGGTCTTCTAATATAAATACCAGGTTGTCTGCAAAAGCTTGCAATTTATATTCCTCCTTTTTAATTTTCATTCCTTTTATTTCTCTTTCTTCTGTAATATTCCTGTTCAATACTTAACACAAACAGCAGAGGCGACAATGGACAACCTTTCTTTGTCCCTTTTCTTATATTTTCTTATAGATTATATTCTTATATTCTTATATTTTCTTATAGATTCTGTTTATTCTCCATTCACCATCACCTTTGCTGTTTGTTCATGGTACATTGTTTCAATGGCTTGGATAAATTTTTTACCAAAGCCCATTTGTATCAATTGCACTAAAATAAATTGCCAACTCACATTGTCAAAGGTTTTTTGTGCATCTAGAAATATCAAGGCCTTTTGCTTCTCGTGTGCTTCATAATATTCTAGAGTATCCAAAATAATTCTCACTTTGTCTTTGATTTATCTCTTTGGCAGAAATCCATTTTGATCAGTATGAATAAAATTATTTAAGTATCTTTTTAATCTTCCTGCCAAAATTGAAGCAAATATTTTATAGTCTGAGTTCAATAGAGATATAGGCCTATAATAGTGCCTTCCTTCAGTGCTGGTATTTTTTGGTTTTTGGTATTCTTTTCTTCAACATAACTTCATTCATAACTTCTAAAAGATGAAGATTGAATATTTCCTGAAAAGTCTTGTAAAATTCCACTGGCTAACCATCTGGACCTGGTGCTTTCCCACACTGTGTTTTTTTTTTAAATTAAAGTTTATTTAAGAATCATACATTTAAAACATTTAAAAAATAAACGAACATATAAACAGATATATATATGTATGTATATTTTGCAGCGAAAGTTGAGCAATGGTTACACATTTTTTAACATTAACATTTTTTAACTATGATGTGATCTGCTTTGTTACAATACCTTCTTTATTCTTTCAATGTTTTAGTTTCATAAAATGCTTTATGATTAAATGCATGTCTTCAATAACTTTATAACTTATCCAGTTATCAAATATTGCCTTTTCTTTAACCATTCATACCAGCAATTCCATGTTTTATAGTAATCACTATCTTGGTTATTTTTTAGTAGTTTAGTTAGACTATCCATCTCTGCGCACTCATGAATTTTTTTGATGAGCATCTCCTCTGAAGTGGTGGTAGACAACACGCTATTTTTTTAAGGCTTTTGTTAATTCCACCATTGTTATATTACCTTCTAACATTGTTTCAATATTTTTAGGTATCTGAGATAGGTTCGCTTTCTGTAGATATTGCTTAATTTTTTCTTCTTGAATATTCTCTTGAAAGTACAGTTTTCCAAAGTAATCTTGTATAATTTTTTTCTTCTCCTCATTTCCATAGCAAACCTGTCCTTTATTTATTAATTGATGAGTCCTTCTTGCTTCTCTTTCCTTTCTCAGTTTATAAGCTAGCCATCTGCCTAGTTTGTTTGCATCTTCAGAGTAATTTTGTTTGGCATTTTTAATTTTTTGTGCTAATTCTTTTTTTTCCATTAGTCCCATTTTATGTTTAATTATATCAATTTTATTTTTAATATATTTTTTTTGTGGGGACTTCTGTAAGTCTTTTTCCAATCTTTTATAGTCATCCTCTAATGTTTTAAATGTCTTTTTCTGTTTTATGTTTCTTCTCCTCATATAATCTATTATCAAGCCTCTTGTGTAGGCCTTCATCATGTCCCAGAGATTCTGTAAAGATGTATCCTCTTTTCTATTTTCTTTGAAGAAGAAAACAAGTTCTTTCTCTATTTTTTGTTTAAAGTATTTTTCTTTTAATATCATATTATTCAAAGTCCATCTAGATCTCCTCTTGTATCCTTTCCAAATAACTGACATTGGATGATGATCTGCCCAAGTGCTTGTTTCTATTTCAATCTGTCATACATTAGTCAATAATTCCGCTGACATCCATATCATATCTATTCTAGACCAGGATGTATGCCTGTTTGAATAAAAAGTATATTGCTTACTTTCCGCATTTCTCTCTCTCCATGCATCTTTTAAGTTAAATTCTTCTGTTATTTGAAGAAAGGATTTTGGTAGTATCTTTCTAACTTTCTTTGTTGTTTTCTGTGTTTTATAACCCAACCGGTCATTAATTATTCCATTAAAATCTCACATCATACAAATATTAACATAGTCCAATTCAATTATTTTCATGTGTAGTTTTCTGTAGAATTCTTGTTTATCATTTGGGGCATAAATTGCAATTAGAAGTGTTTTAACGCTGTTATCCGTTATTTCTACCATCAGAATCCTTCCATCATCATCTGTGTAGATTAATTCTGCCAAAATTGTTTCTTTAATATATAATATCACACCTCTTTTTTTGGATTGTGCCAGGGACGTAAATAATTTCCCCAGTTTTCCTTGTTTTAGTATATATTCATGTTGTTTTTTAATATGTACCTCTCATAAACAGATTATGTAAAATTTTAATTTTTCTAATTTGTTAAATACTTTCCTTCTTTTAATAGCCAAATTAAGTCCATTTATGTTAATCGAAATCAATTTTCTTTCATCCATGTTAAGCTTTATAAGAGGGTTTTATTGCTCTAGTAGATCTCAATTCTCATTGTTCTCTGGGTTCACCACCTACTACATCTTCTTCTTTTTCTTTTCAAATTACTGCTATACACTCCTCTTGAAATTCAATCAGTGACTCTTCCTTTCTTTCTTCTTCCTCCTTTCCTTTAAAGTATTCTAAATAGAATAGCTCAGCTTTTTCAACTGTGTCAATTCTGTGTCTTTGTTCCTGCCAATTAAACAAGAGGCTTTCTTGCATCAACCATCTGTAGTTTATTCCTATTTTAAGTAACTTTTTAATCAAGAATAAATATTCTCTTCTCATCATTCTTACTCTTCTTGGTATCTGTTTCAGCACCACAATTTCTTTGTCTTTATATTTTAGTATTTTCTCTCTCACCACCTGGAGTATCTGTATTTTAATAAACTTCTGAGTAAATCTAATGTGAACTTCTCTTGGTAGTCTATTCCTTGTTGCATATCTTATATAGACATGAAATATTTCATTCATCCCATCCATCATCTTTTATTTGGTTATTTCCAGTGCTTCTGCCAATATTTCTGCCATTATTTCAGCAAGGTTTTCACCTTTTCCTTATTCTATATTTTGAAATCTTAGATAAAATTCTGATTTATCTATTTCCCATCCTGATGGTTCACACCTGCCATTCTCGGCATTGCTCAATCAAATATCAATGTCTCCAATTTTCTTATCTCTTTGTGTATCTTCTTCAATTTTTTAAAACCTGTCTTCATATTCCATCATCATCTGTTGAATATTTTCCACTTTCTCATCTGTCTTTTCTATTTTTTGCTCAATCTTCTGGATTCCTTGCATAACCATCTGTAATGTGACTTCCTTCTCTTTCTCTTTTTCCTGTTGTAATATTGTCTGTATGGATCATTGTCCTCCAGATGGTGAGGGGGTTCATATCAAAGAAGCTGGGGCTGTTGTCTTTCTACTTACCTTATAATGCTTATCTGTAAAGAAAGAGAGAGAGAAAAAAAGAAAAAAGAGGAAAAAAAAACGAAGGCAAACAGTTGCCATTCCAAAGGGAAAAAGGAAAAAGAAAGTCTTCAGGCACTTGTATAACTTAATCCAATTAGTTACAATGGTAAATGTAAAAAGTAAAATATCAACGATAAAAAGGGAAAAATGAGAAAGAGAAATATTCTATATGTTCCTCTTAATAATAGGGCGGCAAAAGGTAAAAAGCAATTCTAACATAAAACAAGCCTCTGCCGCCAAATGATAAATCAGCTCAGAGTTTTTCAAGATCACTTCAATCTTTTTTCTTTCAATTTCAGCTCCAGACTCCAGCTATTTGTTCAGAAACAAGCACCTGAATAAACAAACTGCTGTGCTCATCTCTATCTTTTCAAATACATAGTTCAGAGTCCTTGACTAAAGCCCCTGTCACACAGTACCAACGGATGGAAAGAGGATGTAAAATGGAGAGAACACTTGCCATCCGTTGGTTAACGCGATGCTTCCATTCTGTACTCACTGCGTCCGTTTTTCATCCTCTCTATCCATCCAGCATCCGTCGACTGACATTTCATCTGCTCAAAAAGTTTTGAGCTGCACAAAACTTTTTGAGTGGAAAATGTATCCAACGTGTCCGTTCTACATCCGCAACGCATACGGGGAACATCCGTTCTACATCCGTCGTTATCCATTACCCGTCTGCTATATCCGCTAGGCATCCTCTGCGCATCCGCGCAACTCAAATCCGCTCCAGTGGAAAATGGACAAAGGGAGGAAGTGAAACGGACGCGGAATGGACACAAAGCGTTAGTATCACGGACGGAGAAAGGATGAAAGTGGATGCAGCTCGCATACAAAGCATTACAACTGAAAAAACGTTCGCAGAGGGGACGTATCTCGGATATTTAGGATGTCTGCAGAATGCCTAGGACATCGAGTGGAAAACCTATATTTCCTATAAAAAGGGGGAGGAACGAACCTGGATCTCACTTTCAGTCCAGCAGCCCTGCTGTGCAGACCTCTTCAGCCTTCATCTGGCTCTTGCTCTTCCACAGCATCCAGTCATCTCCATCATGGATCATCACACACTCCTTTTGGTAGCCACCATCGTTCTACAACAGTGCGAAGCCATCTACAGGCTCTTTCACCTGTTCTACGTGAAGAAAAGGAGGCGGCCAAGAAGTGTCTGGGTCCGAAGATAGATCGCCAGAAGAGCCGAGTACGGACTGGATAACAAGCTGATGGTGGAGTTGAGGAACGAAGACCCTTGTGCATTCCAGAACTTCATGAGGATGCCTCCAGCCATGTTTGATGAAGTTGTGGAGTGGCTGAGACCCAGGTTGACCAAGCAGAGCACCAACTTCCGGCCCAGTCTGGACCCTGGGCTGAAGGTGTCACTGACTCTGTGCCACCTGGCCTCAGGGACCATGTACAGGAGCATGCAGTACATCTGGAGGGTGCCACACAACACCATCAGCATTGTGGTCAGAGAAGTGGTGCAGGCCATCATTGAACAATACCTGGAGGAGCTCCTCCAGTGCCCCTCCACTGAAGAAGGCTGGAAGAAAGTTGCAGAGCAGTGGTATCAGAAGTGGAACTTCCCCCACACCATTGGAGCCATTGATGGGAAGCACGTGGCCTGCAAAGCTCCAGCCAAGTCAGGGTCCACTTATCACAACTACAAGGGCTTCTTCAGCATCATCCTCTTCGCCATGGTTGATGCTGACTACAAGTTCATGTACATCGATGCTTCAGGCAACGGGTCATCTTCAGATGCCCAGGTATACAACGCCAGTCACCTCAAGGAGGAGCTGGAATGCAACCTCATCATGGGCTTCCCAGATCCAGAACCCCTGCCCAATGACACACAAGATGTGCCCTACTTCATCGTGGGGGATGACGCTTTCTCCCTCAGAACCTACCTCATGAAGCCCTACACCTCCAGATGCCTCACCCGTGAAGAGAGGATCTTCAACGACAGGCTGTCCAGGGCAAGGTGTGTGGTGGAGAATGCCTTTGGCATCCTGGCCAACAGGTTCCAGGTACTTCTCACCACCATGCAGCATTGCCCAGAGACTGTGAGGAGGATCATGGAAGCTTGCTGCATCCTGCACAATCTCATGCTCACCCGCTACCCAGTCTTGCAGAACAGGCTCGTGGATCTCCAACAAGGCAATGGGGACATGGAGCCTGGTGAATGGAGACAAGGGTGAAACCTGATAGATGCTGTGGATGTGCAAGGCCCCAACAGAGCTTTACGTGAAGGGAAGAAGCAGCGCAACCTCCTGAAACACTGGTGCAACTCCCCAGCTGGAGCAGTGGAGTGGCAAGACAGGATGGTAGATGCTTAATGGATGCTTCCTTCAGCCTGTCTCATCACACTGATGAGATTGGGCCATGTATGTTGGGTGGCCCTACAATGAACAGGGCATTTAATAAAGAGTTGTGTTTATGTTGAAATGTGTGGATCAATGATTACATTGTTATTGATAAAAAAGGGCCAAAGGTGTGGCACCTGGGAGGGTGGACCATACAGTCCCAGTACGCTTGCACTGGAGGCTTATCTATCCCACTGCTATCCTTACCCATCCCACAGGTATCCTAACCCATCCCACAGCTATTACCCATCCCAAAGGTATCCCTGCCCATCCCACAGCTATTACCCATCCCACTGCTATCCTAACCCATCCCACAGCTATTACCCATACCACAGGTGTTAGGGATAACATTGTTCACCCTAACTGTTTTAGGTGAAATACTAACTATGAATCATAGTTAGTGTATGCAGCTTTAACTGTAAAATAGCAATTGTGGGTGTGGTTATGAAAACCATATAAAAGTAGCAAGGCTACAGCTTGCTCTCTCTCTCTCTGGCTTTGATGATCCCTGATTACTGCTTGGAATCAAGACTGCATTGCTCGAACGGGAGAGACAACAACGGACTGATTTATGTGAACTGACAATAGGATATTCTACATGGACTTTGCTAACTGAATATCCCTGAATGGACTGACTACATGGTAAATGAATATTGGACTGTTTTTGACTATGCTATAAACTTATACTGGAATAAAATATATTCTTGATAGCACAAGCGTATCTGTTATTTTTACTGTATGTTAATAAACATACAAGCTTAGCTCACTCATTTCTCTGTGTGCCTATCTGACTAACGCTGCACATTCTGTTTAGCTTGTCTACCTAACCCTGGTTGGGGAACCCAGGCTTAACAACAGGTATCCCTGCCCATACCATTGCTATCCTTACCCATCCCACAAGCATGCAAAGGCTTAAACCATTTCTAAAAGTTTCCACCAAGACTTTATTTAATAAAATAAATGAAGCAAGTGTGTGAAGCAAATATAATCTTTATTAATAACAAGCTGTAAAAGCAAAATGACCCAAGTGTCCCAAGCAAAGATAAAGTCAACAGGTAGCCACCCCGTCTCTGGCACTCTTCTCAATCACTCTGAGGCTTCCCATAGTCTCAGGGGTGAAGGGTCCATGTGCTGTGGAGGTGGCTGCTGCTGGAGTGCTGGTCTGAGGCGCCATTGGGGTGCCTGGCCCCGAGAGGACAACAGAGGACGGTGTGTGGAGGAAGCTCTCAGAGAGCTGGCTCAGTCCTGTGATGTTGAGAGCCCCTTCCTCCAGGACATGGGGTGTCAGCCCCAATACCAATGACAGATGTTCTGAGGCCGGGCTTGGCTGTGGGGTGGAGGAAGGAGCAGTGTAGTTGAGATGTCTGGTCTGCAGCTGAGTAAGGTGAGGCGTGGGTGGCATCTCTGGCATGGGTGGCATCTGTGGCATGGGTGGCATCTGTGGTGTGGCTGGCATCTGTGGTGTGGCTGGCATTGGTGGTGTCAGTGGCATCAGTGGCATCAGTGGCATCGGGGCACTGATGGCGTTCGATGGACCTGTGCCTGGACTGGGAAGGGCTGCCTGTGCTGCTGGAGCTCCTAGTAGCCGTAGCCTTGGTAGGTGAGGGCCTGTGGAAAGCCTTGGAAAGGCAGTGACATCACCTGGGGTGGAGAAGCAGACCTGGACTGGGTGGGAGCAGGATCAGCTGGGTCTGGAGGGTTGTGAAGAAGACCGGTGATCCTGTCCTTGATCACCTGGTACTGTGATTCGGACATGTTCATGAGGGTCTGGTTGATGTAGGTGAGGAAGGGTTGCGATTGGAGGATGGGAGGTCAGTGTGTACCAGCTGAGAGAGGAGATCTACACTGCTTCTGATGGTGTTCCTGATCTCCAGCAGGACAGTGTGGCTCTGCCCCTCCAGTCTGGCTCTCTGCCTGCTTTCTGTGGAGGTGGAGCTGGGGGTGGATGTGGGTTGGTCTCTGGTGGAACTGCCCTCTCCTTGCTCCCACTGCGTCAGGGGGTCCTCCACGCGCTCCACCATGGGGAGTGCAGCTGTCAGGGGGTCTCCATCGTGGCGCGCTCCACAGATACCTGCCTGGACACAGGAGCTGACTCTTGGCCAGAAGAGGACTGGCTCTCAACAGGCTGCCTGAGAGAGAGGGTTGTGAGAGGGTCTGCTCCTTGGTGGCGGATCTCACCCTCCAAGAAGCTGCACTTGGCCATCACATAGGTCTCTTTGTCCGTCAGCTTGACCATGGCCTGGCCAGATTTCTTGAGGTGCAGCTTCCCGTACCAAGTGTGCATGTGCTTCCACCAGCCGAGGAGCACTTCTGAAGTGTAGCCCAGGCTCTCCGCCTTCTCTCTCCAAGCAGCCTGCTTCCTTTTGGTGTCTCGATAGAGCCTGTGTCCCTTCCACCAAAGATACTGGTTCTCCCTCAGCCATTCCAGCACCTCATCCTCATGTTCCTCTTCGATGGAGTATTGCCTCCTCTCCCATTCTCGTTCACACGTATGCCTCTTCCTCCCTCTGGCAGGGCCATCTGGGCCCTCATCAGAGGGGCTTTGAGGTTGTAGGGGCTGCTCCACCACACCACCACCAGCAGCAGCAACAACAACAGTAGCAGCAAAAACAGGACCAGCAGCACCAGCAGGACCAGGTTCAGCAGCAGCAGAGTAAGCACTAGCAGCACCAGCAGGACCAGGAGCACCAACAGGACCAGCAGGACCAGGATCAGCAGCAGCAGAGTAAGCACCAGCAGCACCAGCAGGACCAGGAGCACCAGCAGCACCAGCAGGACCAGCAGGACCAGCAGGACCAGGAGCAGTGCCAGCAGAGTAAGCACCAGCAGAAGCACCAGCACCAGGAGCAGCGCCAGCAGAGTAAGCCCCAGCAGAAGCCCCAGCACCAGGAGCAGCGTCAGCAGAAGCTCCAGTACCAGAAGAGTCAGCCCGAGCAGCAGAAGTCCCAGCAGAAGCAGAATCAGGGCCAGGGGGTGGGATGGTGGCCCTGTCCCTCTTGCCAGGGCTGGCAGCAGATGCCACAGGCTTTCTCTTCTTCCCCATGGTTGTTGGCTGGCTGGCTGGCTGGAGCTGTGTCTGCTAGCAGGTCTTTCCTCTGAATGGTGACCTGTTTGCGAGCTGCTTCCCTTTATATCCACGGGGCTGATGCAATGCATCCTCCCCGCATGTGCAGTAAACGCTCTGCATCCGCTAGGCATCCGCTAGGCATCCGCTAGGCATCCACTAGGCTTCCACTCTGCATCCACTTCATCCGATCGGCATCCGCTCTGCATCCGCTCTTTCCACTGCGCGTCCACTTCGCTGTGCTCCCCCGGAAGCCCTGAGGATGTGCCATCTGCTTCCATCCACTTCCATCCCCTAGGCTTCCATGGAGCATCCGTTTTACATCCTGGCTACATCCTCCCCCCGTCCGTTCCTTTGCGTTGATGTCTGGTCTGCTTATGCAAATTCGGGGCACTTTTGAGAGCGGATAACAACGGATGGAACATTTTCTCATCTGCTGTGTCCTTGTTACATACATTTTGCATCCGTCGGCCAATGTGACAGGCCCTTAACACAAACTAGTGAAAGAAGAAAGAAACAATGTATCCAAGCCTCTGGGTGGCAGTGCTACTTACTTTCCTTCACTTTCACTTCCCCCTCCTCAATCTACAGCCAGGAACTAGAAGAAAAAAAGTAAAATCTTCCCCCTCCCCTTTTTTTAAAGGGAGAAAAATAAATCTTTAATCAAGCAGAAGAGTCTTAATCAAAAAAGAATTTTCAAAAGGATTGTTAAAAAAAGGGAGAAAGAAATACAAACAGTAATAAAAAGATTAAAAAGTATCAGTCCAGCTTAAAGTTAAACAGCTTTGCCAAGTTCAAAATTCCAATAAAAAGGGGAAAAAAAGAAAAAAACTTTCACTTTGACAATTAATCATGCCGCTTAAACTCTTTCCTCTTCACTTTTAGTTCACTTTAATTTTTTTAGGTTGTTCTCTCCAAGAAATAATAAGTAAAAGTTCATCTCACCAAACTGACACACTTTCTTCCAATCTCTTCTGTTCCAGAGCTGTCCCAGCTTCAGCAGCTTGGAAGGCTGTCTCTCCACCACCAGCAAAAAGGGCTTTCCCTGAATGAACCAGGGACTTTGCGATGTCCCTGGGATCAACAGGATGTGCCCTTGTTAATCATCATCTCAATGGGACGGTTTAGGTCCATGAGGACCAACCAGCAGCTGAGATATCGACAGTGATCTTGGAGGATCAAGATCTCCTGTCCAACCACTCTAACACCAGTTCTGCCCTCACCTTCTGTCTCTGCTTGTTGTATATAACATTGTACAAGATTTGTATACGTTTTGCTCTTTTTCTTATAAAGGGAAATTGGAATCTTGGACTTTTGAGGAATAAACAGATCAATTTATTTATAAATTTTATATTCCACATTTTCATTGCTCTGTAAAAAAAGAACAAAGTATTGATGATGATGATGATGATGATGTTATACCTTTATTTGTGTCCAACAGTTGATGTTTCTATGGGCCAGGTCTCTCCACATCTCCCATACTTATGCTACTTCTGTTTGGCAGTTGGTTCATTGCTTAGATCTGTGATGGCAAACCTATGGCAAGCAGGCTGGAAGTGGCACGCAAAGCCACTTCTGCTGGCACACAAGAGGTCACCCGGTGTGCACCTTACTGCACATGCACACATGTCCCCAGTCAGCCAGCAGATTGTTGTGTATTTGCCGCATATGTGTGGGGCAAGACACATGCGTGGGAGATGCACAGAGGCATGTGGTGTGTGTATGTGAAGTTGCATGCACATGCACAAAGATGTGCAGGGGGAATCATACATGCATGTGCAGAGGCCTGTGGTGTGCATGTACATGCATGCACAGGGGGTGGGGGAGTTGCATGCACATTGCATCATGGGTGCAGGGATGCATGCGCATACTGATGCATGCACACACTTTTGGCACGCAACGTGGAAAAGATTAGCCATCACTGTCCTAGACGATCTCTTCCTCAAGGATGGCTAGTTCTCTTTCTACTTCTCTTTCCTCATCATCCAGAGGCTGGGCCTCTTTGCTATCTGGGTACAATTCTTTTGTATATTCTCATCTGTTCTTGTCTTGTTGGTTGATGTCTTGTTGGTCAGGTAGTTCTTTCCCTTGCTTGTTTTTGATGCCTTTATGTGAAAAAAAAAAGTGTATTTATTTATTTATTACTTGCATAAATGCATTCCTGGTGTGGCCCTTCATGTAGTCCTCTTCAAATAATTTACACCGCTCATCCTAGCAAACTTCATTGTTCTTTCTTACTTTTCCTCTGGAAAGCTGCATTCGGTCTTCTTGCTTCTTCTCATTTGCCTGCTCCCTTTTCTGCTTTTCTTTTTTGATGGCTTCATCTGAGAGCCATTTGCACTTTTTCTGTGGCTTGTTGTATTGTGTGTTTTCTTCTGCAATTCCAATAATAGTTGATTGAATCTCCTGCCACAGTTCATCAGGCATCTTCTCAGCAGTGTCTAGCAGTTCAAAGCTATTGTTCACCTCAGTTGTATATATGTAGTTAGGATGTGGGTGGAATCAAATTTCTTTGGAGGCACTGCCTTTTTGATAGTGCATAGTTTGACTCCAATCTTTGCTAAGAACAATTTATGATCTGAGCCACAATCAGCACCTGGATATGTCTTAATAACAAGGACTGAATTGATCCCTCAGTGGCTGCATAGGACATAGACAATCTGATTACAGTGAAATCTGTTTGGTGGGCTCCAAGTGTATAAGCGGCATTTGTGATCATGTATTCATGATCTAAATCAGTTTTCTTGACAAAATTGTACCAAACAATCCCTGCATTGTTCATCTCATCTAGTCCAAAATGACTAGTGATGCCTGGTCTCCACTTGTTTGCCAACTTTTGCATTAAAGTTGCCCAAAATGTAAACAATGTATCTTGGGGCACTTGTTTCAGAGTTTCTTGGACCATGGCATAAAAGCTCTGTTACAGCAGTCACTGGGGCATAGACTTGGACAATTGTGATGTTGAAGGGCTTGGCAGGAATTCTGATGGTCCTAATTTGATCACTGATAGTTGACAAGATATCCACTGATCTAGCAAGTTTCTTGTTTACAGTAAATGCCACTCCATTTGTTTTCCTTGTATCAACTCCTAAGGAGGAATTTCTAAAGTACCTTGTCCTATTTTGCCATGACAAGACCATCTTCTGGAAACCACAAAAGATTTCAAAACAGAGCAATTTTGAAGATTATTACATGCATATTTGGAAGAGATCAGAGCAAAGGTCTTCTAACCACAGTCGATCTGTGGTTAGATGATCTACCTAATCCCAGGAAGTTTCAGAGAATATATAAGCATTGCCTCTTCACCTCAGATTATCTCAGAGAGAGCAGAACCAAAACTGTACTGCAAAGAAAAAGGTAAGTCAGAATGTATTTATTTTAATGCTTTTACAGTTATTATTTGGCAGACAGAATTACTGATTTGAAGACTGCATAAATATCATCTTGTGAACTTTGATCACTTTGAACTACTTTGAAGTGAGTGAGGGATATAGAAATAGCAATACTTGAGGCTCACACTCAACATCAATGGGAAGAAGGACACAGATTATTTTCTGTTTATATTTTAACTCTTCCTTTTACCATGATGATAAAGAGGAATATTAATGTATTTATATAAAATAGTAATATTTTTCTATTCTATTTCCAATGCTCATAGTCAGATAAAGCTTTAAGGGATCAGTCACTGAACCACCCTTGCTCTTCTTTCTGTTAGAAATCAAATTGTTTACATTTTTTACAATCCAATGTTTACATTTACTTTAAAATAATTAGCATGATTTCCAGAGAACACTAAATATTTTTTATCATTGATATTCATTAGAAATCAACACATCATTACATCAGTTTCTTAAAGACAATTGGGTAGAGCCATGAGAGCTGGGAATCAAAACTCTAGATGTCCATCTCATGGTAGGAGAGAGTTCTAATAGTCATTTGGAGACCAACAATTTTTTCTTGAGCAGCATGAATTAACTTGGCATTCAGTTAACTGTTAATAACTGATAACTAATTCTTCTTACAAGTTTATTCAACAAAATGAAGATTGTGATTCTTCTTGCCTGCCTTTTGGCCCTCATTGCCCCTTTTGAGGTACTGTACCCATATTATGGATTGTGATTGCATGTCAGAAATATATACGATTCATTTATTGCTTGAAAAAATATAATTGCAAAATTTTGGATAGTCAGAGGGCCATGTGGTATTGATGGAATTGGTTGGGCACAGAGGTGGTGTTCAGCAGGTTCTGACCAGTTCTGGAGAACCAGTAGTGGAAATTTTGAGTAGTTCAGAGAACCGGCAAATACCACCACCAACTGGAGATTTTACAGTATCTTTTCCCTGCCACACCCACTAAGCCATACCAACAGAACTGGTAGCAAAAAATAATAATTGGATCCTACCACTGGTTGGGCAGAATATTCATTTTCTCAATATTTAGGGCTGAAGTGAGGGAAGTGAGCATTATTATTCCACACTGCAAATAGAGGTTGGGATGGAGGAATCAGAGACAGAAAGGGGGAGACAAAGGATGTTCAATTCATTTAGGAGGTTCATCATCTACAGAGACTTGAAACCGATCTTCTTCCTTGTTACCATGGAGCAGTGTTTCTCAATCTTGACAATACTGATGTATATAGTTTGGCTGGCTGGGGGAATTCTGGGAATTGAAGTCCACACCACATATGGTTGCCAAGACTGAGAAACAGTCACATACAGTAGAGGTTTCAAAATAAGTATTTCCTGTTAAAAGATTTCCAAAGGTGGAGTTGTGTCAATTTGACTTAAGACTTGGAAGGCAACAGCCTGCTGGGGAAGGTTAGCTTCTACAATCCCATGACCTACAAAACCAACTTAAAACAGGGGAACCAATTATTCATATGGACTTCCAGATACATGGATAAAGGCAATGAAAATGCTTGCTTAGTGCTCTTGTGATGGCTGTCTTTGCTGATAGCTGGCTTGATTTGACTTTGGGAATCAGTTCTGTAAATAGTACTGGTGATGGAATGGTTTCATAAAAAACAGTTACCACCTCAAGTGAAATATTGTAAAATTATTTTATCTACAATTTACAATTTTAAAAAATCATTTTAATCTTATTTTTTTTCTTCATTTTTCTCCTTCACTTCCAGGCCCACCCTATAGAAATTGAAAACAGTGAAGAACTGCCAATCCCATTTTATCCATCAAATCCAAATAACCCAATTCTGAATGATCCACCTCAAAACCAATCTTTAAGTTACTTTACAAATGAGATAGTTGACCCTCTAATAAATGTTTTAATAGAACTAGCAAATTATATTCCTGCTGGGCCTCCTGGACCCACAGGGGCTCCAGGGGATGCCAGCCCCCCTGGGCCTCCAGGGCCACTAGGCCCTGAGGGGCCTATGAGTCCTGTATCCATGAATCTTGAGGGTAATCCTGGTCTCATAAATCCTGAAAACTTCGCATGGCCCATGTGTCCTGAGAGCAGCCCACAACCCATAAGTCCTGACAGCATCCCACAAGCCATAAGTCCTGAGAGCATCTCACAACTCATGAGTCATGGAAGCATCCCGCAACCCATAAGTCCTGATAGCATCCCACAACCCATGAATCATGAAAGCCCTATGGAGCCCATGAATCCTGAGTACCACCCACAAGGCATGTTTCCTCCTGTGGAGCCTGTGTAGAGTGGAGGCAAAATCCTGCTTTGTTGATTGGTAAGTCCTGTTGAGACATTTCACATCAGGGAACATGCCTGTAGGCTATTCCATGACAAATGATATTTTTAGTCTTCCTGATGGACAGGGAAGCTGTTTCCTCAAGCAATCCCTTGAAGTTCTGTATCAAAGAGGAGTAATGGAGAAAAAAGAGTGATGGCCTAGATCTTCTTTCTCCAATACAAGGGACATGAGGAATGGGGTGTAAGTGTAAGTTGGGAAAGGCTGCTAAGAGCCAGAGAACATAATTGATACTCTGCCACTCAAGGGATAATATCTAACTTATGAAATAGGTAGGAAATGTGTAGTGTAGTCATAACAATTCCTGACAATCTTTTTCGTTTCTTTTTTGTAGATTTTGTTGAAATGCTGTTTTCAAGACATCTAGGAGACATTGTTTTTGTTTCTGGCACAGCTGAATGAATGACCTTGATTTAGACTGACTTTTTAATGTTTTGCAATGGTTCCTTTAAATAAATTTGACCAGCATTATATTTCTTCTTCTATATTTTTATGATATTTGTGCAAGTATAGGTGAGGATGTGTTTGTTTACAAATGAGATGGGAAGCAATTGCCAAAGACTGGCTTTTGGAGCTGGCTAGAATGGACAATTGGCCACAGCCACCTGGCCATGCTTGCTTTACCCCAGCCCTCCGTCCCAACTGACCCTCCAACTTGGGTGTTCATCTTTGGCTGCCCCTCCTCCATCGCTCTTCCCTCATCACTCCTTCCCCATTGCTCCTCAGCTTCCATGTTGCCTTTGGAGATTGGTTACGAGACAAATCACCACTGACAATTTGCCCTGCAAGACTATTAGCTGCGCAACCTGGTGGCCAATCTACATGCAAGGGAGTAGGCCTCTGCCTTCTCATTGGATGCAGGCAGCACACACAGAGTGTGCTGGATGGGGTAGGCCTTGAGCCTGGCTTTTTGAAAAAACTGTGTGCCGGGAGACGGGAGACATGTTGGTTGCTATATCTGGAAATCAGGCCACTCCTCTTCCCCAGGTGTGTCTTCCTGGTGGTGTCACAGTGCCCCCCCAAACGGAGGGCAATGGGATCTTTCACCCAGATGTTGAGCATCATTTCTCAAGAAAGCTTTAGGACTACATCATAAACCACACTTTAAAACACCTTAAGTATGCAGGGTGTGTGTGAACCAGGTGTGCCCTGCCTGCTGCAAAACATGGAGAGAGGATTTCATTTTCCTTTCTTGTGCTAATTAGATGTTGAGTCGGAGGGCAGATCCTCCCTTCTTTTCTAAGATCTGTACAACATTCTAGAAAATGTAGGCTGCCTTTGCATGTCCATAAATTTCCTGCTTGCAATAAACAGCCCTTGACTAGTGCAGTGGATGTGTTCTGACCTAGGCTTCCCCAACAGCAAGAAGCTGACTCCTCATCCTGATAAACCCCTTTTATTTAATTTATAGTGAATTTCTCTCCAGAAAAGTCCCGGCCAACAGTCTTTCAAGATATTTCACAATTACAGACTTTTATCAGACTTGGAGAAGTGCCAGGCTGATATCTTTCAGAGGCCACACTGGAGCAGACAATATAGGCAAGAATGCAGGAAAAGATCTTCAAATGAACTAATTGTCCCCTGCAAAAAAACCCCCCTCCTTTTTGCTCTTCTTTTATTCCCTATGGGAGGGGACATTCACTGTCCACCTGTGGCTTTACTCTCAAGCCAACCCTTGTTCCTTAGCTGTTCCCTTCTTCTGACAGCTCTGCCCATGCACACACTGGCTTCAGCTCTCCTTCTTCCTCACTGATGTCTGACTCCGAAGGCAGTCAGATGCTTATCAGACAGTCAGATAACTGTCAGATGGCCCTGGCCCCATCTCTGCCTCCAACACAGAGTACTCATACCTTCCCCAGATTCCAGGACTGGCCTATGTTTCTCCCCAACCTCCTCACTGTCCGAATCTGCTTCCAGCTTCACTGATGGACCACAACAACATGCCTGTGGCTTGGCCACATTTGATCCACCTCCCCTTAGCCAGTATTTAACTGGACTCACTGTTAGGTGAAATTGTCAAACACAATTCCTGCTGTGGGGTTTCAAAAAGATATGTTAAACCTGCCTTGCTGGATGCCTGTCCATCTGATGTGCAAAGGTGCCTGCCATGAGAGCCACTGAATCCAGCAGGAGGTTAACATTTTATGGTTGTATCTAGGAGAAGGAGGTTGTCTGCACACCTGGGTCTAGCCAGCTGTTAATCAGACTCCAAAAATTGTCATCTCCATTTGAGGCAGAGCAAGAGATCTCTGGTCTGGGAGTAGGAAAGCAGGATCAAGTTTTTCTAGGGAATCTTCCTTGCCCATAATATTAAAAGGAAGGTGGAAGATAGAACCAAGACTGAAAAAATTCCTGGCTAAAAAGGGAAAGCAATAGGGAATCCTCTTACTGGGTTTTTGCAGCAGGCAGGGTAGACCTGGTTCACATACCCTGCATACACAAGATGCTTAAAAGCATGGTTTATGGAGTAATCCTAAAGCGACCTTGACAAAAGATGCTCAACACCATTTTTATCGCTTGACAAAGAAGCATTTCTTACTTCACAGAAGGAGAACATTTTCCTGAGGCTTCTAAAAGGATAGAGTGGCTAAACCCAGACTGGTCTCTTCCAGGCCTGCTAGGTTGCAGTGCCCATCCTGGCTGTGGACTATGAGAGCTTTAATTCACCATGTGTGGAGAGCTCCATGGTTCAGCAGGATGCAGAGGATGGGGTGGCCCCCTGAGGTTTCAAGAGGCTTGGAGTCTGCTACACTTTTATCCCAGGTTGGATCTGGGATCTGGGACCCAGTAAATATTCCCCCTCCCCTCTATCCTTTTGTTTCTGAGGTAGGTAATGAGGAGCAAAGTGGGCCCATTTGAAACTGCTTGCAGTCAAAGTGGGCCTGTTGTAAAAATACCCCAATAAAAAGGAACACAGACGAACGACAAACAATAATTCTTACTTTAAGATTCTGAGGTTTATGTCATTAGCAATTTGAAACATGAATAGCCAGCATAACACAACTTATAACAATCCATTGCAATGAGGTCCAGAGACAATAGCTAGGTCTAACAAGGAATAGCTATGGCCAGTGTTCACAAACACATCCCAAGACATTTTTTTTTATACTTTCTTCTTGCATTTCACAACTTACTTCCTTGTTCTTACAGACATATACCTGTCTGTATACATCTCAAAGCTCTATCCATCGGCTACTTTCAGTTCCTTATTTCTCACGGTTTTCAACATTCCTGGTCCGAAATAGCTTCTGAAACTAATTACTTTGCAGATACGTATTACAATATTGTGCTAGCACAGTAGATTACAAATATTTCATTGTTCTTAGAAAATCATTCTAGCTGACACTTTAATATAACATTTTATTTCAGGCCTGCTATCATTCTGAGGCCTATATTATTTTGGTAAATTCAAAGCCCAGTTCTCCTTTTCTCACATGCCACACCATAGTTTATTTTCTTGAGCTCTGAACCTGCCCAGAGAGGAAGAAGTCGCTGCCCATAGAAGAGAGTTGCTTGGTAGGCTTTTCCTTTCTTCCTTGGAAAATCATTTATTGGGGAAGGGAGAATTATGAGCAGTCCTCCCTCTGCTGTGCAACAGAGCTCCACCTGGCACTGGACTGCAACAATACCACTGATCCTGGGCAGTGCAGCAGTTGAGCAAACCTGCTCTGCAGGGCAAACTCTTCCCTCTGGGTCCAATGTGGTAGCATGGTAGAGGGCAGGCAGCAAGATGACAAGGCAGGATGGAGTCCATTGCCTTTCCTTTTCAGGGTGGCAGGGTGTTGTGCAGCCTCTGGGATGGCATGACTGGTGGGAGGAGCAGCCTGGTTGCCTCTCACAGCAACTGCTGTGTCCCTTGTTTCCCGGGACACAGACTTTTGAAAAAACCTAGTGCTGGAGGCCTCTACCCACCCTTCCAGCACTCTTTCTGCATGCCACATGCAATGAGAGGGCAGAGACCTACTCTTGGTTGCATGGCTAATTATCCCACACAGTTAATTGGCCATGGCTAATTCTCTCTCAACCAATCCCCTGGGACAACATGAAAGTTGAGTAGTGTCAAGGGAAGTGTGACGGAGGAGGATAGCCAGGATGAATAGATATGAAGGGTTGGTTGGAGTGGGAGAGCTGGGGTGAAGCAAGCATGGCTTGGTGACTGTGGCCAATTGTCCATTCTGTCCAGCTCCAAAGGCCAGTCTTTCGTCAATGTTTCCAATATCTTTTGTAAACAAACACTTCCTCATGTTCACATGCACAAATATAAATAAAAATATAGAAGAAGAAATATAAGCTGATCAAATTTATTTAAAAGAATGCATTGCAGTCAGTCTAATTCAGGGTCATTCACAGCTATGCTAGAAACAAAAACAATGTCTTCTAGATATCTTGCAAACTGCATCTCAACAAAATCTATGAAAAAGAAAAAAAGAAAAGAAAAGATTATTAGGAATTACTTCAGCATTTATGACTAGACTAAATGTACCCTACCTATTTCATAAGTTAGATATTATCCCTTGAGTGATAAAGCATCAGTTATGCGACAATTATGTTTTTTTTAGCTCTTAGCAACTTTTCTCAACTTACACTAACTCCGCATTCCCCATGGGTTCAATGTGCCTGGAAGATATTGCATTTAGACCCTCACTCAAAGGGTGGCTCCTTCTTTTTCTCCATTTCTCCTCTTTGATTCAGAACTTCAAGGAATTAAGGATCAGGGGAATAGTCCATTCTGCACAGGAACAATGATCAGTGGCCCTGTAGCATCTTCTCGATCCACCAGCAAGGGAGGATCAGGTTTGCCCCTATTCTAGATTCTGATTTGTCATTTTGTTCTGCCATTGTCCAATGGATTGCCCTGCTTGACATTTTCACTTTGTGAAGCTCCTTGACAGAAATCTCTTCCAGCTACTTGATTCATTGGATGAGGGGTGGGATGAGCCCAATGGGCACCATTAGAAGTGATTCAATACTGTATTCAATACTTTATTTCCACAAATCTTTCAAAAATCTTTTGCTTTGAGTGAGATATGAGTGATATAAAAGTGAAAACTGTCTCCCATAAGTCAACACAATCCCTCTTTTTCTCAAAATGAGCCTAGTTGTCCATGTGCAAGATTATATATCATTTAATAGGTAAACCTCTTTTGCCATGGGCCAAGAGAAGTGGGAATGTTGCCAGAAACAACGTTATCAGAGGAATAGATGAAGCAGCTGTGTTATGCCTTTTATGTGAATGTTAATGTATCTATTTTTCATAGTATATTACTCAGAGTACAGTAAATAATACATGACTCAATACTATACAATGTTAACAAGCAATATATAATATATACTTGAAGAGCAGGTGGCAGTCATGGCCAGGAGGGCCTTTACGTAACTGTGGGTTGTGCACCAGTTATGTCCTTTCCTGGACCAACGATCCCTACTCACAGTCACTCATGCTCTAGTCACTTCCTGTCTTGATTATTGCAATGCGCTCTACATGGGCTGCCCTTGAAGAACATCCAGAAGCTCCAGTTGGTGCAAAATGAAGCAGCCCACATGGTTTTATGCAGATTCCAGTGTGCACATGTTTCACCTCTCCTGCGGGAACTGCATTGGTTGCCGATTTGCTTCTGGGTGCAATTCAAGGTGCTGATTGTCACCATTACAGCCCTTCATGGCTTGAGACCCATCTACCTGACCCATTAGAGTGGGGAAACAGGGAACACTATGGGTCCCATCCCTGAGGGAGATACACCTGGTGGGACCCAGAACAAGGGCTTTCTCTGGGGTGGTTCCGTCTCTCTCTGGAATATCATTCCCCCAGAAATTAGAATGCACCCCCTCACTAATACTCATCCGGAAGGCACTGAACACCTGGTTCTGCCAGCGGGCCTGGGAAACTCCAAGCAGGATGGAGCCCATCGAATGGCTCGTGTGTTATCAGGGCGGAGTGGGTGGGAATTGGGGGTGATTCTTTATTTATTTTTTCCAGATTTTGCTCTATTGTACTTTATTAATTTATTTAATTTTTTTGTTAGTTTTTATTGTTTTTTATTTTAAATATGGTTTTACATTCTGTAAGCTGCCTAGAGTTTCCATGAGCGAATAGGCGGCGATATAAATTTAATAAATAAATAAATAAATAAATAAAATATTACTAAGGATTGAGACATTCTTGTAATAAAGTAACAAGGACACCACAAACTTCACTTCAACATGTTTGCTTTTTCATCACTAGTTGACTGGGGTTCACCATTTGACTTGGGTTCTGGAAATTATTAGATTTTTTTGTAAAGATTTACAACCTGAAAATGTTTGAGCACCTCTCCTACAGAAGAACCAAACTTGGCAAACAGTGAAGAATTGTTTGCTGTTCTTGTACAAGATAGCTTCATCCAAAGATTTTCATCTCTTGGTAAAGAGCATAACTTATATAGCCACCTATATAAGAAAACAAAAACACCCCCCCTCCAACATACATACTCCAAAGTCCCAGAATCATTCATGTTGTTATTTTCATGATTCCACACCATCCTAGGCCAATGCTTGAAGAAACAGCTTTCCTGTCCTTCAGAAAGTCTAAAAGTATCAGCCATCTTGGAATGTAGCCTACAAGAATATTCCCTTCTGATATGAAATGTCTCAACAGGACTTACCAATCAACAAAACAGGCTTTGCCTCCACTTTACACCGGCCCCACAGGAGGCCACATGACTTGGGTGTGGTTCTCAGAATTCATGGGCCCCATGGGGCCTTCAGGACTCATATCTTGGGGGTTGCTATCAGGACTCTCAGGGCCCATGGGGCCTTCAGGACTCATGTCTTGGGGGTGCCTGTCAGTACTCATGGGCCGTGGAAAACTTTCAGGATTTATGGGTTGTGGAGGGCTCTCATGAGAAATGGGATCAGGGTGATCCTCAGGACCCATAGGCCACTCAGGCCTTGGAGGTCTTTGAGGTCTGGGTGGTCTTGGAAATTCTGGAAACCCTGGGAGTCTGGGAGGTCCTAGAGGCCCTGGAACCCCTGGGGGTTTGGGAGGTATTAGAAACCCTGGAAATCCCGGGGGTCTGGGAGGTCCTGGAGGCCTTGGAAACCCTAGGGGTCTGGGAGGTACTAGAAACCCTGGAAATCCCGGGGGACTTGGAGATCCTAGAGGCCCTGGAAACCCTGGGAGTCTGGAAGGTCCTGGAGGCCCTGGAAACCCTGGGGGTCTGGGAAGTCCTAGAGGCCCTGGAAACCCTGGATATCTGGGAGGTCCCAGAAGGCCTGGGGGTCCAGAAGGCCCAGCAGGAACATTACTTGATAACAGTAGTTCCATTAAAGCCATTATTAGAGGATAAACTGTTTCCTTTGGATAGCGAAATCCGAAATTTAAAGGTTGGTTTTGAGGTGGGTTGCCCAGAGTTGGGTAGCTTGGATGTGATGGATAAAATGGGAATGGCCATCCTTCACTGCTTTCAATTTCTCTAGGGCGGGCCTGGAAGGGAAGGAAAAAAATGAGGAAAAAAATTAAATTAAAATCAGGAAAAAAATGAGATTACAAGTTGCAGATATAATGATTATATAATATTTCAGTTGAGATGATAACTGTTTTTTTTATGAAATCATTCTATCACCAGTACTATTTACAGAACAGATTCCACAAGTCAAATCAAGCCAGCTACCAGCAAAGATTGCAGCCCATCACAAGATCCCCAAGCAAGCGTTTTGATTGCCTTTATCCATGTATCTGGAAGTCTACCAGAAAAATGTGCTCTCCAGTTTTAAGTTGGTTTCATAGGTGGTGGGACTGTAGAAACTGACCTTCCCTAGCAGGTTGTTGCCTTCCAAGATTTCAAGTGAACTCAACCCAAATCCACCTTTGGAAATCTTTTAACAGGAAATACTTACTTTGAAACCTCTATGGTACGTCTCTGTTTCTTAGCCTTGGCAACTGTAAGATTTGTGGACTTTACCTCCTAGAATTCCTTAGCAAGCCATGCCATACATCTTAAGGTATCAAGGTTGGAAAATATTGTTACATGCTAATGAGTAGGAGGATCTAGAATAACAGAGTTGGAAGGAACATTGGAGGTCTTCTACTCCAACTGCATGCTTAGGCAGGAAACTCTACACCATTTCATCTGGTTGAAGTCACTGCAAGCTATGAACTTCCTACATAGACTGAACATTTCTTTTCTTTCCCTCTCTATCTCTCTGATTCATCTATCCCAGCTTCTATTTGCAGTGTGGAATAATAATGCTGACTTCCCTCACTGAACCTTCAGACAAGGTTCTTGTGATGACTAAGAGTGTAACACAAACATAACAAAATCCAAAATGTCCTTTGATGCCTCCAACTTGGTCCCTCTGATCAATAATTCTCAGTTATAGATAAAATGTACTCAAAAATAGTCTTCAAAAGAAAACAATACCATCCGAATTTAATGAGCAGATAGAGGTGAAATAAAAAAACCAAACTAACTACAATGATGGAATTTCCACAACAGACCAGGATAAATAATTACCAAATTCAAGGAGATAACAAGGCACAGTCTGTTGGAAGGATGCCAACCAAGATAACTTTAGCCCAAAATAACACATGCTTTGCTTCTGGCTTCTCTTATATAATATTCTCCCCAGCTGCAACCAATGAGGAGAATCATGTAAGCCAAGTTGTTACCTTCTCTCTCTCTCTCATAAGCCAAGTTGTTATCTTCTCCATTCCTTCCTGTGTGTCCTAGGATGCAGAGGGGATGGGCCTGGTTGTTCCTCTGACTGCCCAGCCAGCCTCTGCCCTTCCCCAGCCTCTTCCACAACCTCCAGAGCCACACCTCCATTCCCTGTCAGCTGTTCCTCCTCTCCCTTAGAGTCCAACTCTACCAAGGGCATGACAGTTCTTGAGAAAATTAACATTCTGCCCAACCAATTCCATAAGCACCACATGGCCCTCTGACTCTCCAAAACTTTACAGTTATTTTTTTTTCAAGCAATAAATGTCCCCTACATATTTCTGACATGCAATCACAATCTATAATATGGATACCTCAAAAGGAACAATGATGCCCAAAAGATAGGCAAGAAGAATCACAATCTTCATTTTGTTGGATAAACCTATAAGAACAATTAATTATTGGTTATTAACAGTTAGATAACTGAATGCCAAATTAATTCATGCTGTTGAAGAAACAATTGCTGGTCTCCAAATGATTGTTTAGAATTCTCTTCTGCCATCTGGAATTTTGCTTCCCAAGTTCTCAATTGTGTTGATTTCTCATGAATATCAATAATAAAAAAAGACCTTAGTGTTCTCTGGAAAATATGCTAATTATTTTAAAGCAAATGTAAACATTGGCCCTTCCCATTGGCTATATCAGAGTCTGAACTGAATATCCTAATAGAAATTTAAGAGAAAGAGAAACTAGAGACATTAATGATCTTGAACAATATGGATTCATTACACTTTTGAGATTGCACCCTTCCAAAGTTTTTGGGCAGAATCCTCTGAGTGATTGCATTCAGGGTAAGGAGCTTCATGTTTCAGGGGTGGGATTCTACGTGGTCGCACTGCTTCTATAGGACCAGTTGTTACAATTCTGCATAGTTCAGAGAACTGGCAAATTGTACCACTGGCTGGCCCCTCCCCTCCCCGCCCAGTCACTCCTTACCTGGCATGTGCACCATCTAATTTGCCTGCATTGTGCCTTTGGCTAATTTTTGGTAAGTTGCTGCTTTTCTTTCACTCCCGGTAATCAGCTGTTCTGACTATCAGCTGCGCCACGCAATTTAGATTAGGTAGAAAGCAGGAAATCATCAGATTTCTTGCTTTCTAGCTAATCTAAATCACTGTGGTACTGCTTTGCCTTCACCCATGAGGCTCCCCTGAGGCCCAGTCAGAGGTGGTATTCAGGGGGTTAGTATGGGGGGAGAAGCAGCCTAAGAGCAGAGCTGAACCTTCCTGCTTCATGAGAAAACAACTGAATTTCTAACAGAGAGAAGAGAAAGGGTGGCTCTGTGACTAACTTCTTAATACCCAAGCTTTACCTGAAATATAAATTCCAAATCCATTGGAAATACAATAGAAAAAGTATCACTATTTTATATAAATACTTTAATGCTCCTCTTTATTCATCATGGTAAAAAGAAGAGTTAAAATAAATAAATAAACAAGCACTTCTCTCCTATGGCCCTAGGACAATATGTCTGACTTTCTGAACTTGGAATGCAAATGTGAAAAAATGTAACCTTCCCATACTTGAAACATTTGCTGTCTAGAAGATGAGTCTGATTTTTAACTTGCTGTGACAAAGCAGGCGAAGAAAAGAAAGGAATAAAATAAGGAAGAGCAAAAAGCCCGCTCTTCTAAAAACATGGTTGACTATTTGATCCCTTTAAAATGAATAATTTGTTTCTTATACAAGCTGACCAAAATGTTAAAAGAAGCAGGGCAATATAAAAAACTTGGGTGCAAAGTAGCTATAAGTCAACTGATTTCAGTGAACGGGTAAAGCAAGTGTTGCTGTTTCTTTTTTTTTTTTTTAAATAAACTTTATTTACAAGAACTAAAAACATACAAATTTAAAAATATAAAACCAATAGTGTACACATGAAACATTCCTCTTTACATTTGATATCGAATTTGATACATCCTGATAATCATTATTAATACTTCTCACATTTCCATTAACTATCAAATCTTAATCACAACATAACTTGCAATACTCTACTAATCTTCTCGTTGGCTTATAACTATTTATTAATTAATAATAAATTCATAATTTTTGAATTTTTAAAAACATATAGTGAATATAAAATGCTAATAATAATAATGTAGAAGAAAAGAATATTTAACACCTTTGTTATTCTTGTATATTTCATAGACAGTTGCATATAATTTGTTTCTCGGATTCATTTACATGTTTTCCCTTTATGGTCTACCCAATTGTACCATTTGTCCCATATCCTATAATAATCTGTGTCCTTCTTCCCATTGATGTTGAGTGTGAGCCTCAAGTATTGCTATTTCTATATCCCTCATTCACTTCAAAGTAGCTCAAAGTGATCAAAGTTCACAAGATGATATTTATGCAGCTCTTTAAAATCAGTAATTCTGTCTGCCAAATAATAACTGCAGAAGCATTAAAATAAATATATTCTGATTTACCTTTTTCTTTGCAGTGCAGTTTTGGTTCTGCTCTCTCTGAGAGAAGTTCTGAGATAAAGAGGCAATGCTTATATATTCTCCAAAACTTCCTGGGATTTGGTAGATCATCTAACCACACATCTTCTGTGGTTAGAAGACTTTTGTTCTGATCTCTTCCAAATATGCAAGTAATAATCTTCAAAGTTGTTCTGTTTTAAAATCTTTTGCAGTTTCCAGAAGATGGTCTTGTTGTTGCAAAATTGGGCAAGGCACTTTACAAATTAGGCATTTATGATAGTGATCCAACAACAGACCAAGTTGAGTTACTTTCAACTCAAATTCTATTCATATTGACTCCATGGATACATATTCTTTTCTAATATTGACATGGAAATGCTTTGCCATCTCTTGTTCTGGAATTTTTTTTCTCAGTTTCCCAATTTAATCTACAACATTAGAATTTCTTTAGACTCTCCAGTGCAATATGTTCCAGAATTTCATTTTATTTTACTTATTAAATTATTAAATTTACTTATTAAATTATTAAATAAATTTACTTATTAAATTTCTACATCACACATATCACCTACAGTACATTACTCTCGATTTTACTTTGTGGTGAAAGCATTGTCGGCCATTTGGGTCTGTAAATCCTTCCCTCTTCAGTTAAGCTTGGTATTGTTTCTTAGAATCTTCTGATAGTAGTTTATAACATGTGTCTTTAATTAAGAGTCTGGTTAAGTAGAAATTTTAGGTTATTTGTTCAAAGTTATATTGTTTCAAAAAAATTGTAAGGAAGTTTTGGATTTAAACACACTTTAGACTTTTTGTGTAACTGTTTTGTGTAAACGTTTTGTGTAATGTTTTTACATTCTTAATTGGTTTGTGTCCCCTCCATGTGAATACTCTTTCACCACAGGGTGAGAGAGACTTGTGAGTTCTGTTAAGGTAGAAAGCCATGCTAGCGGTACACCACCAGAAAGTATACCAGTAGGTTTCCCAAGCCAGATAGGTCTCAATTGAGGAGCCAGACTACATATATATACAACCCATTAACCATGATGAGGCAACAAAAAGGGATTGGTCATCACTGGGATGGCCACAGTTGCTGTTCCTGGCAGCTATCAAAAAGTGAGTTTCAAGTGACCTACTCAACAAAATACTCACCAAGTAAATTCTATGGAAAGGATTTCAAACACGTCATACATCGTCTCCAACAATAGGACAAGAGGAATCCCAGTTGCTGAGGCAGCCAGTGGTGTAAGCAAATGTCTGTGTTCTACTGAGATATGTTGAATGGCCACATGGAATGTTAGAGGAATGAATTGGGATAAATTAGAGATTGTCAAACAGAAGATGATCAGATTGAAAATTGTTCTCCTTGGTACTGATACCAAGGAGAACAATTTTTGATCTGATCACTTTTTGGTTGACAATTTCTAATTTATCCAGACTCATTCCTCTGACATTCCATGTGGCGATTCAACATATCTCTGAGCTTCACTGCTCAGACAATGGTTTTTTCTGAGCATTCACTGTCTGTTATTCAGAACATGATATGAGGAAAACAAATAAAGTGGTATTTACTGTAAGCAGGTAAACCAAAACATGATGCCAAAGACCATGATGACTGGACCCCATCCAAGCGGACACCAGCCAGAACACAGAAAAACTCAAAGAAGCAGTGCAAGATAGTAAGAATGGAGAGACCTGGCCCATAGGCTCTCCAAGAGTCATATCTGACTGAAGGGATAACATCATCATCATCCCCAAACAACAATCCCAATAAAGAATTACTTTGTTCTTTTTTTTTTTTTTACAGAGCAATGAAAATGTGGAATATAAAGGTTATACCTAAACCATTCTGTTTATTCCTCAAAAGTCAAAGATTCCCATTTCCCTTTATAAGAAAAACAGCAAAACATATACAGATCTTGTACAATGTTATACACAATCAGAGATGGAAAACAGGTTTCACTGGTAATAAATACCTAGTTATGGATACACCCCTCTTTCTATAATACTTTTAGAAAATCTGAATAACAACTGTGATTTCACTGCCTCATTCTAGTCTTTATTATCTGTCTGTTCTTTATTATTACTTTGTTCCACCATTGTGCCCTATTTTGATAAGCCTAAATCTTCAAGACTGGCTCACATAAAGAGGCTTATTTAGTTAAGGTCCTGAAGCTGTGATCCATCAGGTAAGTCACAAATCTTGAGGATCAAGGAACTAAAGCTTTAATTCTTCATTAAGCTGAGCAAGTGGTTTGGCTTATCTTGAAAATGAGTTAATGCCATATATTAGAGGTTTATTGAATAGTCATAAGATCTTATCAGTAGCATAACAGTAGCATATAAGACAAAATACAGATAATATAATATAATATAATATAATATAATATAATATAATATAATAT
>BLBF01000004.1:20795148-20810457 GCA_015471245.1 Laticauda colubrina | reverse complement strand
ATCTATCTATCTATCTATCTATCTATCTATCTATCTATCTATCTATCGTCTGTCTGTCTATTTATCTATCTATCTTCTTGCTATTTTTTTTTCTACAGGGAAATTGGAAAGTTGAGCTCATGAAAAATAAACAGATTGATTGATTTATAATTGATTTGTATTCTATGTTTTCATTGCTCTTAAAAATTTGCAGTTGCATATTGCAGTTGTTCTCTGAGGATACAAAAAAAGAGACTGAAAATGATTTCAGGAACAAGTCTAAAAATATGATTAAAAACAAAAGTTCCCTGAACTTCTATGATACCAGGATAACAACATGACTTACAGTAGATTGAATCAGAGAGCATTTCTAATTAACCAGAATTGTAATTAAAGATAAATGACAGAAACTGGTGTCAGAAATTTCTAAGAAATAAACACCATCCATAACTGAACAGGGAAGTATTTCTACAATCAAATTGTTTGTATCTTTTCACTCATAGCAAACTAAAATTGTGGGTTAGTTAGGTAAGATATATGGTGTAGAACTTTAATAATAAAATAAAACTATGGTAGATATTGGCCAGGAGAGTCTAAAGAAATTCTAGGGTTGTAGAAATTATTGGGAAATTAAGAAAAAAAATTCCAGAACAAAGAAATGGCAAAGCATTTTCATGTCAATACTAGAAAAGATCATGGATCCATGGATTCATTATGAATCCAGCTTGACTTGTATTTTACTTTACTTTTATTTATTTTATTTATTTATTATTTATCAATAATTATTATTTATAATAAAAACAACAACAATAATATAATTATAAAAATATAATAAAATAATAATAACAATAATATTTATAATTATAATTATTATTTATTATTTATTTTACTTGTATTTGAAGAAACTCTTTGGGTCAGTTACTGGACCACTACCATCAAATCTTGAGGGGAAATTTTAAAGTAACTTGCTCAACTTTGCCACAAAACCATCTTCTGGAAGCCACAAAAAATTTCAAAATGGAGTTTTAAAAAGATTATTACATGTGTATTTGGGATTGATTAGAGCAAAACTCTTCAGCCCCAGAATATATGTGGTTATATGTTCTTCCTAATCACAGGAACTTCAGAGAGTATATAATCACTGCCACTACACCTCAGAACATCACTCAGAGAGAGTGAAACAAGAACAGCATTGCAACAAAAAAGGTAAGTCAGAATATATTTGTTTTAATGCTTCCTCAACTATTATTTGGCAAACAGATAAGAAGAACTGCATAAATATTTAATTGTGAATTTTTATAGCTTTGAGATGATTTGAGTCAGTGGGAAATATAGAAGTAGCAATGCAAGCTTGTTGTTTTTTTTTTTTAATGAAATCAATTTAATTACAGCTACATTCTTTATATTGTACTGCTTCTTATAATATTTTGGTCAGTTCTTATAGGAAGTACATTATTTGTTTTAAAATGATCAAAGAATCAGCAATGCTTTTAGCAGAGTATGGCCTTTGTCTTCCCCTATTTATTTCCCTCTTTTCCTCCCCTGCTTTGTCAGAACAAGTGAAATAAAATTCATCTTTTCCTGAAGCAAATATTTCATGTATTAGAAAGATACATTCCTTCACATCTAAATTCCAAATTCAGGATGGATCCATTGCCCTAGGAAACACCAATACTTTTTTCTATTAATAGTTTATTTTCAATGCTCACATTCAGGTAAAACTTGGGGGTATGGGAATCAAAGAATTACACATGAGCCTCCCATGGTCTTTTCTATCTGTTAGAAATTCAGTTGGTTTTTATGAAGCAAGGGAGTTTATAAACTGAATGCAACCACTCAGAGGATTCTCCCCAAAAGCTTTGGAAGGGTGTAGTGTCAAAATTGCAATGCATCTGCTGTGTTCGAGATCATTTATGTCCCCAGTGTCTCTTTCCCCTAATTATAAATGAGAGTATTCAGTTATAGCCAATGGAAAGGACTGGTGTTTAGATTTGTTTTTAAAACAATTAACACATTTTCCAGAGAATGCCGAAAGGTTTTTTTTTTTAAAAAATATTGATATTCATCAGAAATCAATACATGATTGTATCACTTTCTTAAACACAAATGCATCACATTTGCAGGTATAATTAGAGCCATGACATCCGGGAAGCAAAATCCCAGGTATTCACCTCATGGTTGGCGACAGTTCTAATAGTCATTTGAGACCAATGCAATTTTCTTGAGTGCCATGAATTAACTTGGCAATCTGTTAATTATTTGTCAATAACTAATAACTAATTGTTCTTACAGATTTATCCAACAAAATGAAGTTTGCGATTGTTCTTGCCTGCCTTTTGGCCATTGTTCTTCCTCTTGAGGTACACATTCAAGATTGTGATTGCATGATAGATATATATAAGATTTATTTAATGCTTGAAAAAAAAACTGCAATGGGGGGCATTTGGTGTTTATGGAATGAACTGGGTAGAACAGTCATTTTCTCAAGATTCTTGTCTAAAGATTTGGTGAGGGAAATCAGCATTATTATTCCACGCTGCAAAAGAAGGATGGGATGAATCAGCAATCAGAGAGATAAAGGGAGAGAGAAGGAATGTTGAGTTCATATAGTAAGTTCCTTCATTGCAGAGAGTTGAACTGGATTCTCCTTCTCATTAGCATGGAGCAGTCTTTCTCAACTTGGCAACTGCAAGACATGTGGCAATAGCTGGCTAGGAAGTTCTGGGAGTTGAAGTCCACATATCTTCAACCAATGCTGAAAAACACTGGTCGACTGTAGAAGTTTCAAAGTATTTCTTGTTGATAAAATTTCCAAAGGTGGATCTGAGGATGATGTCCTTAACAGTCTACTGGGAAGACCAGTTTTTACAATCCCATCACCTTCCAAACTAACTGAAAACTGGGATCCAGACTTTTTATATGATCTTCTGGATACCAACCAAAATGCTTGGTGCTTTTGTGATGAGCTGCAATCTTTGCTGATGGCTAGCTTGATTTAGTTTGGGGAATTAGTTCCATAAATAGCACATCTGATAGACTGATTTGGTCAAGAACAATTATCACAATAAATGAAATATTTTAAAATAATTCTAATGTTAAATATATTTGCCCATTTTAACCTGTCTTCCTTATTCATCTCTTCCTCTTCCAGGCCAGTAGTGAAAGTAGAAGTAATGAAAGAGGGAGATTCTCATTTTCTCCACCATATCCATTATATCCATCATATCCAAGTTCAGATTTTTTAACCAACGATATAATTGAAGCTTTAATAAAAGCTCTACTTGCTGTCCAAGGAGACCCTCTGGTGGCTTAATAAAACCTGTTGACTGGTATGTCCTGTTGAGATATTTTGCATCAGAAGGGACTAGTAGGCTACTCCTACTACCATTTCATGATGAATGATCTTTTAAATCTTCTAGAAGAAAACTTGGTTAGTTCCTCAGGTATTTGGCTAAGATGGGATGGAGTCAAGGAATTGGCATTATGAGTGATTCTGGGGCGTTGGTGTCTGTGTGTAGGGTGCTGGTGGTGATTGTAGTGTTTTACTGGTTGCTATGGGCCATCTGGGATCACTCTGTGAAAGATAAATGATTACATCAGTTCTGCTTCCTACCAAAAGAATTAAAGCTTTGGATAGCAATAGCAATAGCACTTACATGTATATACCACACTTTACAGTGCTTTATAGCCCTTTCTAAGCAATTTACAGAGTCAGTATATTGCCCCCAACAATCTGGGTCCCCATTTTACCCACCTCAGAAGGATGGAAGGCTACATCAACCTTGAGCCTGGTGAGATCTGAACTGCCAAATTGCTGGCAGCTGGCAGGCAACAGAGATAGCTTGCAGTACTGCACACTAACCACTGTGCCACCACGTCTCATGGATGGATAAAGCCATCTTGCCCAAGAAGCACCAATGATCTGTTTACAGAAGCCAGATTGGTTCTTCTATAGATGGGGGGACTTAAAATTACAGAAACCAACTGAAAAATAAAAGCCTTACTCATTCCCAGAAACCCCAGTCTAAAGGTGAAGGTCTAGTTTACAACCAAAGAGAATAAGTTATTTTGGAGCTGTGATGACGAACTTACGAAGACAGTAAGCAACACTATCTATTCATAAATGAAAGAGTTCTGAAATAATACATAACAAACTTGTTTTTTTTTCCGTTGTAGATCTTGCTGAGATGATCTTTACAAGATACCTAGGAGATAGCCTTTTGCTTTTTGCTCAGTTCAATGAATGATCCTGATTTAGATTGATTTTTTTTTAAGCTTTGCAATGCTTTCCTTTGAATAAACTTGAGCAGCATTATATTTCTTATATTTTTTTATTTGGTACATTTGTGGGTGTGAGTGTTTATGAATGAGATGAGGGACATTTTCCAAAAACTGGCCTGTGGATCTGGGAACACTTTTTACTTCATCATTTCAAAGGTTGAAATAAAGCTTAAGATAGCAAAGAAAATAAAAATAAAAGGGAATTGAAGATATTCTTCTTCAAAAAGAAAGGCCACTTATCAAATGCTGAAACTTTCTTTCAATTTTTCAGCCTCATCATTAACACATATAAATTGAAATGAAGCAATCATCATGCAACAAAGCTTCCAACAATTTCAATCACATCTATAGAAGTTTTCTATGCAGGCAAAGAGAATTATTGGGGGGGGGAACTGGGGTGAGTTTGTAGGCAACAGGAATTGCTTTGGCATTTGATTCAGTGCTTTTAAAAACATTATTTCTTCTATGAGACCCTATCAAATCCTGTACCTTTGAACATGGAGCATGGTCGATCAAGATTCATATCAAAAATTGATTAGGATGGAAAAAAGGTGTGTTTCTGTTTTCAACAGTGGGGCTTAAATGTATTTATTTAGTATGACTTAATTTTATTATAGTGTTCAACTCTAGTGGACTCTGGGTGATATACATCCGTAGCTAGAAAACCACTCATAAAAACGGATAAAGCATAAAGCCAAACAAGCAGCCCAGTCTTAAACAAATACACAGATTAAACAGATCAAAGAAATAAAACAAAATATGCAGAAACAATTTGCAGTTATTGAGGGAATTACATGTGCAAAATTGTTTCATTCTCTCTTTGTCTCTGTCTCTCTGTGTGTCTGTGTGTCCATGTGCCTGTTTTAAAACTGGGTTTATTTCATAGAAGAAAAGTCTTTGACTTTTGGGGGACAAAATGAGGTTTGTGAAAGATGTAAGAATAAATTTGATTTTAGAGAGATTTGTAATAGTGGCGAATATCTGTAGCTTGGGCGTAGAACTATTTTAGAGAGATTGTCTGAGGGTTTTTGTGTCAGAGCAAATGGAAGTAAGCAATCATGCCAAAAATGGCTGTTTGGGAACACAACTTTTTAATAATTCAGAGAGCTTGAAAAAAAGAGAGAGATTGCTGTTTCACATTAAAATTATACTCCATTCATTCAGGAACCTTGTATTTGAGCTACTTTTCCATTTTGCAGATGCTCCCCAGTATATTCCAATGGTGCACTATTGCTACCTGGAATAAGACCCATACCCATGAATACAAACAATGGGAAAAGTAGCGGAACAGAGCAGGCCACAATAGGTATTTTAAAATTAAAATTAATTTCAGAAACAGTGAAATACATTTAAAATAAATAAGAAAAAAAGATAGAGATATATTTGATATAGCGCTGAGTAAAAAATATATTTGGTCCTTTCAGATTTTCTAAAATTTTGCATATTTTACAAAATAATATGATCAGATGTATAAAATAAATTTAAGTGTACTAAGGACAACCAAGTATGGGATTTGTTTCATTTACTTCAAAGACCAAGTCATCAAACACGTGATGTCCCAGTATGTAAAAAGCTAATTGCATCATACTGCTGTCATCAATTAAAGGAGTAACTACAGCCAATTAGAATAGAATATAATTCTTTATTGGCCAAGTGTGATTGGACACACAAGGAATTTGTCTTGGTGCAAATATTCTCAGTATATATATAAAAGAAAAGATACATTCGTCGATATGTACAACACTTCATCAGGTACAACACGTAATAATAGTCATAGGGTACAATAAGCAATCAAATCATTGGAAACAGTCAACATAAATCGTAAGGATACAAGCGAATAGTTTGTCCAACTATTTACAAAATCTGCACTACTATTATTATTAATCTTCTCATCGCTCCTTATCACCCATCCCCTCCCATTTGTAACTTTGTCGCTTGTATCCTTACGATTTATGTTGATTGTTTCAATTTGCCAGTGTTGAGGGAATTGTTTGTTTAGCAGAGTGATGGTGTTCAGAAAAAAAACTGTCCTTGTGTCTAGTTGTTCTGATGTACAGTGCTCTATAGTGTCCTTTTGAGGGAAGGAGTTGAAACAGTTTATGTCTGGGATGTGAGGGGTGAGAACTGACTAGAACTAAATAAATCCTAGATAAATCTTGCAAACTTTGGCTCCTTTCTCCATAATAAAAGTCTAATTTCATAGATTCTATAGACTGATCATACCCAACTGAAGAAGAATCTCTGAAAACTCCATTCATTTATGGTTATTAGTCTTGAAATGGAGAAGATAATAATAAACTCAGAGAGAACTTGGGAAAGATTCCATGGATGAAAATCCTAAAGGAGAAAACAGTTCAAGAATCTTGGGAAACTCTAAAAAGTATGATCATAATACCACTGAGAAAGAAAAACAAGAAATCCAAGAAGAAACCAGCATAGCTACACAAAGATCTCTCTGGCAAATTGAAAGAAAAAAAGAACAAGTACAAAAAATGGAAAGAAGGACCTACAACTAAGGCAGAATATCAGCAGATACCCAGAATCAGCAAAGACGAAGTCAGGATAGCAAAGGCTCAGAATGAACAAAGACTTGCAACGAAAGTCAAAGATAATAAAAAAGTTTCTTCCAACAAATAAATCACAAGAAAAAAAATCAAGGAAACAGTTGGCCCACTAAAGAGAGAAGATGGCAAGGAAGCAACAGGCAACAGAGAGAAAGCAGAACTGCTGAACTCATTCTTTGCATCCGTCTTCATGCAAAAATAAACTATAGCTCACCAAAAACATAACTGTAAAAGACAGACCAGAAATAAAAGTTAAAATAAGCAAAAAAATAGTAAGAGAACACCTGTCTCATCTTGATGAAAACAAATAAACGGGGCCTGATGGATTACATCCCAGAGTTTTAAAGGAGCTGGCAGAGGTCATCTCAGAACCACTGCACCATATCTTTCAAAAATCCTGGAGCACCAGGGAGCTATCAGAGAACTGGAAAAGAGCTGATGTGGTTCCCATCTTCAAAAAAGGAAAAAAAACAGACCCAGGAAACTATAGACCAATCAGCCTAATATCAATACCCGGGAAGATACTGGAAAAGATAATAAAAAACAGAACTGTCAACATCTAGAAACAAGTAAAGTAATAACTAGCAGTCAGCACGGGTTTGTTAAGAACAGATCATGCCAAACCAATCTTATTTCATTCTTCAACATAGTGACTAAATTAGTAGACCAGCAAAATACTGTGGACATAATATACTTAGATTTTAGCAAGGCATTCAACAAAGTAGACCACAACCTACTTCTTAGTAAGCGAGAAAAAAATGGAATAGATAGCACCACCACTAGATGGATTTGCAACTGGCTGGCAAACCTACTCAACAAATAGTTCTTCATAGGTCTAAGTCTACGTGGAGGGAAGTAATCAGTGGGGTGTCTTAGGCCCAGTACTCTTCAATATCTTCATTAATGACTTAGATGAGGGAATAGAAGGGGAACTTACCAAATTTGCAGATGATACTAAGCTGGCAGGAATAGCTAATACCCAAGAAGATAGGCTCAAGATCCAGATGGATCTTGACAGACTAGAACACTGGGCCACATCTAACAAAATGAAATTCAATGTAGAGAAAAGTAAAGTCCTACACTTAGGCAAGAAAAACCCAAAGTACACATATCGACTGGGTGAAACCAGGCTCAACAGCAGTAACTGTGAAAGGGATCTTGGAGTATTAGTGGACAACCAGCTAAATATGAACCAGCAGTGTGCAGCAGCCGCCAAAACAGGTAATGCAATCCTCAGTTGTATTAACAGAGGGATACAGTCAAGATCACGGGAAGTACTAATACCACTCTATAAAGCCTTAGTAAGACCACACCTAGAGTACCGCATCCAGTTTTGTTCACCACATTATAAAAAGATGCTGAGACTCTAGAAAAAGTACAGAGAAGAGCAACCAGGATGATTTGGGGACTGGAGGCTAAAACATACAACGAACGGTTGCAGGAACTGGGCTTGGCTAATCTAGTAAAGAGAAGGACCAGGGGAGACATGATAGAAGTCTTCCAATATATTTGAGGGGCTGCCACAGGGAGGAAGGGGTCAAGCTATTTTCTAAAGCACCTGTAGGCCAGACAAGAAATAATGGATGAAATTGAACAAGGAAAGATTTAACCTGGAAATAAGGAGAAACTTTCTGACAGTGAGAACAATCAACCAATGGGACAGCTTGCCCACGGAAGTTGTGGGAGCGCCATCACTTGAGACTTTCAAGAAGAGACCGGACTGCCATCTGTCAGAAATAGTGTAGGGACTCCCGCTTGGGCGCGTGGTTGGACTAGATGACCTACAAGGTCCCTTCCAACTCTGATTATCTGTTATCTGTTAAGATTAGGGACAATAGTAAATCCTCCCACAGGTAGCCAACCAACCTGTTGGAATCCTTCCAAGAATGCAGACCACAGCAATCGCACAAACACAAAATGGAACAACATCCAGGAAGCTGATGGCTTCTCTCATGTGGGCTAAAGTCATTGCATTACAAAAGTTCTGCATGAACGTAGGATTTATAAGATGGAAGTGATGGACTGCCTACTAAAACAAAGCAAGATTATGGCATTAATTTGAAAGTAAACCTGGAAGCCTGTAATTGCGGAGTCTGTCTGGCAAGAACAAATAATGCTTATTTACAGGACATATGCATGTGTAAGGCATGTAACAATTCTGGGTGGTTAGAAAACTGGTAAAAGTAACAAAAAGTTAGGCATCTTGCAGACCTCAGCTAGAAGTTAGGAATAGATATGGCCTGGTGGAAATAGAGTGTGTATTTGGTAACATCTGAAGCAATCATTAGCCAAGGCTTAGGAATAGGGACAGCTAGAGACCAATAGAATAATTGTAGATCATTACTAAAATGATGATTAGACAATATTTCTTATACATCCTGCCTGATCCCACCTTTCTGCTTTAGTGAAAATGTATAAAGCTTTCTTAATTCTACAGTTTGGGATTCTTGGCATTTTGGCCAAGACCCTTTTCTTGCAGCGTTCCAATAAAAAGGAAATCAAAACCTACACCTCGTGTCTGGTGTATTTCATTGGCATTGACACCAGGCTCAGACCTGAATTGGGGACAACAGCGGCAGAACAGAATATTTAATTTTGGAACAAAATTAAACACACAAAATCCCTGTTGTATAATCCAAAGTGAGAGGTGAATTTAATTGTCTTGGACAATAGTGTTCTAGATAACTGAGTGAAATATAGTGTCCGGAACTGATAATCATGCATCATTTCCATGGCAGTTTTAACTTAGTTCATCAAGGCCTTTTAAACTTCTTATAGTTTGGAAATCTAACTTGCTCTGAGACTTGAGGGGCAGCTATGAACCAGCCAGCTTTGTTTTACATAAATTACACATATTTTGGCTTACTCCTCTCTTCCTAGTGAAATTTTCATCTCCTAGATTCTACAGGCTAGTCATATCCCACTCAAAGGAAATATTTCACTTCCAGTAGGAACATGGCCATCTGAAGGCATTTCTACCAATTTGGAGAGCACCGTTCCTCCATGGTTTTCATACTTGGAGCTGATTTTTAGGCTTCAAGAAAATTCCACGGGGAAGGAAAGTCTTCAAAATCAACCTTGTGATCTCCCAGGTAGTTGGGTTCTCCAAGAAGCTCTGGAGAAAGAAAAAAACAGTTTGGATGAGTCTTCAACTGGGGGCAGGTCAACCAAGAAGCAAATTCACAATGGAAGAATCAAGCATTTTAAAATACTTTTTAAATGGACAATAAAGCATAACCCCCTACTTCTTAGACACATCTTTTTTATAAATATATATACTTATATATATACATATATACATATATACTTACATTTTCTGTTTCAAAAGAGGCTCGTTTTGATTGCAGATTGTTTCTCCTTTAAAAAGCTGTCATTTCTGAAGTGCCATGATTTCAAAATTGTAACTGGAAACTATTTTTGAAACCTAAAGATTTAAACATCTTTGAGGATTCTATTCTTTTTATGATTTTGTCTGATTTTCTGCAGTTTTTGAATAAAGACTTTCTAAGTGGTGCTTTTAAGTTTGTTATGGGGATAAAAAAAAAATGTTCTGATTTTACTTGAAGTTTATTGGACAGGAATTAATATAGGTTTCATATTTGCCTGTAATAAAATATGTGACCACAAGAGGGCGGTCAAGACCAGAACTTTGCTTATAAATTACATCTTAACAGAAGAAACTTGTAGTGGTGCGCTTTGGCCACAGGAGGGATCCAAATACCATAATATTGCCTGTAAATTACTAAATTAAATGGAATTAAATTTATAATTCGTATGTTTGTGATATTTTGGGAATTATCAATATGACAATGATAAGAAAAAAAAAATAAAGAAGAGGATAAGGTGAATGTGAATCTCTAAGAGCTATTCTGGAAGAATTTTTTTTTAAAAAAACCCACAAGGTTTGAGAACAAATTTTGAACTAAAAATTGATAAGCTCTGAAGGGAACTTTATGAGGCAATTCATCAGAAAAGTACCGAGAATTGTTTTAATTCACATTATTGGGGGGGGGGGGGAGAAAACAAGCAGATAAGTCTTAGATTGTCACCTTAGTGAAAATTGACAATGTGGATATAATCATCCTGAAGGAAAACCCTGTCAGAATTTTAAGGAGAAAAGTTATACTTTCTTGACAATCTGAGGAAAGAGGAAGATCCTATTCTACTGGGAGTGATACCAAGAACAAAGATTTAGACTAAATTCCATAGGAAAAGCCAAAGAATTGTTGATTTGAAGATAAACTAATTTTGGATCCAATGCAAATGTACAATACAGTACAGTACCTTTCTATGGACGTGTTACCTCTTACTTAATTAAGTCCTTCCAGACCTCTTAGAATTTGGAAGTCCAAGCAAGTCTACCTTGCACTGGACTTTAGGGGATTGCAGAGTCACAGTTTTAATGTATATATAATACTGAATTCTATAATTTCTAAAGAGTCTCATTTACTTTTCACCCTCACCATGATTTATGACATCAATTTCACTTTTAAATTCCTTATTGTGATCCATTCCATTATTCTATGATGTTTGCTGTCCTGTTTTTAGTAAGGAAATGATAAGAGTACCACCATGCCATTTTGTCCAGTAACATCTCACCCTGGCATGAATACACCAAGAAACTTCAGGAATATCAAATTATTTCTTTAAAATGATAGGAGGAGTGTCCGCCCTGTAATTAATTAATTAATTAATTAATTAATTTGTCAATTGCTTTACAAGATAATAGGTATAAGTATAAATATAACTAAGAATGCAGGAAATAGGTACAAATAAATGGGAGCAATAGGACAGGGATGGTAGGCACGATGGTGCACTTATGCACGCCCCTTACAGACCTCTTAGGAATGGGGTGAGGTCAATAGCGGATAGTTTGAGGTGCTTTCAAAGAGATCCCAACAATCAATTGATGTTAAACTTATTTTAACTTCATTTAACATAGGTTTAGTAGTCAGTCCTACAGAATACAGCTATTTCAGGATTGCATTAAGGTTTTCTCCAAAAGAGCTCAACTATAAACTGAATGTCTGACATAAGCCATCGGTGCCAATCCAGCATGAATTCCTGGGCACTATGCCTGCTTATGTGTATATCTGTCAAAATTCTCCTCCTCTCTAGCCCCATCTCCACCCTTCATGAAGAAGAATGGATGGCAGATATTTTCCCATGGCTGATGATATTTGACTGGAGAGAAGAAAAGTTAGGGAAATCTAATTGTCTCTTTCTTTAATGAGCTCTGCATTCTACACAAAGGCATCACTAGTGGCTGGCACTGAGCCTATACAGGATAAGGATTCCCAGTGAACACTATACATTTTATGCCAGCACAGTTTTTTGTTAGTTTGAGAACTTTAATTTAGTTTGAGGAAGAACCCTTTGATTGAGAGACACTGAATTATTCATGTGATTAAACAGGAAATCTGTTAATCAGTTGGCTCAATTCTTCTCCCTTCCACTCAACATAGTCACCATCCAAATATTTTATAAAGTAAAACATACTTCTTTTTTACACCCCCTCTTTCTACAATATTATGAAATATCACTTGTAAAACCTTCTTAATTCAATCCACTTCATTTTACAGGGATTCTTCTTTGTTTCGTAGAGCCGAAGGTCTGAAACAGCCCACAATCTCTTAATATTCAGGGTTTAGCAAAATCTAGTCCTAAGCCTTAAAAACTAAAGTGTAGAAATTCTCCTGTTTGTTTTATTATCTTAATTCAAGAAGGTCCCATTCTCTTAGCAAATAGGAAAAGGAAGACAAAATTCTGGATTGTAATTTTCCACAGGTGACAGTTAAACAGAACGTATGACCCAATTGTTTTGTATAGAGTAAATTTAACATAACCTCTCCACCCAAAAACAATATCTAAGAAAGTTAATGATCTCCTCTGCAACATTTCATTGTGCTGTTCCACAGGGTTATTTTTTTCCTCTAGACTAAAGTAATATTAGAGATAATATTGAAACATAACACGAATATGGAGGGGAAAAATTGAGGTTCAGTCATGGCATCATACATTGGAAGGGACCCTGGAGATCACTTAATCCAACCTTTTGTCCAGTTTCAGAATTAATTACTCCAGCAACTATATGCATATCAAGACCAGGAGCATTATCCTGATGAGATTAAATTGAAGATTGAGATATTGGACTAGTACAAATCTTCATTTGACTACATTGTTTCCAGAGTCAATTTGAGCCTATTACTCTCAGATCAGTTTTCCTCAGGGTGTTTTTATAGGACAAAATGAGGAGGAAAAACCCCATGTAAGTGAGCTAGAGTTGTCTGAGGAAAAGCAGGTCATACATGCAACAAAAAATGAATTCTGAAGAAGAGTTTGCTTATGAAGACATGCAATGTCAAAAGTGTTAGCCATCTGTGGATTCCAATGATACATCTGATGTAGAAAGTGGATTCTTCCTCAGACAAGGCAAGTGAATAAGTTGAATTTATAGCCACAAGAATACTAAACAATTAAAAAAAAAAACCCAGCCCAATATTCTAAAAAAATAAGCCCAGTCAAACAAAAGCCCTAATTTATAGCATTCACTAATTTTTCAAGGTAAACCATATCACTTCATCATCTTCATGAGGAATTACATATTTAGTTTCTGGACCCTTAAGATGTACGGCTTACTTGGTGGATCATAGCTCTAGGACTTAAAATGAAGAGGCCTCTTTACGTGAATCAGACTTGTAGATTTAGGCTTATTAAAATGAGGAAGAACTGTAGATAAAACTGGTAGTAAATAACATGAGACAGATAATCAGGATTGGAATGAGGTAGTGAAACCACAGCTTTCATTCAGATTTTCTACAAATGCTATTGAAGGAGAGATCAGTCGGTAACTAGGTATGCCCTACGTGTTTATAGCCAAAACTTCCTTAAAACTCTGTTAAAGCAGGATAATGTTATGACTTAGATTGAATCACACAACATTTCTAATTAACCAGAATCTTAGTTAAAAACACATGTTTTAAGCTAGTATCAGACATTTCTAAGTCACAATGGCAACCATAAATGAACATGGATGGATTTACATAACCAAATTGCTTGTAACTTTTAGCTCACCACAAAATAAAATAGTGAGTCACTTCAATCAGTGGTTCTTAACCTTTTTGAAAGAATCACCCCCTTGAGTCATTGAGGAGGTTATCATTGCCCCCCTCCCCCAACATAACCTCTCAATCACAACATAGGGAAATAATTCTTCAAGTTATGCAAACACATTTTTTGTTTTCTTTAAAATTGTCATCAGGACATATCGATGGAAATAATTTATTTCCAGTCATTTTCCCATATCTCAACTGTGTGAAAAATTCTGATGCCACCCATCATTTTACTCCCAAACTTCAAGATACATGTATTTCATTATTATCTTATTTATTCAAGACACTTAAATGCAATGACCACTGAAAACAATATTCAATTGCAAGAAAATGAAATGCCTGAAAAAAACAGTAACATTTAATGATTTAATTACAAGTGAATTTTAAGACGCAAAAAGAAATATAAAACGGGCATAAGAACAAACTGCAATGCAGGAACTAAGAATTTCAAGACGAAAACTCTGAAACTAAATTAAGATTTGAGGAAAATATATGTTCATGCACACTGTAAAAAGGGTTAAAAAGACACAAAGAAATTTTTTACAGAAGGAAAGCAACAAAAATCAGAGTGACAAATTTAATGAGTAGAGTGATAGAGGCTGCTGTGCAATGCACATGTAGATGAGTGATGCGTATTCACATATGTATGGCGTTCTGTACTGAAGCTAGCTGGAGGAACATTTTAAAACACAGTTCAATCCACTAATACTGAGCGATCTGATGTTTTTGTATGACAGATATACAGCGGTTCACTGAATGAAAAAAGTCTCAAAAGTGTCCCCAAAACTTCTTGCTCCATCGCCCCCATATCACCCCCTTCTGTTCCTTCACCCCACGTCACCCCTTTTCATCCCATCGCCCCCCTGAAAAATGAAACCGCCTCCTGGGGGCTGATATCGCTCAGGTTAAGAACCACTGACTTAGATGACAGGTATGGTAGAGAAATTTAATAATAAATAAAATAAAATTCTTGGACTGGAGAGGATAAAGAAATTCTAGGATGGTTGACTAAACTGGGAAATTGAGAAAAACCATTCCAGAACAAAGAAATGGCAAAGCATGTTTATGTCAATACTAGAAAAGAATATGCATGCATGGAGTTTAACTTGAAGGTAATTTTCCTTTTACTAAAAGAAACTCTTTCAGTAAAAGAGGTGGGTTTTTTTGCTAGTCCACCTCCACCAACTCTTGAGGAGAAACTTCTAAAGTGTATTGCTGAACATTGAAACAAACCAATTTTCTCGACACCCCAGAACATTTCAAAACATGGGAATTTTGAAGATTATTACATTATACGCCAAGATTATACACCATAAGCAACCTGGCCAAGGAAAGTGAGAGGAGCAGCCTTGAGGAGGTAAGCACAGTTGGGC
>BLBF01000004.1:20777361-20791870 GCA_015471245.1 Laticauda colubrina | reverse complement strand
ATTCTATTCTATTCTATTCTATTCTATTCTATTCTATTCTATTCTATTCTGCAAAAGGAGGCTGGGATAGAGGAATCAGGAATCAGGGAGAGAAAGGGAAAGAGAAAGAACTGAGTCCATATAGCAAGTTCATCACTTGCAGAAACTTGAACCAGATTCTCCTTCTCAACACTCATGGAGCAGTGTTTCTCAACCTTGGCAACTTTAAAAGGTGTAGCATGGCTGGCTGTGGAATTCTGGGAGTTGAAGACCACACATCTTACAATTGCTAATGCTGACAAACACCAGCATGCTTTAGAGGTTTCAAATGAAGTATTTCCTGTAAAAAAATTTTTCCCAAGGTAGATTTGGGATGATGTTCCTTGGAAGGCAAACTCCTCATTTTGCATATGATCTTCCAGATGCTTGGCTGAAGGCAACCAAAAATATTTGGTTGCCTTTATGATGAGTTGCAATTCTAGAGGATTGATTTGGCTTGGGGAATCAATCCCACAAGTAGCACAGCTGGTGAGCTGATTGAGTCAAAAACAGTTATCACAAAAAAATGAAATGGTTTAAATTAATTATAATCACAACATTAAATCCATGTATCCATTTTCATGGGATGTTTTCTTCATTCTTTTCCTTCTCTTCCAGGCCAGCAGTAGTGAAAGTGGAAGCAATGAACGACGGAGATATCCATCTTACCCAGCTCCAAATTATGTCCCTTATCACTATCAAAATGCAATCAATGCTCTCTTAAAGAATGCTAGACCAGCCAGTAGAGGTCCTGCGGGGCCACCAGGAGCTCCAGGGGTTGGAGGACCAGCAGGGCCTGCAGGACCTCTGGGGCCCCCGGGGCCTGCTGGACCCCCAGGTGGCCCAGGTCCTGCAGGTCCCCCAGGAGGTCCAGGCCCCGCAGGTCCCCCAGGCCCCGCAGGTCCCCCAGGCCCCGCAGGTCCTCCAGGACCCCCAGGCCCTCCAGGTCCTCCAGGACCCCCAGGGCCTCCAGGACCCCCAGGACCCCCCGGTCCTCCTGGAGGTTAAACCTGTCCTGTTTACTGGTAAGTCCTTCTGAGATATTTCACCTTAAAAGGGAATATGCTGTGGGCTATTTCTACTACCATTCCAAGATGATTCAGCCTTTTAGCCTTCAGGGACAGGAAAGCAGTTGCCTGAATCATTGGGCTAGGATGGAATGGTTCTGAGAGCTTGGTATGTGTGTTGGGTGGGGGAAATGCTTTTAAAAAAATTATTAATTGGTTGCTGTGATCCATCTGCGGTCATTATGTGAAAAATAGATAGTAATATAAGTTCTGACCTTTACCAAGAGAATTAAAGCTTTGGATGAAATCTCCTTGCCCAAATACCACCAAACAGCTCTTTATTGTTTACCCAGCTTGGTTATTCTCTAGCACAGGTGCTTAAACTTCTCCAGGTTACTAAACCTGATTTTTATCTTTCATTTAAGAAACCTTATAATGATGAGAACTCCAATGAAGAGGTCTAATGATAGAAAAATGGTGGAAAAGTGATCGAAAACTAAAGTTTGTGTCATCCTTTATACTATAGTTTTACTTTATAACAAGAAGGCCTAAATTGTGGGTATTATCCTATATACTGGGTAACATTATATAGCAGGGATCCCCAACCTATGACCTACTACTGGGTTTTGAACTGTTTGGAACTGGGCTGTGGAAGTGGCGGACAAGTGTGTGCACACATCCCCACTTGTGTGAGTAGCGAACATTCACTTAAGGCAGCTACTCCATCCATTCCTCTGGTAACATTGTCGCTTGCAACTTTCCTGCTTTCCCTGGAAAATGACAAAAGAGCTTCACCTATGGAATGATAGGTAATCTTGCACATGGACAACCAGGCTCATTTTGAGAAAAAGAGGATATATATAGTGTGTTAAGATGTATACATTGTGTTAAGTTGTGGAGGACAGTTAGTTACATATCACGTTTATTCCCTGTTGTATCTCAGTTAAACCAAAGGATTTTCAAACAGCCTGTGGAAATGAAGTGCACTGCAGAGTGGAAACACTTCTCATAGTGCATTTTGGGCTCTTGCTCCCTTGGCCCCTCACCCAACAAATTTTGTAGCTGGAAGACATTTGTGTGAATTAGCTTCAAAGAATGAAAAAGTCTTGGAGGACCATCAGTTGCACAATGGCAGACCAAAGTGACAACTCTGATTCTGGCATTGGGTCCAACTTGATCTTCCCTTGTTGGTGAATAGTGAAGATGCTACAGAGCCACTGATCACTGTTCCTATGGCTGGGACCAGTGTGGGCTATTTTCCTAATCCTTAGGCCAGGGGTGGGATTCTACCAGTTTGCACGTATTCACTAGAACCAGTTGTTAACATTCTAAGCAGTTCGGAGAACCAGTTGATAGAAGAAATTACTGGCCTAATCCTGTAAGGAAGGCAGGAAGGAAACATTCTGGTGTTGCTTACAGAAACTGCCTCTCCGTTAACCCTTATTACATTCTTGGCAGGACTAGACTTCCTGTCTCAGGAACATCTCTGGAGTTTTTTGCCCTCCTTTGCTTGTGTGGAATGACCATTCAAAGTTATAATGACACTGAAAAAAGTGACTTATGACCATTTTTCACACTTATGACTGTTGCAGCATCCCCACAGTCATGAGAGGACAGGCGAGATGCATGCCTCAATGTGAGTGATATTGAGTTGGTCATACCCAGCCAATAACATGACCACCAAGCCATGCCCACTACCCAAGCCACACCCACAGAACTGGTTGTTAAAAATTTGAATGCCACTTCTGCCTTAGTCCCTTGAAGTTCTATTTCAAAGAGGAAAATGGAGAAAAAGAAATTAAGCCTTTGCAGGAGTTACCCTTTGAGTGAGAGTCTAGATCTGCCTTCCACATCAACATGCCTTTCTGGCATGGAGATCTCATGAGGGATGCATCTGAATGGGTTCTTGAAAAAGGCTGCTTAGAGCAAAGAACATAACAGTTATTCTGGAGCTGTTGAGAACTTACTTATGAAGTAGGCAGGCAACACTTATTCTAGTTGTAAAGGGGGGAGTTCTGAAATAATACCTGAAAATCTGTTTTCTTCCTGTTTTGTAGATCTTGCTGAGGTGCTCTTTGAAAGATATCTAGAAGACACACATTTCCTTCTGACATAACTGAACAAATGACCCTGATTTAGACGGACCCTTTTAAAAGGGTGTTTTCCTTTAAATAAATTTGACCAGCATTACATTTCTTCTTCTAGATTTTTGTTTATATTTGTGCGAGTGTGTGTGTAGGTGAAGGTTCTTATGAGTGAGATGGGAAACATTGTCCAAAGGGCACATGTTTATCCCAAACATGTTTAAACTCAGTAATAGATAATTGACCCACTACTGTGCTGGAAGTTGGTTCCAAGCTTCCATTACTCCTTCTGTGAAGTACTACTTTCTAACATAACTTTTGAAGTTCCCTTGTTATACCCCCGTGTTCTTGACTTTTGCTTAATTTTGAAATTACTGTCTTCTAGAACTCTAATACATCCTAATGTCACTACTATAAATGTTAAGCTCACGACCCTATACCTTCCAGCTTCTTCCCTAGCTCCTTTCTTATGAACAGGAACAAAATTAAAGGTTTATTAGTCCAGACTCCAGGGGAACTCCATCTGTTAGAAGAGACTGGTTAAACAGATCAGTTAATGATCCAGTGAACACACCTAGAAGTTCCCTCAGAATTCTGGGTTGAATACTATCCACTTGAGATTTAAGTGGGGTAGCTCACCTGCCAATCCCAGAAAAGAACTTGCACTGCTAGGACTAGTATGAACCCTATGCTATTTTTGTTGCTGTCACCTACTTCTTAGAAGACCGAGCAGAAGTATTTGTTTAGAAGGCAACATACAATTTAAGAACTGCAACAACCACAATGTAGGACAAACAGGCAGAAGACTGGCAGAACGCATTCATGAACATCAACAGGAAGTCAGAAGACATGATGAAAATTCTTTAATTTCACAACATATAGGCAGATTTAACCATAGTTTCAGTAGGGAAAATGTGACAATCCTAGACCACCCACAAACACATAGATATTAACAACATCTATAGAGATAATCAACCAGCCCCAAAGGGAAAAAAAAGAACTCCAGCACCTCTCCGCCAGTTATCAGCACTCAAATCAGCATAGATTAATTTTAAGGTTAATTTCAGACCAATAATCAAGTCAACAATGCCCCAGTCAAGAAACTGCCAAAGAGCCATCAGTAAACAGCCCAACCAAATAATTTCTAAGGCTGCCCCCACCCACACAGGTAAATAGATTCAAACCAATTAAAGATGTGTATATGGTTACAATATGACTCAGACTGATTCACACAGCATTTCTAAATAATCAGAATCTTAGACACATGTCATAAACGAGTACCAAAAACTTCTAAAACAACACCAACATAATGGAACAAGGAAGGATTTCCACAACTTGAATTGCTTATACTTTATCTTTTGACTCACCACAAGCTAAAATTGTAAATCACCTTAGGTGAAGGGTGTAGTGGTGAAATTTAACAATTAGTAAAATAAAATTCTGGCAGATGTCAAACAACCAGGAAGGTATTCCCATGATTTTTAATGGATAGGAGGGTATATCGTGGTGGGAAACACTTTGTCAGACATTCAAATATTCTTAAATTGATATCAGTAGCAATTGGAGGGCCACCAGTGGTGGGATTCAAAAGGTTTTGCTACTGGTTCTTTGGGTGCAGCTTGGTGGGCATGGCATGGCTTGGTGGGCATAGCAGGGGAGGGGTACTGCAAAATCCCATTCCCTCCCCACCCCACTAACCTGTTTTCCAGCTCTATTCTCCTATGCAGGGCAACAAAAGAAGACCTAGCCAATCAGCTGGAACTTAGGAGGTAGAGAATGGATGGGGGCAGAGCCACTCAAAGGTGGTATTTGCCACTTCTACAAACCATTCAAAATTTCCACCACCAGTTCTCCAGAACTGGTCAGAACCTGCTGAATATTACCTCTGGGGGCAGCACAGGGATTTCTGAACTGATAAATATCAGGTTTACAGTGGGCTGCATCTTTGGCAACCAAGTCCCTCTTGTATTTTGTACTACCATAGCTATACAGTTGCCAAGGCCAATAGCAATCTCAATAGCAATCTCATCTAGGACACACTGCAATAATTCAATCTGTATATGGGGATTTTCTGTTTGTTTCTTGTTAGAGTTGGAGCAGAATCCACAATTGTGCGCAGTTTAACCCAAGCTCACTTGCTGGAGGGTCCCGATCGGGACCAGAACCACCCTGGTGGAGTGGTGAAGAAGGGGGAAATCACCTTGACAGAAAACTCCCTTCCAAAGGCAAACTGCAGCAGTGATCCTTAAATGGCCACCACAAAGACGAAGAACACTTCAGGAAACTAAGTTTTGTGCTGGAGCAGAGAAGTAGTGAGCAGAGTTTGGACCAGACAAAGGACATTGCTTTTGAGATACCCCGGTATAAAAATAAAGGGCTATCTTGGGGGGAAGTGTGTGGAAGCGGTGACCAGAGAAAGTGAGAAAGAAATTGGATCTTATAAAACTTGGATTGGATTAATTTGGAGGAGAAAATTTAAAGGAAAATACTTTAACATAACAAAGGTTTAGAAATTAAACTGGATAACTGTTGAATTATGGGCACTTAAAGGGCATAATTAAATGCTGAAATTGAGTGTGTTGAAAAGAAAAGAAATAATAGCTAATGACTGAAATTAGTGAACTTAATAAAAGTATTATATTCAATAAAGAAAGTTAAAGGTAAAAAGACATAATAGCATCATCTGATGGTACAGGAAAACTTTAGTACATTTTAAAAAGTGTCTGGTCTTTTCAAGAGTTTGGATTTTGGAACTTAAAAGAAAATAAAAGAAACTTTATTATTGTTACAGAACAATCCGAACAAAGAGACAAGAGTATGGATTGTTGAAAATAAATTCAAAAGATATTGGGTGAAATAATATACTGGACTCTGGGATTGAATATATCTATTAAAGAAGAGGATTTTAACTATGAAGGAAGAGGGGAAAAAAGGGAAAAAAAAGGATAAGATATAATGGAGAAACTATTTGTTGATATAAGATTGGATTTACAAGAGTCAAGATTGGATTTGCAAGATATAAGGGACTTGATAAAAATTAAACTTGAAATGTGCAATTATGTACCACAGAAATTAAAAATGGTGACTCAGCATACACAAGAACAAAATAAACCAGAGGGGGAGGAGTTCTATAAAGAAGAAGTCAACACTGAAGGACAAAACGAACAACAATTACTTAAGTGGTGGGGAAGGAATTAGAATTAAAAATTTGTCTGATGGGATGATAAAAGGGAAAAATCTGATGGGATGATAAAAGGGAGAATGGTTTGGAAAAAGCACAAAAAGGAAGGGCAAAAGAAAAATCAAAAGAGGGACAGAGAAAAATTTGATAACAGGAATGAAAAATGGAGGGGAATAAGAATGGGAAAAAAGGGAATTAAGAGAAAGGACCAGAAAAAAAAAGAGGAACAGGAAACAAACAAGGATGAAAAGAAAGTACGTTGTCCAAAGAGTGAGAGATAATGGGTGAAAAAAAGAAGGATAAAGCCCATGTCACACTGCACCAACAGATGGAAAGAGGATGTAAAACGGACAAAAAAGCTTGCCATCCATTGGTTCATGCAATGTATCTATTCTGTACTCACTGCCTCTGTTTTGCTTCCTCTCGATCCGTTCAGCATCCATTTATTGACGTTTCATCTGCTCAGAAAGTTTTGAGCTGCTCAAAACTTTTTGAGTGGAAAATGTATCCAATGTGTCCGTTCTGCATCCGCAACGCATACGGGGAACATCCGTTCTACATCCATCATCATCCGTTACGCGTTCGCTATATCCGCTAGGCATCCGCTGCACATCTGCGCAACTCGCATTCGCTCGGACGCAGGGAGGAAGCGGAACAGATGCAGAACGGATGCAGAACGGATGCCTAGCGGATGCAGCACGGAAACAAAGCATTTAAAATGGAAAAAACGTTCGCAGAGGGGATCTATCTCAGATATTAAGGATGTCTAGAGGATGCCAAGAGGATGCAAAGGGACACCTAGGGGAAAACCTATACTGCCTATAAAAAGGGGGAGGAACTCATCTGCATCTCAATTTCAGCCCAGCAGCCCAGCTGTGCAGACCTCTGCAGCCTTCATCTGACTCTTCCTCTTCCACAGCATCCAATCATGTCAACCGTGGATCGTAACACAGTCCTTTTGGCAGCCACCATCATTCTGCAACAGTGCGAAGCCATCTACAGGCTCTGTGAACTCTACTACGGGAAGAAAAGGAGGCGGCCAAGAAGCGTTTGATCCGAAAATGGATCGGGAGAAGAGCAGAGTACGGACTATACAACAAGCTAAAGATAAACTTTATCTTGGTGGAAACTTTTAGAAATGGTTTAAGCCTTTGCATGCTTGTGGGATGGGTAAGGATAGCTGTGGGATGGACAGCTGTGGGATGGGTAAGGACAACTGTGGAATGGATAAGGATAGCTGTGGGATGGATAGCTGTGGGATGGTAAGGATACCTGTGGGATGGGCAGGGATACCTGTGGGATGGGTAATAACTGTGGGATGGGTAATAGCTGTGGGATAGATAAGCCTCCAGTGCAAGCATATTGGAACTGTATGGTCCACCCTCCCAGGTGCCACACCTATGGCCCTTTATTATCAATAACAATTTAATCATTCATCAACACATTTCAGCATAAACACAACTCTTTATTAAATGCCCTGTTCATTGTTGGGCCACTCAACATACATGGCACAATCTCATCAGTGTGATGAGACAGGCTCAAGGAGGCATCCATTAAGCATCTACCATCCTATCTTGCCACTCCACTGCTCCAGCTGGGGAGCTGCACCATTGTCTCAGGTTGTGCTGCTTCTTCCCTTCATGTGAAGCTCTGTTGGGGCCTTGCACATCCTCAGTGTCTATCAGGTTTCGCCCTTGCCTCCATTCACCAGGCTCCATGTCCCCATTGCCTTGTTGGCGGTCCATGAGCCTGTTCTGCAACACTGGGTAGTGGGTGCTCATGAGATTGTGCAGGATGCAGCAAGCTTCCACGATGTTCCTCACGGTCTCTGGGCGATGCTGCATGATGATGAGAAGTACCTGGAACCTGTTGGTCAGGGTGCCAAAGGTGTTCTCCACCACCCATCTTGCCCTGGACAGCCTGTAGTTGAAGATCCTCTCTTCACGGGTGAGGTATCTGGAAGTGTAGGGCTTCATGAGGTAGGTTCTGAGGGAGAAGGCATGATCCCCCACGATGAAGTAGGGCACATCTTGTGTGTCGTTGGGTAGGGGGTCTGGATTTGGGAAGCCCATGATGAGGTTGTGTTCCAGCCCCTCCTTGAGGTGACTGGCGTTGTATACCTGGGCATATGAATCTGACCCGTTGCCTGAAGCATCGATGTACATGAACTTGTAGTCAGCATCAACCCTGGCAAAGAGGATGATGCTGAAGAAGCCCTTGTAGTTGTGATAAGTGGACCCCGAGTTGGCTGGAGCTTTGCAGGACATGTACTTCTCATCTATGGCTCCAACGGTGTGGGGGAAGTTCCACTTCTGATACCACTTTTCTCTAACTTTCTTCCAGCCTTCTTCAGTGGTTGGGCACTTGAGGAGCTCCTCCAGGTATTCTTCAATGATGGCCCGCACCACTTCTCTGACTCTGATGATGTTGTGTGGCACCCTCCAGGCATACTGCATGTTCCTGTATGTGGTCCAAGAGGCCAGGTGGTGCAGAGTCAGTGCCACCTTCAGCCCAAGGACCAGGCTGGGCCAGAAGTTGGTGTTTGCCTTGGTCAACCTGGGTGTCAGCCGCTGCACAACTTCGTCAAACATGGCTGGCGGCATCCTCATGAAGTGCTGGAATGCATGAGGGTCTTCGTTCCTCAGCTGCACCATCAGCTTGTCATACAGTCCATACTCTGCTCTTCTCGCGATCCATCTTTGGACCCACATACTTTTTGGATGCCTCCTTTTCCTTGTGTAGAACAGGTGAAAGAGCCTGTAGAGGGCTTGGCACTGCTGTAGAATGATGGTGGCTACCAAAAGGAGTGTGCGATGATCCATGTTGGAGATGACTGGATGATGTGGAAGAGCAAGAGCAAGAGCAAGGCTGAACACCAGGGCTGAGGTCTGCACAGCAGGGCTGCTGGTCTGAAAGTGAGATCCAGGTGATTTCCTCCCCCTTTTTATAGGAAATATCGGTTTTCCACTAAGTGTCCTTCCGCATACTCTAGACATCCTCCAGACATCCTAAGTATCCGAGATACGTCCCCTATACAAATGTTTTTTTCTGTTTTAATGCTTTATATGCGAGCTGCATCCACTTTCATCCTTTCTATGTCTGTGCTACTAACGCTGTGCGGACGTTCCGCGTCTGTTTCGCTTCCTCCCTCTTTCCATTTTCCACTGGAGCGGATGTGGGTTGTGCGGATGTGCAGAGGATGCCGAGCAGATACAGCTGACATGTAACGGATGTAGAACATTTGTTCCCCGTATGTGTAGTGGATGTAGAACTGACACGGCAGAAAGTTCATCCTCTCAAAAAGTTTTGTGCAACTCAAAACTTTTTGAGTGGATGAAATCTCAGTAGACGGATGCTGGATGGATAGAACGTATGAATCACACATGCAGTGAGTACAGAACAGATGCATCACATTAACCAACGGATGGCAAGCGTTTTTCTGTTTTACAACCTCTTTCCATCCATTGGTGCAGTGTGACATGGGCTTTAGATAACATTTAAAATAAGATATGAGAATGTGTTAATATAACATGAATTGGAATTGGATAAGATAAGCTTAATATTTAACAATAATAAGAATGATGCAATATGAAACTAAACAAATATAATGAACAGGAAACTATGGTCATGTTTGTATTGAGATGTGAAACCTGGAACCACACTGCTTGCCAAATGAGAATTTTTTATTTTAAAAAATAAAATAAAAGCAAGGAGAAAATTGAATAATAGAATTACTAGGCTTGTTTAACTGATATGGTGGTAGGCATTTGGAGAGAGTTTTGAAAGGTTGAAAATAAGTATTGAAGGATTATGAATAAATATGAAATATATGCATTGAGAGATATGGTTGATATTATTAATTTTGCCGATACTAAAATGCATGATATATTGATGACACACTAATTAATGTATTGTTGTGCATACGCAGATTGAAATTTAAAAAAACTGGGAAAAAATCTGTATGTGGCTTACATGACCAGGAAGAGTTCTAGGTAGTTACCCAGCTGCTATTCTCCTTGCTTGGCTGTTCACATAAGCAACTGAGGCACAGATGGATAACCTTTCTGAATATAAATATACACTTTGGGGGTTGAAGAATGCGTTAGAAAAGCTGTCACAAAATTATGATAAATCACAAGACTTCATCCAAATCCCAAAAAGGTTTCTTCCTTCCCTGCAAAGGCGGTATTCAGCAGGTTTTGACCAATTCTGAAGAACCGGTAGCGGAAATTTTGAGTAGTTCGGAGAACCAGCAAATATCACCTCTGACTGGCCCCACCGCCATCTATTCTCTGTCTCCTGAGTCCCTGCTGATCAGCTGGGTTTTGTTTTATTGCACAGGAGAACAGAGCTGGAAAGCAGGTTTGTGGGGTGGGGAGGGAATGGGGATTTTATAGTAGCCTTCCCCCAGGAGTGGGGAGGGAATGGGGATTTTACGTAGCCTTCTCCTGCCATGCCCACCAAACCACGCCCACTAAGTCAAGCCACACCCACCAAGCCATGCGAACAGAACTGGTAATAAAATTTTTTGAATCCAACCATTGCTTCCCTGGCTTAAGCCCATGTCACACTGAACCAACGGATGCAAAGAGGATGTAAAATGGACAAAAAACCTTGCCATCCGTTCGAAAACGCGATGTACTCACTGCCTCCGTTTTGCTTCCTCTCTATCCGTCCAGCATCCATTTATTGATGTTTCATCCGCTCCAAAAGTTTTGGGCTGCTAAAACTTTTGTGCGGAAAATGTATCCAGTTCATCTGTTCTGCATCCGCTACGCATCCACTACGCATCCGTTACACATCCGTTATGCATCCACTATATCCGCTTGGCGTCCGCTGCGCATCCGCGCAACTTGCATCCGCCCGGACGCAGGGAGGAAGCGGAACGGATGTGGTACAGATGCAGAACGGATGCAGAACGGATGCAGCATGGAAACAAAGCGTTTAAAGTGGAAAAAACGTTCGCAGAGGGGACCTATCTCGGATATTAAGGATGTCTAGAGGATGCCTAGAGGATGCCTAGAGGATGCAAAGGGACACCTATACTGCCTATAAAAAGGGGGAGCAACTCGTCTGCATCGCACTTTCAGACCAGCAGCCCAGCGGTGCAGACCTCTGCAGCCTTCATCTGACTCTTCCTCTTCCACAGCATCCAGTCATGTCCACCATGGATCGGACCACATTCCTTTTGGCAGCCACCATCCTTCTGCAACAGTACGAAGCCATCTACAGGCTCTGTGAACTCTACTATGGGAAGAAAAAGAGGCGGCCAAGAAGCGTCTGGGTCCGAAAATGGATCGGGAGAAGTTCAGAGTATGGACTGTACAACAAGCTAATGGTGGAGCTCAGGAACGAAGACACTCGGGCGTTCCAGAACTTCATGAGAATGCCTCCAGCCATGTTTGATGAAATTGTGCAGCGGCTGACACCCAGGTTGACCAAGGCAAACACCAACTTCCGGCCCAGCCTGGAACCTGGGCTCAAGGTGGCACTCACTCTGCGCCACCTGGCCTCAGGGACCACCTACAAAAGCATGCAGTACGGCTGGAGGGTGCCACACAATGCCATCAGCATTGTGGTCAGAGAAGTGGTGCAGGCCATCATCGAAGAATACAAGGAGGAGCTTCTCCAGTGCCCCTCCACTGAAGAAGGATGGAAGAAAGTTGCAGAGCAGTGGTATCAGAGGTGGAACTTCCCCCACACCGTTGGAGCCATAGATGGGAAGCACATGGCCTGCAAATCTCCAGCCAAGTCGCGGTCCACTTATTTCAATTACAAGGGCTTCTTCAGCATCGTCCTCTTCGCCATGGTCGATGCCGACTACAAATTCATGTACATTGATGCTTCAGGCTACGGCTCATCTTCAGATGCCCAGGTATACAACGCCAGTGACCTCAAGGAGGGGCTGGAAGGCAACCTCATCTTGGGCTTCCCAGATCCAGACCCCCTGCCCAACGACACGCAAGATGTGCCCTACTTCATCGTGTGGGATGACGCCTTCTCCCTCACAACCTACCACATGAAGCCATACACTTCCAGACTCCTGACCCGTGAAGAAAGGATCTTTAACTACAGGCTGTCCAGGGCAAGGTGGGTGGTGGAGAACGCCTTTGGCATCCTGGCCAACAGGTTCCAGGTACTTCTCACCACCATGCAGCATTGCCCAGAGACCGTGAGGAGGATCGTGGAAGCTTGCTGCATCCTGCACAATCTCATGCGCACCCGCTACCCAGTCTTGCAGAAAAGGCTCGTGGACCGTCAACAAGGCAATGGGGAGATGGAGCCTGGGGAATGGAGGCAAGGGCGAAACCTGATAGACACTCAGGATGTTCAAGTCCACAGCAGAGCCTCATGGGAAGGGAAGAAGCAGCACAACCTCCTGAAACACTGGTGCAACTCCCCAGCTGGAGCGGTGGAGTGGCAAGACAGGATGATAGATGCTTAATGGATGCTTCCTTCAGCCTGTCTCATCACACGGATGAGATTGGGCCATGTATGTTGGGTGGGCCTACAATGAACAGGGTATTTAATAAAGAGTTGTGTTTGTGTTCAAATGTGTGGATCAATGCTTGCATTGTTATTGCTAAAAAAGGGCCCTAGGTGTGGCACCTGGGAGGGTAGACCATACAGTCCCACTATGCTTGCACTGGAGGTTTATCTATCCCACAGCTATTACCCATACCAAAGGTATCCCTGCTCATTCCACAGGTATCCCTGCCCACCCCACTGCTATCTTAACCCATCCCACAAGCATGCAAAGGCTTAAGCCAATTCTAAAAGTTTCCACCAAGACTTTTTAAAAAAAAACAAATGAAGCAAGTGTGTGAATCAAAGATAAACTTTGTTGAACAACAAGCTGTAAAAAAAAAAAAATGACCCAAGTCAAGTGTCCAAATAAAGTCCAAAGGTAGCCAGCTACCCGGTCTCTGGCACTCTTCTTGGTCACTCGGAGGTGTGCCCAGTCTCAGGGGTGAAGGGTCCAGGTGCTGCGGTGGTGGGTGGTGCTGGAGTGCCTTGCCTCGAGAGGACAACAGGAGACGGTGTGTTGAGAAAGCTCTCAGACAGATGGCTCAGCCCCGTGATGCTGAGAGGTCCTTCCTCCATGCCATGGGGTGTCAGCCCCAGTACTGATGACAGATGTACTGAGGCCTGTGCTGCTGAACCTCCTGGTAGCTGTAGCCCTGGTAGGTGAGGGCCTGTGGGAAGCCTTGGAATGGGAGGGACATCACCTGGGGTGGAGGAGCAGGCCTGGACTGGGTGGGAGCAGGTTCCTCTGGGTCTGGAGGGTTGTGAAGCAGCTTGGTGATCTGGTCCTTCACCAGCTGGTACTGTGGATCCGCCATTTCCTTGAGGGTCTGGTTGACATAGGTGAGGAAGGGCTTGCGGTTGGAGGATGAGGAGTTGGTGTGGACCAGCTGAGAGAGGAGATCTATGCTGGTGCGGATGGTGTCCCTGATCTCCAGCAGGACATTGTGGCTCTGCCCCTCCAGCTGTCCGGCTCTCTGCCTTTCTGCAGAGGCGGAGCTGGGGGATGGTGGATGCGGCTAGGAGTGTGGTGGACTCGATGTCTCCTTTCTCCCACCACACCAGGGAGTCCTCTACACACTCCACCATGCTTACCACACCTGTCCGTGGGTTCTCCGCCATGGCACGCTCCACAGAAACCTGCCTGGAGACAGGGATTGACTCTCAGCCGGAAGAGGACTGGCTCTCAGCAGGCTGCTGGAGAGAGAGGGTTGTGAGAGGGGCTGCTGGGGCTCCTCGGTGGTGGATCTCACCCTCCAGGAAGCTGCACAGCTGTCCGTCAGCTTCACAGTGGCCTGGCCAGATTTCTTCAGGTGCAGCTTCCCATATCAGGTGTGCATGTGCTTCCACCAGCCGAGGAGCACCTCCGAAGTGTAACCCATACTCTCTGCCCTCTCTCTCCAAGCAGCCTGCTTCTGCTTGGTGTCCCTGTACAGCCAGTGTCCCTTCTGCCACAGATAGTCGTTCTCTCTCAGCCACTCCAGCACCTCATCCTCGTGCGCCTCCTCAATATAGTATTGCCTCCTCTCCTGTTGTCGCATATGCCTCTTCCTCCCTTTGGCTGGACCAGATGGGCCCTCATTGGAGGGGCTCCCAGGTAGTAGGGGCTGCTCCTCCACACCAGCAGCAGCAGCAGCAGCAGCAGAATCATCATCATCATCATCATCATCATCATCATCATCATCATCATCATC
>BLBF01000004.1:20718851-20777351 GCA_015471245.1 Laticauda colubrina | reverse complement strand
TCATCATCATCATCATCATCATCATCATCATCATCATCATCATCATCCTCACCAGCAGGATCATAATCAGCATCATCATCCTCACCATCAGGATCATAATCATCATCATCATCATCAGCAGCAGCAGCAGCAGCAGCAGCAGCAGCGGCAGCAGGATCAGCAGCAGCAGCAGGACCAGCAGGACCAGGATCAGCAGCAGTAGAGTAAGCACCAGCAGGGCCAGCAAGTCCAGGAGCATGAGCAGGACCAGAAGCACAAGCAGGACGAGCAGGACAAGCAAGACCAGGAGCACAAGCAGGACGAGCAAGTCCAGGAGCACGAGCAGGTCGAGCAAGACCAGGAGCAGCTTCAACAGAGTAAGCCCCAGCAGAAGCCCTAGCACTAGCAGAAGCACCACCGCCAGGAGCAGCTTCAGCAGAAGCCCCAGCAGAAGCAGAGTCAGGGGCAGGGGGCGGGAGGTTGGCCCTGTCCCTCTTGCCAGGGATGGCGGCAGGTTGCTGAGGCTTTCGCTTCCTCCCCATGGTTGTGGGGTTACTGGCTGGCAGGGAGGCTGGCAGGCACCAAGGCTGGCAGAAAGCCTGGCAGGAAGGCAGGCAGGCAGGCAGGCACCAAGGCTGGCTGGAAGGCAGGCTGGCAGGGCAGGCAAGGAACTCGAAGTGTCCAGCAGCAGGTCTTTCCTCGGAATGCTGGCCCCGTGCGAGCTGCTTCCCTTTATATCCGGGGGGCTTACGTAATACTTGCCCCCCGCATGCACAATTAATGGTCGGCATCTGTTCCGCTTCCGCTGTGCATCCGCTCGGCTTCTGCTGTGCATCCGCTTCATCCGCTCTGCATCCGCTCTGCATCCGCTCTTTCCATTCCGCGTCCGCTTTGCTGAGGCCCCCCGGAAGCCCCACGGTTGCGCAATCCACTCCCATCCGCTTCCATCTGCTGGGCTTCCGTTCCGCATCCGCTTTGCATCCGCCCTGCGTCCTCCCCGCGTCCGTGTTATCCGCTCCGGTTATGCAAATTTTTGCCCCTTTTAAGAGCGGATAACAACAGATGGAACATTTTGCTCGTCCGCTGTGTCCTTTTTGCATCCGTTGGCCAGTGTGACATGGGCTTTAGTTTTGTCTTATTTCTGAGTAGGTGGATATGCTTTTGAGTAAAATAATGGGCTACTCAATAATTCAGAATAGAGCTGGAAGAGACCTCAGAGGCCTTCTAGTCTTTAAAAAAACAAAAAAGTTTTGTTGTTTTTTTAAGACAAACATGAACAAACACAACATAAAAACATCAAACCATCTTCTAAATATGTATATACAGTGTGTCGGTTGGTTTACAGATTGCTTTGTGCTTCCATTTGATAGTCTTCAATTAGAGTTACATTGTATATGTTCTCATATTGTCAATCAAATATTCCTAAATATATTAATATTATTTTTAATCAATCATTTGACTATACTATTATTCATTCATGTTTTACAAAATAATCCACATTTTACTTTATTTATTTTATGACAGTTCATATTTCCATCTCAAATCTATCCTATAAGCATTTTGTAGATATAATAAAAATACATCTTTATATATTTATTATGTTCTAAAAATCTACATATTTCATTACCATTTTTATTGTCTTACCATTGATAGAATAGATCCCAAATTTTATAAAATTGTTTATCTTCTTGTTCTCTGATTTCAAATGTCAATCTACTCATTTCAGCACATTCCATTATTTTCTTAATAACTTCCTCCTATGTTGGTACTTTCTCATTTTTCCAGTTTTTAGCAAATACAATCCTAGCCACTGTTAATACATTTACAATCAAATATTTCAATTCTTTACTATATATTTCAGGTAAAATTCCAAATAAAAATAGCTCTGGTTTCAAGTCAAAATGCTTTTTTGTCATTTTTTCCAACCATGTGTGGATTTTAGTGCAATATTTTTTGGCATCCGTGCACGTCCACCACATATGGTAATATGAGCCAGAGAGGCCTTCTAGTCTAACCCATTGCTCAAGCAGAAGACTCTCTACCATTTCAGACAGTCTCTTCTTAAAAACCTCCAGTGATGAAGCATCCACAAGCTGTTCCACTGATTAATTGTTCTCACTGTTAGGAAGTTTCTCCTTAATTCCAGGTTGCTTTTCTCCTTGATTAGTTTCCATTCATTGTTTCTTGTCCTGCCGTCTGGTGCTTTGGGAAATAGGTTGACTGCCCCCCTTCTTTGTGGCAGCCCCTCAAATACTTGAATATTGCTTTCATGTCACCCCGAATCCTTCTTTTCTCTAGACTAGCCATACCTAGTTCCTGCCTGAGTATTCTTTGTTTTAGTCTCCAGGCTAAATCTAAATCTAAGAACTAATTATCTCAGTTGCTCTTCTCTGCACTTTTTCCAATATCTTTTTTCCCCAACATATTTTTGTAAGGTGGTGACCAAAACTGAATGCACTATTCCAGATGTGGTCTTACTAAGATTTAAAAAAACGGAACTAATACTTAATGTGATTTTGATTCTATGCCTCTGTTTATACAACCAAGATTTGTGTTGGTTTTTTTGGCTGCTGCCATATACTGCTGATTCATATTTAAGTGATAGTCCACTAAGACTAAGATCCCTCTCATAGTTACTGTTTTTGAGCCAGGCTTCACCTAATCTGTACTTGTTCCTTTGGTTTTTTCTGCCTAAAGCCCATGTCCCACTGCACCAACAGATGCAAAGAGGATGTAAAAAGTTAAAAACCGTTGGAAAACGCTATGCATCTGTTGTGTACTCATTGCATATGTGTTTCATACCGTCTATCCCTCAAGCATCCATGCACTGAGATTTCATCCACTCAAGAAGTTTTGAGCTGCACAAAACTTTTTGTGCGGATGAACTTTCCACTGTGTACGATGTAAATCCACGACATATGAGCAGCAAACGTTCTATGTCCGTTTATCATCCGTTAAACGTCCGCTGTATCCTCTCTGCATCCTCTGGGCATCCTCTCAACTCACATCTGCTGCAGCTGAAAACGGAAAGAGGGAGGAAACAAAAGGTACATGGAACGTCTACACAGCTTTAATAGCACGGAAATAGAAAGGATGCACAGTGAACGGTTTGCATCCTATATACATCCTCTAGGCTACCTATGAACATCCGTTTAACATCCCCGCTACATACAACCCACGTCCGTTCTTTTCCTTTCTTTTCCGTTCTGTTTATGCAAATTTTCACCACTTTTTGGAGCGGATGACAACAGATGGAGCACCCCAAAAATTTTGCTCATCCGCTGTGTCCTTTTTGCATACATTTTGCATCCGTCGGCCAGTGGGACCTAGCCTTTAGCGTAAAACCTTGCTTTTCTCCATATTACATTTTGTTTTGTTTGTCCATTGTTCAAGTCGGCTAAGATCTTTTTGGATCCCAAGCTTACCTTCTGGAGTGTTGGCTGCCAGTTTAGTGGCATCTGCAAATTTGATGAATTCCCCTAATATTCCCTCATCTAAGTCATTTATGAAGATATTGAAGAGTACTGGTACCTTGTGGTACCCCACTGTTTCCTTCTTTCCATGTTAATACAGTACCATTAAGGACTACTCATTGAGTATGGTTTATTAGCCAGTTACAAATGGATCAGGTGGTGATGCTGTCTATCCTACATTTTTCTATCTTACCAAAAAGAAGGTTGTGGTCTACTTTGTCAAATGTCATACTGAAATACTATATATTGTATACTATGTCCACAGCATTTTGTTAGTCTACTAATTTAATCACTTTGTCAAAGAATGAAATAAGATTGGTTTGGCATGATCTGTTTGGCATGATCTGTTACACAACCCTCTTTCTTTCTTTCTTTCTTTCTTTCTTTCTTTCTTTCTTTCTTTATTTATTTATTTATTTATTTATTTATTTATTTATTTATTTATTTATTTATTTATTAAATCTATTGGGCATACATGAGCCCAGAAGCAGTCTTGGAAATCATAAAGTTTCAGAGGTGGGTGCTATTTTTGAAGCTTTTATGTGAAATCTTGAAGAAAAAAGATAAGAGAAAGTGGTTAAGAATGGGATGGGGAAGATATATATGAAAAGAAACAAAGGCACCTACATTCTGATTGCAATAGATAAGACCCATTTTCAATCAGGAACTGAGATGGCATTTGTTCCCTCATCTCTATTGCATCTCCCCTAATGGGGGCAATTACCCACTCTATTTCTGATTGACAAATAATAGAGGATATAAAGATCATTGTTGTGGCGAACAAAAATTCTCAATTTTTCTCAGACTGAAACAGCTGTTCAGCCATGAATGCCTCCTAAAGAAGCCTGTTCTCCCCCCCCCCCCCCAAGGTCAAACTGCTGGTAAATATAGTATTACTCCATTTCATTTTACAGAATGCGGCTTGGCATACTGTTTGGCCCTTGAGGCCAATTCACAATGTTCCAGGAACTTCAGGTGCCAGCTAATTTGTATCGTATCCTTTTATGTGCCAAAGAAATGTTTTCTATCAAGGGGTGCAATTGGCGCTTTTGTCATTGATCTGATTTTCTTTCTCTCTTTTTTTAATCCCTATCAAAACATATCTTTAGAAGATGAGAGTCATCATACCATTATTGCTTTCTTTATTTTTTACTGTGGGTGTTTCTCATTTCCCTGTGAATATAATACCTGTACCATTTTCACAAGCTAATTTACTTGCTTTGATCTAAATGTTTGAATGTTTGCTGTGGAAATACTGGTTCACAAGACATTGCATCAAGTGTGGCTGTGATATGTAGATACAAAGAGAAAATCACCTTGATGCCTGTATTCCATCCTACACATCTTTTTTTTTTAACCAATGTATGAATTTTGCTAAATATATGAATGACTTTTGATAGATTAGAAGGGATGCTGGATGAGTTGATCAGTGGCAGCAACTGTCACTGTTGCAACTGTCACAATTGAAGTCTCAATTTCTGCTTACCATAGAATTATAAATCTTCATAGGTAATGAAGTTGGGCATTTCATTTCAATGGATCTCAGATGGAACCATCCATATATTTCTCAGTATATTGCTGGAAAGAGAATTCCATTGCCCTTGTTAAATATTTTGAGGTGATTGAAATGTTCCTTTTCCCCTTAACATTGAAAAAACTGATATGCTTATTGCAATACTAGGCTCTTGGCTAAACAGAGGTTTCTAAGTGCTCATCGGAACAGATTTATGAGCACATAATGCTGCAATATCACATGGTCATTCCAAGAAGTCTTTTTAAAAAGTCTTTCCTGATAAAAAAAAAATCTGTCATTGTTGTAAATATGGCAGTTTCTTAAATTATTTAGCAAAAAGATAGTATTATCTTTGAAAACTTGGAGAAGAATGACCAGAGCTGAGGTGGACTATAAGAGCTGTGGTGGTGGTTAGAGTGCAGTATTGCAGGCTATTTCTGCTGACTTCCTGCTGCCTGAAATTTGGCAGATCGAATCTTCCAGGCTCAAGGTTGACTCAGCCATCCATCCTTCTGAGGTCAGTAAAATGTGGACCCAGATTGTTCGGGGCAATAGGCTGACTCTGTAAAAATCACTTAGAGAGGGCTGTAAAGCACTATGAAGCGGTATATAAGTGCTATTGCCATTGCTATCCTAGATCCAATTTGGTGAATTTCTGTCAATTTTAAAATTAAATCAGTAATAAGTGCATGAAAAATCTCATTATGAAGATTTGCCCTGGTCTGCTAAACTTGTCTGCCAGTTTCATAAAGAATATGAAACATGATTTTGACATGATTCAGAAACTTTGAAACTTGATGGAAAATGTGATATCAATGGTCCAAACAGTCTCCAGGATTCTAAAATGGCATCTTCAGAATCTGTTCTAGTCAGATAAGTATTTTAATCTGTTGTTTATGGGGAAAGGAAATGATACAGTGGATTTTTTTCTATTTTCACAGGATCCTCAAATTCCATGTGAGAACTATGAAAATTATGCAGATGCATATCTGAACTGGGTAAAATACTTATATCCCAATTTGATTGGCTCAGTTGAAACACAACCGTATTATTTTGTTCCATTCAAAACAAAACCAGATGTATTGTTGCTTTTGCTGTTTCACCCGGTCAACCAAAACTTTCTCTTCTTATCTTCCTCCTGCACATTCTTTTCCAGTCGAGTTCTTCTTTGTGGTGGCCATTTCTGACCACCGCTGCAACCACCTTCGGGAAAGGGAGTAATGGCCAGCTGATGAGGAGAGATGCGGCTCTCCTCAACCCTGCTGGCAGTCTTCCCCCTGTTCACCATCTCTACAGGGTGGCTTTGCCCTGAAACTAGCCGGCTCGGGGTGCTCCAGTGGCGAGCATGGATTGAAACCACCCATGATCGCAGTGTCGGTGAAGGAACTCAAACCGGAAGGGTTAATTCAGCTTGTGTAGGTTTTCAGCTCTTTGTTTTGTTCAACCACACCTCATTTTATCTCCAAAACTGCAAACAGTATTAAAAGATAACTTAGGACATCCAAAGAAGTGATGCCAACTGAATCTGAGTTGGAATGTATTTATACATTGTTCCTGTTATAATCTGCTTTATGGAAAAATAAGAAGTTCTGATATTGTGCTTGCTTCTCTTTCTGTTTTCTTTTTGGCACAATTCATTAAATCAAAGATATTTAGGATTCTTGAATGGCTATTTTCTTCCTGCCTATGATAAATGACTTATGACTGGGAGTACATAAATGTTTAAATTAAAATGAATTAGAAAAACACACTTTGAAATTTTTATTTTCTTTGGAAGCCAGGCGAGGTTTAATATATGGGGATCGTGAGAAAAACTTTCATATTACCTATGAGTCTTTAAGTATGTATCAACTTTAATTAGAACATATATGAGAGAATCTATTTGCAGGATTAACTATAACCCCATTTTCCCATTTTAGGATCCATGATTGTCACCAAGTAAAATATAAACATCTCATCTGATAATTATTATTTCCTTCAGAACACTCCTATCACAGATAATGTAACCTTTGGCAATCATGCCGTATGTTATAATTTGGAGACACTGAGTACTGCAAACAAGGAGGTTAGAGACCTCATCAATTCTACAGGTGAAACTCGAAAAATTAGAATATTGTGCAAAAGTTCATTTATTTCAGTAATGCTACTTAAAAGGTGAACCTAATACATGAGATAGAATCATTACATGCAAAGCAAGATAGTTCAAACTGTGATTTGTCATAATTGAGCTGATTATGGCTTACAGCTCATGAAAACCCCAAATCCACAATCTCAGAAAATTAGAATATTACATGCAATCAATAAAACACGGATTGTACATAGAACAATATTGGACCTCTGAAAAGTATAAGCATGCAGATGTACTCAGTACTTGGTTTGGGCCCCTTTTGCAGCAGTTACTGCTTCAATGAGGCATGGCACAGAAGCTATCAGCCTGTGGCACTGCTGAGGTGTTATGGAAGACCAGGATTCTTCGATAGCGGCCTTCAGCTCTTCTGCAATGTTAGGTCTCATGTCTTTCATCTTTCTCTTGGCAATGCCCCATGGATTCTCTATGGGGTTCAGGTCAGGTGGGTTTGCTGGCCAATCAAGCACAGTAATCCCACAGTCATTGAACCAGGTTTTGGTGCTTTTGGCAGTGTGGGCAGGTGCCAAGTCCTGCTGGAAAATGAAGTCAGCATCCCCATGAAGCTCATCTGCAGAAGGAAACATGAAGTGCTCCAAAATCTCCTGGTAGATGGCTGCGTTGACCCTGGACTTAATGAAGCACAGTGGACCAACACCAGCAAATGACATGGCTCCTCAAATCTACACAGACTGTGGAAACTTCACACTGGATTTCAAGCATCTTGCAGTGTGTGACTCTCCATTCTTCCTCCAGACTCTGGGTTCTTGAGATGCAAAAGTTGCTCTCATCAGTGAGGACTTTGGACCATTGAGCAACAGACCAGTTCTGTTTTTCTTTAGCCCAGGTAAGACACTTCTGACATTGTTTGTTGTTCAGGAGCGGCTTGACAAGAGGAATACGACATTTGAAGTCCATGTCCAGGATCTGTGTGTGATGGCTCTTGATGCACTGACTCCAGCCTCAGTCCACTCCTTGTGAAAGTCCCCAACACTTTTGAATGGCCTTTTCCTGACAATCCTCTCCAGGCTGCAGTCATCCCTGCTGCTTGTGCACCTTTTTCTTCCACACTTTTCCCTTCCACATAACTTTCTATTAATGTGCTTTGATACAGCATTTTGGGAACATCCAACTTCTTTTGCCTCCTTTTGAGGTTTCCCTCCTTATGGAGGGTGTCAGTGATGGTTTTCTGCACAACTGTCAGGTCAGCGGTCTTTCCCATGATTATGATTCCTACTGAACCAGACTGAGAGACCATTTAAAGGCTCAGGAACTCTTTGCAGGTGTTATGGCTTAAGTAGCTGATTAGAGTGGGACACTTTGAGCCTAGAATATTGAACCTTTTCACAATATTCTAATTTTCTGAGATTGTGGATTTGGGGTTTTCAGAGCTGTAAGCCATAATCATCTCAATTATGATAAATCATGGCTTGAACTATCTTGCTTTGCATGTAATGAGTCTATCTCATATATTAGGTTCACCTTTTAAGTTGCATTACTGAAATAAATGAACTTTTGCATGATATTCTAATTTTTTGAGTTTCACCTATAGAATTAGAGCTTTGCACCAAAGTTTTAGTGCTTCCTTCACCTTCCAGACACAAAGGAATTCTAGAACAATGTGTGAAACCTGCACAACGTTTAGATGGTGGATGTCAACCTCCAAAATTCCCCAGCCACACATCTTAAAGCCACCAAGGTTGAGAAACAATGTTCCAGAGGATTAAAACCATTAGAAATTAGTTGGAAAATCTAGAGAGAATTAAAACTCAATATTCAATTATAAAATTAAGTTCTTCATATTGTAAGTCCAAAAAAGTGTGAGTTATGAGGCAAAAGGACATATTTCAAGCTCAAATCTTCTTGTTACCAATTACCAATTAACTGTTACAATGAACTAATTAAGAATTTGAGGAACATTTTGCCACTACTTTTAGTTTTTCCAGAAACTTTGTCTTTCATCCTGTTGTTCCAGTGATTCCATAACTGATAGCTCAAGGAAGGTGGCTTCCAGTTTCTCCTCCTGTGGTCTGGGTGGGTTTTTAATCCCTCAGATTTAGCCCTCAAACATTTTCTTCTTCTTGCTGCTGCAGAACATGAGCTTTTGTGAGATTTCAAAATGTGATTTCATGAAAGGGCAGTGTGATTAAAAAAAAAAAAAAGCAACCACTGCCAACATCTCCTTTCTAGGCCAGGGACAAGTAGGTGGAGCAGAAATGCTTTGGAACAGCACTTCTAGCATTTTCCAAGTTGGACCCTCTATTTCTCAGTATCCCTGGTAGGAAGTGACAATGTTTGCATGAAAAGGAAGTCCTCAAGGATCTTAAGATAAAGGACAATAGTGGTGCCATGTAGTGACAATTGTCCTAAGTTGCTTAGAAACATTCCTGCCAGGATACTTGTGGATTCTCACATCCATGGACCATGTGAATCCAATCATTATTATTACTTTTAATGCAGTGTAAAAGTGTGAACTCAACACTTCCACAAGAGTTCTGCAAATAGAGTAGCAGAGAAGAAGATAGTTTTTTGTAGCACTCCCTTTGGCCCAGGCTGAGAGGTTAATTAAGATTGAGAGAAAAACATCTCATGCTTAAATTTGATGGGTGGAATTCATTCCAATCCAATCTAGAGAAAGGAAGAAATAAGAAATAAGACCAACTATATCACATACTCTGCCACACTTCAGAAACATTTAGGAAGCAATAGAATGCAGCTCTTGAAATCTGCAAGTAGGCATTGCACATCGCACAGAGGCTATCCTAAGAGGACAAATCAGGCATTGCAAATATCACTTGGAGATCTTCCAGTGTAATCTACCGGACAGAGATGGCATTCAGCAGGTTCTGATCAGTTCTAGAGAACCAGTAGTGGAAAATTTGAGTAGTTTGGAGAACTAGCAAATACCACCTTTGACTGGCTCTGCCCCCATCTATTCTCTGCCTCCCGAGTCCCAGCTGATTGTCTGGGTCTTCTTTTGTTGCCATGAACAGGAGAACAGAGCTGGAAAGCAGGTTAGTGGGATGGGGAGGGAATGGAATTTTGCAGTAACCTTCCCCCAGAAGTGGAGAGGGAATGGGGATTTTGCACTGTCCTTCCCCTGCTATGCCCATCATGCCACACCCACCAAGCCATACCCACCAAGCCATACCCACAGAAAAGGTAGTAAAATTTTTTGAATCCCACCACTGTTACCAGATCCCCTGAATGGATTGCCCTTGTGACGATGTAGAATAGACAGGGAGGACATTAACCACCAGACTGAAGGTGAATAGCCAGATAAGGAGACCTGAACTCATTCACATATTCAATTTCACAGGTACTAAGATTGTTGGCCGAGCAGGTACAATGATATCCAGGAAAATGATTGAAGCCTGAGAAACAAGCCCTTGCCAGTCAACAGGAGTGCTGATTTTACACCAGCCTATCAGGTACTTGAATCCAAGAACTTGGCAGCACAAGGAAACAACAACCAATTACTTTAATAGCCAGCCATCAACACCCCAATCAAGAAAAAAAAAAGCCACACACAACCAGCCACCACATAAATATTACACATAGAATAGCCCAAAGCACACATTTTGGTAGATAGAAGTTCCCTGAAGATGGGCTCCAGCACAAGTCCAAAAGCTTGGAAGACTAAGCTTCTGGTCCTGGTGATTGACCCAGACTGGATCCTGCAATCTAATCTAGTTGTAATTTATTCACCCTATGTTGAAAAGATGGATAGAAATCATCATAATCTCTATGGTAGTATATAGCTATTTGATAGAAAAAAATATTTTATAATTTCACATTTATAGTAGTAACAAGTTGAAGAAACATTACTGTAAGAGAGAGATAGAAGATTCTGAAGCCACATTATAAAAGCAAGACTTTGTTGTAATAACTGAGTCAAAAAGGGGGCTATGAAAATATTTACAGACCCCTCACATCCCAGACATAAATTGTTTCAGCTCCTTCCCTCAAAACGACACCATAGAACACTGCACAGCAGGAACTAGACACAAGAACAGTTTTTTTCCAAATGCCATCACTCTGCTAAACAAATAATTTCCTCAATACTGTCCAACTATTTCCAAAGTCTGCATTACTATTAATCTTCTCATCACTCCTTATCACCCATCCCCTCCCACTTGTGTAACCCTGTCACTTGTATCCTTACGGTTTATATTGACTGTTTCCTGGTATGATTTCATTGCTTATTGTACCCTATGACTATCATTAAGTGTTGTACCATATGATTCTTGACTTTTGATTAATGTATCTTTTCTTTTATGTAAACTGAGAGCATTTGCACCAAGATAAATCCCTTGTGTGTCCAGTCACACTTGGCCAGTAAAGAATTATATTCTATTCTAACTGCACTTCCTTAACATTACCATCAGAGGGAGAAATAACACAAGCTACTGAATGATCTTAGTTTAAAAAGGGGTTTTAAAAAAGAAAACCTACCATAGTTATTCTTTGTTAAAAAAAAAAAATCACACATTTTCTTACTTCCCAACAGAATTCTTCTGAGAATAATTAATGTAAGGGTATAAGATGAAATCAGGAAAAAAAATCCTCTTCCAAACATCTATAAGAAAGGTAAATATTATAGTCTCAGCTGCAGCGGGACTAGCAATAGTTATGCTTTTAGCTTGTATATTGAGTTAAAATCAGAATCACCAAAGAGAAATAAATTATATTATCTTTTGTACTAAATCATAATGCTAATGACAAGATTACTCATTTTTAAGCAGTCTCACAATTTCACTATGTAAGTTTATGTGTGTAAAGTGTGTGCGTGCGTGTGTGTGTGTGCCTGTGCATGTGTGTGTGTATTCATATGCTTTCTTTATGGCTAACAAATCTGCTGCAGCCTGGATTAATTGCAGATTTCAAATAGTTGTCAAGGGCAACACTATGTAAAATACAGGTAGTCCTTGACTTACAACAGCTCATTTAGTGACCGTTCAAAGTTAGAACTGCACTGAAAAAAGTGACTTATGATTTTTCACACTTATGACCACTTCATTATCCCCATACTCACATGATCAAATTCAGATGCTTGGCAACTGTTTCATGTTTATGACAGTTGCAGTGTCCCGAGGTTATGTGATAAACGTCTGGCAAGCAAATTTAAAAAAAGAAAAAGAAGAAGCTACATTCACTTAACCACCATGTTGCTAACTTAAGGCCCTGTCACACTGCCCAACGGATGCAAAACGTTAGTAAAAAGGACACAACGGACGAGCAAAATGTTCCATCCATTGTTATCCGTTCTCAAAAGGGGCAAAAATTTGCATAACTGGAGCGGATAACACGGAAAGGAACGGATGCGGGGAGGATGCAGAGCAGATGGAAAGCGGATGCGGAACAGAAGCCCAGCGGATGGAAGCGGATGGGAGCGGATAGCACATCCGCTAGGCTTCCGGGGGACCTCAGCAAAGCGGATGCAGAACAGATACAGCGGATGCAGAGCGGATGAAGCGGATGCAGAGCGGAAGCCTAGCAGATGCACAGTGGATGAAGCGGATGCACAGCGGAAGCCTAGCGGATGCACAGCGGAAGCCAAACGGATGCCGAGCGTTAATTGCACATGCGGGGGGGATGCATTGAGTAAGCCCCGCGGATATAAAGGGAAGCAGCTCCCAAGCAGATCACCATTCGGAGGAAAGATCTGCTGCCGGACGAATTGACTGCCTTGCCTGCCCTGCCTGCATGCCTGCCTGCAAGCCTTGCTGCAAGCCTTGCTGCCAGCCTGCCTGCCAGCCTGCCTCCAAGCCTGCCTCCCAGCCTCCTGGCCAGCCTCCCTGCCAGCCTTGCTCTCTGCCTGCCTGCCAGCCTTGCTGCCAGCCTGCCTTCCAGCCTCCCTGCCAGCCAGTCTGCCTGCCAGCCTTGGTGCCTGCCTGCCAGCCTTCGTGCCTACCTGCCTGCCTGCCTTCCTGCCAGCCTTCCTGCCAGCCTTGGTGCCTGCCAGCCTCCCTGCCAGCCAGCAACCCCACAACCATGGGGAAGAAGCGAAAGCCTCAGCAACCTGCTGCCATCCCTGGCAAGAGGGACAGGGCCACCCTCCCACCCCCTGTCCCTGACTCTGCTTCTGCTGGGGCTTCTGCTGCTCGGGCTCGCTCTTCTGGTGCTGGAGCTTCTGCTGAAGCTGCTCCTGGTGGTGGTGCTTCTGCTGGTGCTTACTCTGCTGAAGCTGCTCCTGGTCCTGCTGGTCCTGCTGGTCCTGCTCATGCTCCTGGACTTGCTCGTACTGCTCGTACTGCTCGTGCTCCTGGTCTTGCTCATCCTGCTCGTCCTGCTCGTGCTCCTGGTCCTGCTCGTGCTCCTGCTCGTGCTGGCGCTGCTGGTGCTTACTCTGCTGCTGCTGATCCTGGTCCTGCTGGTGCTGCTGCTGCTGCAGGTGGTAGTTCTGCTGATCCTGCTGCTGCTGCTGCTGCTGATGATGATGATGATGATGATCCTGCTGCTGCTGCTGCTGCTGATGATGATTATGATCCTGCTGGTGATGATGATGATGATGATGATGATGATCCTGCTGGTGCTGTTGCTGGTGGTGGTGTAGAGGAGCAGCCCCTACTACCTGGGAGCCCCTCTGATGAGGGTCCATCTGGTCCTGCCAAAGGGAGGAAGAGGCGTATGCAACAAGGGGAGAGGAGGCAATACTCCATTGAGGAGGAACATGAGGATGAGGTGCTGGAGTGGCTGAGAGAGAATGACTATCTGTGGCCGAAGGGACACCGGCTGTACAGGGACACCAAGCGGAAGCATGCTGCTTGGAGAGAGAAAGCGGAGAGTATGGGCTACACTTCGGAGGTGCTCCTCGGCTGGTGGAAGCACATGCACACCTGGTACGGGAAGCTGCACCTGAAGAAATCTGGCCAGGCCGCGGTTAAGCTGACGGACAGAGAGACCTACGTCATGGCCAGGTGCAGCTTCCTGGAGGGTGAGATCCGCCACCGAGGAGCACCAGGAGCCCCTCTCACTATCCTCTCTCTCCGGCAGCCTGCTGAGAGCCAGTCCTCTTCCAGCTGAGAGTCAGTCCCTGTCTCCAGGCAGGTTTCTGTGGAGTGGGCCACAGCAGAGAACCCGCGGACAGGTGTTGTAACCGTGGTGGAGCGCATGGAGGACTCCCTGGTGTGGTGGGAGAAAGGAGACGGCGCGTCCACCACAGCCGTACCCGCATCCACCCCCCCCAGCTCCACCTCCACAGAAAGGCAGAGAGCCAGACAGCAGGAGGGGCAGAGCCACACGGTCCTGCTGGAGATCAGGGACACCATCCGCACCAGCATAGATCTCCTCTCTCAGCTGGTCCACACCGACTCCTCATCCTCTAACCACAAGCCCTTCCTCACCTATGTCAACCAGACCCTCAGGGACATGGCGGAACCCCAGTACCAGGTGGTGAAGGACCGGATCACCGAGCTGCTTCACAACCCTCCAGATCCAGAGGAACCTGCTCTCACCCAGTCCAGGTTTGCTCCTCCACCCCAGGTGATGTCCCTCCCATTCCAAGGCTTCCCACAGCCCCTCACCTACCAGGGCTATGGCTACCAGGAGGTCCAGCAGCACAGGCAGCAGCCCTTCCCAGTCCAGGCACAGAGTCATCGGGCGACACCGTTGCCACCGGTTCCACTGATGCCACCGATGCCACCTATGCCAATGATGCCACCGATGACAGCGATGCCACCCACGCCACAGATGCCACTAACGCCAGTCCTCACCCAGCTGCAGACCAGACAGCCCCACTACACTTCCTCCACCCCACAGCCAAGCCTGGCCTCAGTACATCTGTCCTCGGTACTGGGGCTGACACCACATGGCATGGAGAAAGGAGCTCTCAACATCACTGGGCTGAGCCAGCTGTCCAAGAGCTTCCTCAACACACCGTCACCTGTTGTCCTCTCAGGGCCAGACACCCCAATGGTGCTTCAGACCAGCACTCCAGCACCAGCCACCTCCACAGCACCTGGACCCTTCACCCCTGAGACCGGGCACACATCCGAGTGACCAAGAGCAGTGCCAGAGACTGGCTGGCTGGCTACCTGTGGACTTTATTTGGACACTTGACTTGGGTCATGTTTCTTTTACAGCTTGTTGTTCAATAAAGTCTATCTTTGATTCACACACTTGCTTCATTTCTTTTTTTTTTAATAAAGTCTTGGTGGAAACTTTTAGAAATGGTTTAAGCCTTTGCATGCTTGTGGGATGGGTTAAGATAGCAGTGGGGTGGGCAGGGAAACCTGTGGAATGAGCAGGGATACCTTTGGAATGGTTAATAGCTGTGGGATAGATAAACCTCCAGTGCAAGCATAGTGGGACTATATGGTCCACCCTCCCAGGTGCCACACATATGGCCCTTTATTATCAATAATAATGGAATAACCATCCACACATGTCAACACAAACACAACTCTTTATTAAATGCCCTGTTCATTGTAGGGCCACTCAACATACATGGCACAATCTCATCCGTGTGATGAGACAGGCTGAAGGAAGCATCCATTAATCATCTATCATCCTGTCTTGCCACTCCACCACTCCAGCTGGGGAGTTGCACCAGTGTTTCAGGAGGTTGCGCTGCTTCTTCCCTTCATGTGAGGCTCTGTTGGGGCCTTGCACATCCTCAGTGTCAATCAGGTTTTGCCCTTGCCTCCATTCCCCAGGCTCCATATCCCCATTGCCTTGTTGGAGGTCCACGAGCCTGTTCTGCAAGACTGGGTAGCGGGTGCGCATGAGATTGTGCAGGATGCAGCAAGCTTCCACGATCCTCCTCACAGTCTCTGGGCGATGCTGCATGGTGGTGAGAAGTACCTGGAACCTGTTGGCCAGGATGCCAAAGGCCTTCTCCACCACCCACTTTGCTCTGGACAGCCTGTAGTTGAAGATCCTCTCTTCACAGGTGAGGTATCTGGAAGTGTAGGGCTTCATGAGGTAGGTTCTGAGGGAGAAAGGGTCATCCCACACGATGAAGTAGGGCACATCTTGCGTGTCGTTGGTCAGGGGGTCTGGATCTGGGAAGCCCACGATGAGGTTGCATTCCAGCCCCTCCTTGAGGTCACTGGCGTTGTATACCTGGGCATCTGAAGATGAGCCGTAGCCTGAAGCATCAATGTACATGAATTTGTAGTCGGCATCGACCATGGTGAAGAGGACGATGCTGAAGAAGCCCTTGTAGTTGAAATAAGTGGACCCCGACTTGGGTGGTGCTTTGCAGGCCATGTGCTTGCCATCTATGTCTCCAACGGTGTGGGGGAAGTTCCACCTCTGATACCACTGCTCTGCAACTTTCTTCCATCTTTCTTCAGTGGAGGGGCACTGGAGGAGCTCCTCCAGGTATTCTTCAATGATGGCCTGCACCACTTCTCTGACCACAATGCTGATGATGTTGTGTGGCATCCTCCAGCCGTACTGCATGCTCCTGTAGGTGGTCCCTGAGGCCAGGTGGTGCAGAGTGAGTGCCACCTTGAGCCCAGGTTCCAGGCTCGACCGGAAGTTGGTGTTTGCCTTGGTCAACCTGGGTGTCAGCCGCTGCACAACTTCGTCAAACATGGCTGGAGGCATTCTCATGAAGTTCTGGAACGCCCGAGTGTCTTCGTTCCTGAGCTCCACCATCAGCTTGTTGTACAGTCCGTACTCTGCTCTTCTCCCGATCCATCTTCGGAGTGAGACGCTTCTTGGCCGTCTCTCTTTCTTCCCGTAGTAGAGTTCACAGAGCCTATAGATGGCTTCGCACTGTTGCAGAAGGATGGTGGCTGCCAAAAGGACTGTGTTACGATCCACGGTGGACATGACTGGATGCTGTGGAAGAGCAAGAGTCAGATGAAGGCTGCAGAGGTCTGCACCGCTGGGCTGCTGTTCTGAAAGTGCGATGCAGACGAGTTGCTCCCCCTTTTTATGGGCAGTATGGGTTTTCCGCTAGGCATCCTCTAGGCATCCTCTAGGCATCCTGTAGATATCCTTAATATCTGAGATAGGTCCCCTCTGCGAACGTTTTTTCCATTTTAAATGCTTTGTTTCTGTGCTGTATACGCTAGGCATCCGTTCTGCATCCGTACTGCGTCCGTTCCGCTTCCTCCCTGCGTCTGAGCAGATGCGAGTTTCGCGGATGTGCAGCGGATGCCTAGCGGATATAGCGGATGTGTAACGGATGCATAACGGATGCGTAGTGGATGCGTAGCGGATGCAGAACGGACAAACTGGATACATTTTCCGCGCAAAAGTTTTAGGCAGCCCAAAACTTTTGGAGCGGATGAAACGTCCATAAACGGATGCTGGACGGATAGAGAGGAAGCAAAACGGAGGCAGTGAGTACAGAACGGATACATCGCATTAACCAACGGATGGCAAGCTTTTTTGTCTGTTTTACATCCTCTTTGCATCCATTGGTGCAGTGTGACAGGGGCTTTAACAACTGCAGTGACTCATTTTACAACGGTGGCAAGAAAAGCCGTGAAATGGGACAAAACTCACTTTACAATGTTTCACCCAGCCACAGACATTTTGGGCTCAGTTGTGGTTGTAAATCGAGGACTACATGCATGTTGAAATAGTCTGTCTGGGTGGTAATGAATACATGAGCTCCTGTAACTCATCTCCTACACCAGGTAAGCTCATGATCCAAAACTGAAGCTGGACAAAAGTCATTCTAACTCATTCAAGGAGAAGCTGTGAGTCCAGAAGGACCCTCAAATAACACTAGTGTTGATGGAGAATACCAAATAGAAAGTCTATTTTCCTCAGCTTGTTCTCTTTCATCTAGACCATGGCTGTTAAACTCACGGCTCACGGGCCGAATGCATCACCCACTGGCCATGCCCACTGCCCGGTTTAGCGAAGGGGGAAAAAGTCCTCATACATCATGTGACGCCGCTGTGATGATGTGAGTTTGACACCCCTGATCTAGACTGTTGCAGCCTTCCAGCATTGGGACAGGATGTTGATATCTTAGAAGATTAATACAAAGTTAGCATCATCAATCTAGTGATGATATCACAGCCAAAACTGTCAGTTGAGTTCAGATGCTAAAGAGCAGAGGAGAGAGAAAGTCAACCTCAGTGGGACTCCAAATTGCAAAGACTATCAAGCTGATCTCTCATTGGTACCATTGACTAAAACTACCACATGAGGAAGGAATGGAACCACAGTGCCTTCAATCTCTAACCTTTCTAAACAACCCAATGTCTTCTATGCAGTAAGGTTTTACTCGGGTACATTTGGCTTCCTAATCAGTGGCGGGATTCAAAAATTTTTACTACTAGTTCTGTGAGCGTGGCTTGGTAGGTGTGGTGTGGCTTGGTGGATATGGCAGGGGAAGGCTACTACAACATCTCCATTCCCTCTCCACCCCCCTAACCTGCTTTCCAGCTCCATTCTCTTTTGCAAGTCAACAAAAGAAGACCCAGCCGATCAGCTGGGTCTCAGGAGGCAGAGAATAGATGGGAGCAGGGCCAACCAGAGGTGGTATTTACTAGTTCTCTGAACTACTCCAAATTTCCACTACCGGTTCTCCAGAACTGGTCAGAACCTGCTGAATACCACCTCTGCTCCTAATCCTGCAAAGAGCTGGGCATGCCTGGCATTCTGACATCTTCTTTTTCCAAAGGGTGATGGAAATTTGAACTATATTTTAATTGCATTATAACTTGAGCAGCAGCTACTGAGTGGCTAGTAATCTAAAGGAGTAAACAGATTGGCAATTTCATGAAATAATGAATAGGAACCAAACTGAGGTTCAGACTGAAATTTTACACCAATGTACATTCCTATATTTGAATTTTCAGTTGTGTGTATGTTTGTACATATATACGTACATCTAAAGGGGGGAAGATTTTTTTCCTATGCATGATTTTTTGCATCTATTGGTTAATTTGTTCTTGTATTGGTTAGCTTTGTCCTCATATTTTTTTCTTTTATTTGTTTGCATTTTCTTATATTTTAAAGCTGTGAATAAAATAAAGAAACATTGAAAAACAGTTAAGCTGTGGAAGGCTCGCAACACCCATCTTTTACAGAAAGTAACATACCATTTCTCTGCAAATCCATCTCATGCAGGAATCTTTGTTTCCTGAAATAAAACATGATAATCCAGTATATTCTATGTACCTTCCAAAACTCAACATAAATATTATGTAGTCCATGTTTCTTAATCAATAACTTGTTGTCCAGTTGGGAAGACCTGGCCTGAGGATTGATAAGGCTTCTGAACACAGTGAAAATGGCACATAATCAGCTTTGTGATTATGCATAGCTCTCAACGTCCTTTTGAAAAAAAATAAAATAAAACATGTTTGGAGAAAGAGATTCATTGGTTCTGCACAAACATCTCTTCTTAAAATATATAATATGTTTCCCACTCATACTGTCTAAGAAACAACCCTTCCTGCATTCCATGTAGTAGAACTGTCAATAGCTCACATACAGCTAAGCCACAAGTCATAAACCTATTTCCTGAAATAACAACTACAGCAGCAATATCTCTCTTGCTTGGCAACATTCAAAGACTGGGTAGGCTCGAGCAAAATAGGTTTGATAGAAGAAGTAAAATGGATGAGGTCAGAGAAAAAGATTAATTTTTATAAATGGATGAATGTGAATATTCTATCTTTGGCAGTGGTCAGTTTCGATACTTCTTAGAAATCCATAAGAATCATAAAAGTTTTAATTGACAGGAGAAAATACATAATATATTCTTTGCTCATTATCTAATTTTGAAATCTAAACCAATCTAAAAATGTTCCAAGTTCATAAACATTTGCACATATATTTGACTGTTTCCTAGTATTATTTGATTGCTTATTGTACCCTATGACTATAATTAAGTGTTGTACCTTATGATTCTTGACTCTTGACAAACATATCTTTTCTTTTATGTATGCTGAGAGCACTTGCACCAAGACAAATTCCTTGCGGGTCCAATTGCATTGGGCCAATAAAAGAATTCTAATACATACACATGTACACACATATATACACACACACACACACATACATACATACACACACTGACCACATTTTGAATCCATTTAAAAAAATAGAAAGCACAATTTAAAAGAGAAACGGATTAATGCTATTAATACACTATTTATAAGTGTATTCCAAATTCTTAGATACAAATCATCTTAGCTGATTTGTTTTGATTCATCAGTTTCTTGGTTTGGAGGGGAAAAAATGGTGGAAAATTAAGAAAGAAGTCCAAAGGCTACAACTACTACTTGAGAATATAGCTTACTTGTATTCTTGAGGGAAATTGCTTACTCTTGTCCTACATAGATAGCATATGAAACCCCCCTTTTCACAAAAGTCATTTGAATAGTGCTTACAGAGAGCCAGAGTATTGTACAAAAAAAATAGATGCATAAGCTAATGCAGCATTTATATAATCATCCAGGTCATGGTTGTCCCAAAAGTGCCTTTTCAAAAGGCAATTGGATTTTGATTTTCCTTGAAGACGTTTTACTTCTCATCCCAGAAGCTTGTTCAGTTCTGTCTGAATGATGGAGGATGGAAGGATTTATATGCAATCATCTGGTCGTTATCCCTCTTTCTGAGAATCGTTGAAGCCATTTGGAGGTTTACCTGTGTCCAGACTCCACAAGGTCACCTGAATAGTGCAAATGGTTATGGAACCTTCTTACAAAACAGTCATTTCAGCAGTTCAAAAAAGATTCCACATCCATTTGCACTATTCAAGTGACCCTGAAGGCACAGATAAACCTCCAAGTGTCCTCCATGACTCTCAGAAAGAATATTAGGGACCAGGTGACTGCAAGGAATATTACCCCTCCATTCTCTACCATTCAGTCAGAACTGAAAGAGCTTTTTGGACGAGAAGCAAGACGTCTTCAAGGAAAAGTAAAATCAGACATTTTGAAAAAGCATCTTTGGGACTAAAGGAAAATTCTATCTCACTTGGCCATCCTACTGTCAGGTTTCCAAGTGATGAAATCCATTTAAAAAGAAAAGTACATATTCCATCTTCCAAAAATATTTCTTTTATTTAGAAAAGCATCAAATTGGCAAAATCCATGGTAATTCCAGATCTAACCCAACTCGGAATTACCCCACAATATTAGAAGTTAGAAACAACCCCCCAAAGTGACATTCTCCAATAGAAGCAATTCAACATTGCTTGATGTCATAAAACTCCTCCTCAAGGGGCTCAAGCAGAGATAGCTCATTTTCCCACGGGAAGAAGAATCACCTAGCCTAAACAACTCTTTCTATCTCCACTCCTCCCCCCCCTTAGGAATGTTTCAAGCCCCAAACCCTTCCCCCCATGACTGCCACAGAGAAAATAAGAAAAAGAATATATACTAAGGCAAACTAAAATGGCTACACTTATGTCAATTTCGGGCTTGACATCATGTATGGTAGCTTAATCCAGTGTGAGATTGAACATACTCTTTACCTAGATACAACACTTCCAAATCCCAGCTATTGAACAGCAGAATCATCTTATGTGGAACAGAGAGTAAAATGAATTGGAAAAACTATGGGTGGATATTGCCACAACATTATGCCATTCTTCTGGAGCAACCTGGCAAGAGGACAAGACTGTTATTGTCCCAAACAGTTCTAAACATTTTTTTTCTATTTGGGAAGGTAACATCTTCTTTTCTTTCTCAATAAATGGTCTGTTCTCCCCAGGGCAATAGGAGGTTTCTTGATTTCAGACAGACTAATTTTTGATGACTGAGTCCTGCATCAAGATGGATGTGGAGTTATTTTTGTAGTCATTAGACATACAGGAAAGGAAGCTCTTAACTGGCAAAACAGTACCAAAACTATTTTCAGAGATCAGTAGGGGATTAGGAGTACCTTGTGAATCAGATGTGTTGATTGGTTTTTGTCATTATATATAGTTACACTAAGTTGTTATGAATTGTGCTTTTGCTTACTGTACAAATCTACAGAGTAATTCATTTATTGCATGCAGTTCTTAACCTAGAAGGGAACTATTTGTTTCTCTGTGCTTGACAGAACAGGTGGAGAAGTGAAATTATACACCATTAGTTGGAGCTGTCATTTTTCCACTCTGTTATCACAAAAAAATTAACCCTGCTTTCTATGTTGCTGATGCTGCATTCATCTCTATTATAATTTTGTTTTATAGTCTCAAAGACAATTTAGCTCTGCATAACCATTAATTTTAATGGGATGGCCACTTACCCAATTATCAGATTAGGTGTGGGATTGAAACAAGAAAGAACTTGTAAAAACAGTCCTTTTGGAGGATGGATGGGGAGGTTCACTAAGACTAAGAAAGATCGAGCGGTAAAGGTGAGAAGGCAAGAAGAAGAAAAAATGAATAGCCTGACCAAGACTCAACACTAAACTAGAAATCAGGTTTATTAGAAACCAACATACATGTCTGATTTCTCTGTTGCTACTGTTTTGTCCATCTTTCCAATGGATTGGAGACCATATGTTTTCAGTAACAAAAAGTATGGATGATGGTATCATAGCAATAGCAATAGCACTTAGACTTATATACTGCTTTACAGTGCTTTACAGCCCTCTCTAAGCAGTCTACAGAGAGTGAGCATATTGCCCCCAACAATTTAGATCCACATTTTACCCACCTTGGAAGGATGGAAAGCTGAGCCAACCTTGAGCCTGGTGAGATTCGAACTGCCAAATTGCAGCAGCCGGAAGTCAGCAGAAGTAGCCTGCAGTACTGCACTCTAACCACTGCCATGGCTCCTAGGGTCTAACCTGCTTTTCTCACCAGCCAGCTGATAAGTGGGGCAAAAGATCTTTGGTTTCTATCAATGGAAATAAGGAAAAAGCTTCACCAATTCATCTTTCCTGCCAATATTTACCCTCCTTTCCCCAACCTAATCAACTCATTAGTAAAAGAAAGTAGAAATCCTGAACAGAGGTGAGACAAGCTTAAAATAAGTGAGATGCTTTCTTTTCATTCCCAGAGATTGTGATCAAAACTGTCAGTTTCCCACAGTGGGAAACCGGGAATGTATGAACAGGTTACTGAAGGGGAAGCTTCCTTGCTTCATTGCCCTACCACCCACCCACCCATCAATCCATTCTGTCTAGGTTTGCTGGAGAAGGTAAAGAACAGAAAAAATGTGGATGACTGTCATGCATATGATTCTCTTGTCCATGCTTGTCTTGTGACACAGACATATAAATGGTATACACATCCTCTTGTCCAGCAAATAATGAAACAACTGGGCCAAAATATTTAGTCATTCCTTAGCTAAATAAACCAAATAGCCTGGGATCCTATTTACAAGCCAGAGATTAAAATAGAATTTAGTCCAAGTAAAGCAACAAAAGTTACTATTAAAAGACTGCAAGAAGAGCTGAAATAATAGGATATAAAATGCTCCAGTAAAATGTTTATTGTGTTATTATAAAAACAACGTAATAATCACTATAGAACATTATATATAGGCCTGGTAAAAATACCACACTTGAAGAATTAATGCAATATCTTATCCAGCTAAAAATCCATGCTGTAGCTTCCTTGATGTAGAATAATCATCTATATTCACTCCAAGAGCATAGTCAGGCGGCTGTGTTCACATACTATCTTCCTCCCACATTATCAAAGTTTATTCTGTCTCAGGATCAAGGGTGGCAAGTGGTGCTGTCCTTATAGTTTTATTGCAGAATCAATTGAGGAAAAGGGGTAGATTCCCCTGGCTTCTCTCATTCTGAGTATTACTTGTTGAGAGAGAAAACATCCACCAGTCACTTACTTTAAAGTGATGGAGGCTATAAATAATCTGCCTGGGATAAACCATTTGGGCTAAGTTGCTCCATTAGTAATAGCACTTATACTTATATATCACTTCACAGTACTTTACAGCCTTGTCTAAGTGGTTTACAGAGTCAGCATATTGTCCCCCATTAATCTTGATCCTCATTTTATTGATCTTGGAAGGATGGAAGTCTGAGTCACCCTTGAGCTGCTCAGAATCGAACTTCTGGCACTGAGCAGTGGGCTGCATTCTAACCACTGCAACAGTGGGGGGATTCAATTTTTTTTTTTTTTTACTACTGGTTCTGTGGGCATGGCTTGGTGGGCCTGGCAGGGGAAGGATACTGCAAAATCTTCAGTCAGAGGCAGTATTTGCAGGTTCTCTGGACTACTCAAAATTTCTGCCACCAGTTCTCCAGAACTGGTCAGAACCTGCTGAATATCACCCCTGCACTGCACACCACCAATCACCTGGATTTCTTTTTGAATATGAATTTAGCACTCTTTTTTTGAAAAGTGCTAAACTTTTATTAAATGCAAAACTGACTGACTTGTAGGTAATAGCAGGATAGGAGGGGGAGCAAGGAGCTGATTCTTTGTTTACCCATGTCTTTTCTTCACATCTGCAGCCTGTTAGCCTAGCAGGCATGAAGTAGGCATAAACTCAACATGTTAGTCTAGCAGGCATGAAGTAAGGTAAAGCAAGAAGGAGTAACCACCAATATTCAAGCTGTTATTTATTTATTTAGTGTATGGCATATCATACATCGACTAGCAAAATATACATTAACTTTGCATCTAAATTAGTAGAACACAATAAAGTATAAATGTTCAAATACCAATGTCTAGGGTGTCTAACCATTAACCAGATACTGAACCATATATGCCCAGTCGGTCATGATGTGATCTACAGTTTGACATGGTGCCATGCTGCAAGCTATATTTTTAGGTCTCTACTCTAAACAGAGTTCTACATAAGAGGCCGTTTCCCATTGCTTATGGTGAATTAGACTCGCACCAACTCTGAGGGTATATTGGAAAGTTGTTAAGACCTGATGATTCCCAAAGGTGGTTTTTCAAAAGGCAACAACTTTGTTTTTCCTTGAAGATGTTTCATTTTTCATCCAAGATGCTTCTTCAGTTCTCCAGTCAGAGAACTGAAGAACATCAAACATCTTTAAAAAGGTCACTAAGAACTGACAAGCACATTAGCAGAATCTGTCAATCATTATGTGGCCAGCTGCTTCTATAATCACGTGACATATCACAATTTTTTTCCCCTTCGCTAAACCTTTGGATGATAGCAGACCCCAGAATAAAAGAGACATGAACCAAAGTTTTAGACAGGATGATTTCAACATACCGGAACTATTTGTAATCCTGCTGAGCTGTTTTGTGGAATGTGATTTTGCAAAGTATGTAGTTTTGAAAACCATGTGAAATAGGGAACAGAAAGTAGAGGTTTGAAATGTACACAGATATATGTGGAGGCTGTCTGTCAGTAAGAAAGAACAGGTAAGTCATTTGTGAAATGTGTGCAGAAAAATACAAAAAGAATGTCTTGGGATGTGTTCAGGGCCACTGCCATGGCTACTTCTTGCCAGACTCAGTTATTTGGTGGACCTCATTGCAATGAGTTGTTTGTAAGTATTATCTTACTGAAATGTTACTACATTATGATGGCTTTTCATGTTCCAAATTGTTCATGAAATAAACCTCTGATCTCAAAGCAGGATTTATTGCTTGTGGTTTGTCTGTGTTCTTCTTTTATTGAGTTTATTTTATTGAATTTTATTTTATTGTTATTTTATTATTATTTTATTGAGTTTGAGACAACTGTGCTTCGCTATGAAACTATGTGGTTGGCCTTAGTTTTGGGGGAGGAAAATAAGGGGGGGGGGGAATTCTGCCTCTGCCAACCAGCATTCATCGGTATTAATCTGGCTAGCATCTTGTCAGTGTGTGCAGCTGTTTGGAAATTGAAACAGTATTTGCTGTGTGAGCAAGAAGGAGATAGCAAGGAGCCTGGATATGGCTTAGCTCAACTGTTCTGTACTAAAACTGCTTGGAGCTGTGAAACTAAAACTGAAACTCCTCTTCTCTGCTTGTGTTTTGTGTTTGGAACACATTTTTTTCAGGTGGGGAGGGGGAGAAGAACTCCTTAGCATCAGAGGGTGTTAATAATAATAATATAAGAAATAATAATAATCTGATGGTCATTTCCAAAAATCCCTTCTTAGCGAGCACCTAGAAGCCAAGAGGAACATATATGCCAAATTTCAAGTTTGTAAGCTGTACGGTTCTGGATATTTTGTGATGATGCATGAGTGGTATTTTGCTTTTATATACAGTGATCAAAAAAATAAAGGGAACACTTAAACAACACAATATAACTCCAAGTCAATCACACTTCTGTGAAATCAAACTGTCCACTTAGGTAGCAACACTGATTGACAATCAATTTCAGAAGCTGTTGTGCAAATAGAATAGACAACAGGTGGAAAGCATAGGCAGTTAGCAAGACATCCCCAATAAAGAAGTGGTTCTGCAGGTGGTGACCACAGACCACTTCTCAGTTCCTAGAGTTTCTGGCTGATGGTTTGGACACTTTTGAATGCTGGTGGTGCTTTCACTCTAGTGGTAGCATGAGACAGAGTCTACAACCCACACAAGTGGCTCAGATAGTGCAGCTCATCCAGGATGGCACATCAATGCGAGCTGTGGCAAGAAGGTTTGCTGTGTCTATCAGCATAGTGTCCAGAGCATGGAGGCGCTACCAGGAGACAGGCCAGTACATCAGGAGACATGGAGGAGGGCAACAACCCAGCATCAGGACTGCTACCTCCGCCTTTGTACAAGGAGGGACAGGAGGAGCACTGCCAGAGCCCTGTAAAATGACCTCCAGCGGGCCACAAAAGTGTATGTGGCTGCTCAAACGGTCAGAAACAGACTCCATGAGGGTGGTATGAGGGCCCGACGTTCATAGGTGGGGGTTGTGTTCGCAGCCCAACACTGTGCAGGACATTTGGCATTTGCCAAAGAACACCAAGATTGGCAAATTCGCCACTGTTTCCCTGTGCTCTTCACAGATGAAAGCAGGTTCACACTGAGCACATGTGACAGACATGACAGGGTCTGGAGACACCGTGGAGAACGTTCTGCTGCCTGCAACATTCTCCAGCATGACTGGTTTGGCAGTGGGTCAGTAATGGTGTGGGGTGGCATTTCTTTAGGGGGCCACACAGCCCTCCATGTGCTTGCCAGAGGTAGCCTGACTGCCATTAGGTACCGAGATGAGATCCTCAGATCCCTTGTGAGACCATATGCTGGTGCGGTTGGCCCTGGGTTCCTCCTAATGCAAGACAGTGCTAGACCTCATGTAGCTTGGAGTGTGTCAGCAGTTCCTGCAAGACGAAGGCATTGATGCTATGGACTGGCCCACCTGTTCCCCAGACCTGAATCCAATTGAGCACATATGTTTCGCTCCATCCACCAATGCCTTGCTCCATCCACCAATGCCACATTGCACCATAGACTGTCCAGGAGTTGGGAGATTTTTTAGTCCAGGTGTGGGAGGAGATCTCTCAGAAGACTATCCGCCACCTCATCAGGAGCATACCCAGGAGTTGTAGGGAGGTCATACAGGCATGTGGAGGCCACACACACTACTGAGCCTCATTTTGACTTATTTTAAGGACATTACATCAAAGTTGGACCAGCCTGTAGTGTTTTTTCCACTTTAATTTTGAGTGTAACTCCAAATCCAGACCTCCATGGGTTGCTTAATTTGATTTCCATTGATAATTTTTGTGTGATTTTGTTGTCAGTACATTGATCTATGTAATGAACAAAGTATTTAATAAGAATATTTCATTCATTCAGATCTAGGATGTCTTATTTTTGTGTTCCCTTTTTTGGGGGGGGCAGTGTATATGCATGCAGTACAGGGAAATCACACACTGGAGTATCTAAACAGTTCACGGATGCCCATTTTTAAGTCGTTACTTTCTATTCCTTTCTGACCTTGTCTGAGATCCTGGTATGTACAAGATGCTTTTAGACTACAAATCATGCTATTGTTCATTTACTCTGACTCTGAAAAAAGTGGGCCCAATTTTGTTTAGCCCATTCAATATATTATTCCATTCCTTCTCAGAAAGAAAAAAAAAAACCCTCCATGACCACATCTGCGACATAATGATACTTACTGATAATAAGATGTTGGGTACTGTGTGATACATAAATTATCACTTGTGGGTTTTGCTCTGATGATTACCCATCTGAATAGGAGTTTAAATTCATTCAAGGGAGACAGATACCATTCAGAAGGGTTCCAGCTACTGAGGGAAGAGCTTTAATGAAACTCTAGGCATCAAACTGTTGTTCTGTTTACATCTGCAAGAGAATTGTGGGGTAAGAGATGCTTCTCATGTCAAGGTTAATAATTGTGAATAATGATGCTTATATGATACTAGAGGGGAAAAAAAAACAAATTTCTGATTTCTTCATACAGGTACCAACTTGAAATATGAAGGTTATAATTTTGCTTCTTTCTCTTTTTGGGCTGACATTCTCCACACCAGTAAGTTATCTTTAAATTTTTTCATGTGTTTCTTTTGGTGGTGTGCCTTTATAGCAAGCTGAAAGTGTGCTTTGTATTTCATAAAGCATAGAGGCAGGTTTCACCCTGACTGATGCCAAACAAACCTTTTCTCTGTAAATCTAAGCTTGTGCAAGCACCAAATCTCTCCCCATCTTTCAAAATTGGAATTTTAATTGTGTAAAATAATTTGGTTCTTTATCTGATCTTATCTATTCTCATTAGCCAGCAAAATCTCATGTATTGATAACTGTAATTTCAAATATTTCTAAATGGAATTTCAGTTTTCTGAAGGCTATTCTGGGATATTGCTCTTCTCCACACATCCTAGGGAGATAAGTACAGATGTCTTTGTTTTACATTGTTGTAGGAAGGAACACTGAGAGCAAGGCATGTGCTGAATTTTAAGCTTTTTCAAGATTTTGTGCTTTCTTAATGATGTTTGGAGGAGGAAGTTTGCCATTGTTTCTCTTTTAGTTTGTTTTTCAAATAGTTTGTCTGCAGGCAATATATATATATGCCTTCTGGGCAGCCTGGAACAATCTTAACCACTGGCTTAAAATGTATAAAATCATCCGACACCTTCGTTTTGAAGGAGAGATGAGGAAATCACACTCTTATAGTCAACTACATCCCTTAGATTTCACATGTGAACGGTCTGGTGCATTGGGAAATAGCTAAACAATGATAACACTCCACCATTTGTGCAATGTCTGTGCATGGGCTTACATCGAAAGTAAGATATTCTGCTTGCTGAATTGAAAATGAGAATACCATATTACCTTCAGAAGCTGTGGGTGTTCCATCACTGGAGGCTTTCAAAAAGAGATTCAACAACCATTTGTCTGAAATGGTATAGGGTCTTCTGCTTGAGCAGTGAGTTGGACTAGAAGATCTCAGAGGCCCCTTCCAATTGTTCTATGTTCTAACTGATTTCAGTGTTCTAGAACTATACTTCTTGCGTTTCTATTTCCTGAAAAAAAGTTGGGGGGGGAAAGAGGAATAAAGAGAAGTTGAAAGGAAAAAAAAAGAGACTGAATCAGAGCCTCCCTATCTTCCCCTTAATGTTTTAAGTGTCCTGGAGACAAGTCTAAGAAATTGGGAAAAATATTTGAAGGGCTGAGTTAAACTTATTGAACATCCTTTAAGGAAGTTTTTGGATGTGTGTATACACACAGACACACACACACACACATATATCAAACACACAAAATACATGTGAAGCTGAAACTATAAACAAGGGAGAGAGATACAGTAAAATAGAAAGAAGGTAAAATGAACAAAGGAGAGACACAGAGAGGGAGAGAAAATGGTTACTGATAAAAGAAACCAATAGCAGACCATATCCATATGCTGAGGAAACATCAAACATTTGAGTCTATATAAGATACCAGGAGTTGAGCAAAACTCAACTGATCTCCTAGGTGACTTGACTTTCTTTATTCAATATATTGGTAGGCCTATATCAGTTTCCCCCTATTTTCTTTTCTCAAAGAAAAAAGTTAAAAGCTTTGTAGGATCATTTTAAGTTGGCCTCCAAGATGCCTCCTATCTCTGTGGCTATGTAACAAGGCAACAAGGAGCAAAGTTGGGTCTCAGCAGCTGCTCTGATCAAATAGCAAAAGCTTATATACAGCTTTTATATAAATATATTTTATATATTTAGACATATATGGCTTCAAAGTGCTTTATCACCCTCTTTAAGCAATTTACAGAGTCAGCCTATTGCCCCCAACTATCTGGGTCCTCATTTTACCCATCTTGGAAGGATGGAAGGTTAAGTTAACCTTGAACCTGGTGAGATTCAAATTGCCAAAATCCAGGCAGCCACCAGTCAGCAGAAGTAGCCTGCAATACTGTAATCTAACCACTGCACCACCACGGCTCATCTAATGTTAACCATCAACGATGTTAAATGTTAAATGAAGGAAATGGATGAAAGGAAAATAGGAAATGGCCTAGGGAAAGGACATTGATTTGGAAATTAACTTACCTCATACCTCATCGCAATTTACATCTTAGTACCTTTCCTGAGCAATATTGTAGGAAAATAATTTGAAAATTGGTGGGAGCAAATAATTGGCCATGACTATTGGATGTTTTTCAAACTGGTGATTGTCAGTGTAGGAAATCCCAGGAGAATTTCTCAGTACTATATTAAAATGTTTTGGTAATGTGTTGGTAATTTAACAGTTGATGACCCTGTATGATACTGTTTTACTACTGTTCTTTTAAAGAACCATCAGAAAAGGAGTGGACACTTATTGAGAAATGAATCATATGTTATGTTAATGTTTCTCTGGCAACCAATACAACCTTAATATTGGCTGTGTGTAAATAACTCCCCAGAATATTTATATATATAAGGAAGTGCCTGGTAAACAATGTATATCAGATATTTTTTTTGCACTCAAAGAATGCAAGTAAGGTTTGACTTCTCTGCTTGATTTCATAGGAGTGGTTAATGGAAGGCTTATTTTTCTAGCTCCCTAGCCTTGGACATATCTATGAGAATGGCGTTGAAATGTTCCTCATAGATGATATAGACCATGCTATACTGAAGTGTTAGGAGGATTCTTTGTAAGAGGCTACTGCAACAAATCTTAGCCTGAATAATGACTTAGGTGAAAACTAAATTGCTTAAGATTAAGACATATTGGTATGCTTCATTTAGAATTTATGTTCTTTCTCCTCAGATCAACCACATTGGTGGGATTCTGGCTACAAGCAGCAGCAAAGAAGTAAATAACATGGGGTTACAGCGGGGGAGGCTGTAGGCCTGTTTGTTGCCAAAGCAGTGTGTATTTGCATGTTCATCCATCACATGTTCTGAATTGTTTAATTATCTAGAAAACGTTGACATTATTATGAGGCGTAGGTTCCTCTATTTTGGTCTGAACTGCTACCAGTAGTTTCCTTAGCCATCTTCCCTGCTTCAGCTCACCTTATCTCTTGTTATTGGCCAAACAAAAGTCTCTAATGGAGACTCTCATCAGACCTGGAACCTTTTCTCTCAAATCAGAATTAAATCCGTGCTCTGAAGGAAACAAGAGAATGATCCAATGTTACAAGATGAATTGGTAAAACCCTGCCAAAGATTTTCCCCACTGCTCCTTTGTGATTCTCTGCTTCCCTTGTCTTTGCAATATGCCATCTAAAGCAGAGGAATCAGGAATGGAGGCAGCTGTATTAGTGCCATGAAGAAGGCAGAGCAGCAATAGCATAGCAATTAGACTTATATACCGCCTCACAGTGCTTTACAGCCCTAAGCAGTTTACAGAGTCAGCCTATTGCCCCCAACAATTTGGGTTCTCATGTTACCTACCTCGGAAGGATGGAAGGCTCAGTCAACCTTGAGCTTGGTGAGATTCGAATTGCCAAATTGCAGGCAGCTGGTAGTCTGGAGAAGTAGCCTGCAGTACTGCATTCTAACTCCCTGCGCCCCCATGGCTCATGAGTAGCCACAAAAAGGCCAAAATTAGTCCAGGACAATTTGGTGCCTTGGGCAGAATATGTCCAAAGAATTTTTATAAACTTTCTCACAAATTACCCAAACATGTCATCTATTCAGAAGTTCAGGGTAATCTTGAAGTACATTAGAAGGGAGTATGTGTCAGTGCAACAAGACAATGGGAGTTACACCACATGAATATAAGTGCCTCATGGACCAGATCCTTCTACCTTCCACCAATTCACCAATTCATATAAAATCATGTCACTACTCACTGGTCCAATTTATTTTATGATAGAGCTGTCTCCAGATATGGCATTACTTTCCATTATTTCCACCCTTCCCTTTCTAAGAATTCCTCTGTTCTATCCATGGAAGGAAAAGAGGAAAAAAAGTTTAAAATAAATAATTGTGACTGCAATCTTGTAAATCAGCCTTCTCTAAGGTGGCAATCTCCAAATGTTGTGAACGGCAACTTTCCAAGCATGCAGTTAAATCAGTATTGCAATGAGCATTTTGGTTGGGAAGATTTTAGAATTCGAGGCCCACACAGGTGGAGCATGTCATATTGGGAAAGATGGATGTACGGTGCTGTCTTTGGCATGTTTACTCAAAAGTAAATCTTTATATGTTCAATGAAGTAATTTTAGACTTCCAGCATTAATCCCAAAGCTGTTCCTGGAATGTAAGCAGCTGGCTAGCAAAACTGCAGCCAGAATAAGCATATGCAGAACTTCAGGATTTTTTTTTTACTTCCTGGGGAAAATTGTTTAATTTATTTGTTATAATTATTGTTGAAAATTATGTATAATCAAAGGTACTGATCAAAACTATAGTCCTTTGAGAATCTATTTTAATCATGCTGTTTGTATTCTATTGTATTTATAATTCAATGAAGAATGTTCTAAAGTGAGAAGGTTAAATATATATATATATTCCACTATTATTCTGCGAACATAATAGATAATCTTCCATCAAAAGGAGCTGTTCTCCAGGCTTAAGTATATATGTGCATAGTAAACAGCTCCAGCACAAGAAAATCTGCAAATAATTATATGTCTTAGCAGGCAGCTAACTTACAGTGGTCTGATTATGATGAAATATTAAATCATTGTATGAAAAACTATCTATGATTCATTTGCCAGATATTACGCCTGTTGCACAGATATATAGCCATCGGTAACACTCCACAGCAAGCTCAGGTATGGCCGTTTTTATTTCTCTTAATGGAAAAACATTGGTTAAAAAAGGTTACATTGTAGCTGTCTTGTGCTGCAATTGTTCTGATATACAGGCCTATAAAATAACAACAATTCTATTTATGATATGAAGCCAAATAACACATTCTGAACAAATAAAATAAGTAAATGCAATTTAAAAAAATCAAACAATGGGATAAAAACAACACAACAAATAAAAATGAGATAAAATTGGCAAATAGCTACTGATTAATCTTCTTGCTGGCTTGAAGAAAATAAACTTATTATATGTTTGTTAGATAATAGCTTTTTAAAAAAAACAACAACACCAAAACTAATGGCAATCAATTTAGCCTAGAATAGGATGTTTAATCTTGGCAACTTTAAAACTTGTGGACTTCAGCTTCCAGAATTCCTCAGCCAGCATGCTTTACTTTTAGAGACTCTTACAACTGAAAACCCTGTTGACTATTGAAAGTCTTATGTACAAAGATACTAAGAGTCTTGGATTAAGAGGGAGAGAATGAAAATACTCTTCGAAATCATGTTAGCAAAGGCAGTTGCTATGATGTATAATGCTAATAAAAATTGGAAAATGGATCAGGACTTTGAGATGGAAGTATGCTTTTTATTCTCTGAGAGGACTCTTGTTCTAAAATGTAAATAATCACAAAATCTTAGCCTGATCCTTTCAATTAATTTAAATTAAATTTCAGAATCTAACTGAGCGTGGTATTGGTAGTTAAGACCTTGGCTTAAGTTCAGGAAGATAAAAGTTCTAGTCCAGTTTTAGCCATGGAATTTCTATCAGTAGTTTTGGGACTTTTGCCAACTTTCCTGACAAGGTTATTGATGAGGGGATAAAATAAACGAGAAAAGGAAGTGCAACATATGTTGCTTTGGGTTCCGAAGACAAAATATAAATTTAACAAATAAAAGTATTCACCTTATTCCTTTCTAAATTGTAGTCCCGGCAAAGAGCTGTACTGCCTCCAGCAAAGCTGGTTCCAGATCTAAACTTACCAGGAAATCAGCCTCCAAATGTGGTAAGCTAAAAAACAAAATTAATATACCATCATTTTGTTCATTGACACTATCTTTTGAAAAGCACTGAAAGGGAAAACCAAAACTCAGCATCCACCTGCTGCTATCTGGGCTTTGTCCAACTAAAATCCTCTTCTTAGTTAGAAGTGGGTTGAAATCTAGGAATTCAGAACTCCATTGACCATTGATGATGAATCTTTGGGGTTTGTCATGACAAAAATTCTCAAAATGCCTAATTTGATTTTGTTGGTGTGTCACATAGATCCTGCCAAATAAAAGAGAAAGGTTTTTTTAAATTTCCCCAATCTAGGCTACCCTGCATTTGACAGCAGTGTAGAGTCTGGAACATGTAGAGGCCCAGGTCTCATCTTCAGCCCCAGCACCACCACTGCCACTCAAAATTGTCCCCGGGGCTCAGGGACAATCCTTGCCCAGTTGTTGCCATGCACTGCTTACCGCTCCAGGCTGTGTTCTTTTGCTGTTGACAGGCCCTTTTGGCCTACTCTAGGCTTCTCTGGGTCACATGAGGCCTTTGTTCTCGAAGGGCTTTGGAGAATGATCTTCCACAGCCTCTGCAAAAACACAGGCTGTTTTCATATAATTTTCAGAGATTCCAGAGGCTATATGAGAGCACATCACATTCTCATACAGGCTCCAAAGTCCACAGCATCTAAACATTGTGTGAGAACAGGGCATGCTTTCAAGAAAAGTTGTTGCATTAGTGAACGCAGGCGTGTCACCCAAAAGGTGGCATGTCACCTTTGACACATGTGTTGTAGGTTGGCCACTGCCATTGATGTTTGGTTAGAAATAGAGAATGAAAAAAGATTAGCAGGAACAACTAGAGTATAGAAGGTTAGTTCTCTTCACTATTGCTATGTTTGAATGCATAGAGAGATTCAGAGAAGTTTTGTTAAATTGACAGCAGAAAAATGAACTGGACTAAAATACTATTTACAAAACTGATCAAGTGTATCAGTTCTCTCTGTCTCTGCTATACAAAGGGGGGACTATGAATATAAAAATGGTAATATAAAAATCAGTGTCAATTTTATTCGCCACCACAAGACTATGGTTGTCACACCAAATCAGAAGATGGTAGTTATAATTTGGTGGAGAATTTTCTAAAGCCAAAGGGTTTAAAAAATTTCTATTAATATTCTGCAAATATTATAGATAATTTTCTATTAAAAGATGCTGTCCTCCAAGCTTAAATGTATACATGTATGGTAAACAGCTCAAGCACAAATAATTATATATCTTAGTAGGCAGCTAATGTCTAGCAGTCTGATTATGATGAAGGGTTAAAATTATTTTGTGAAAAACTACCTGTGATTTATTTGCCAGGTATTACTCTGCAGATATGCTTTCTGTCCCTGAACATTAAAGTGCAAAATATGAAGAACTGTTGCTTTAATCCGGGTCTAGCAATTATTATTTTATGCCTTCTGGCTCAAGGTACTAGAAGTGATTCCAATTGAATTGAATAGCCACGTACAGAATTGTATTAAAACTTTTGCAAGAGTCAGTTTTAAAAAACCATTCATTCTTTGTATTACAGAACTTTCCTGTCCTCAGTCTACCACAGAATCAGGTGTTCCCGATAGATATGAATTATGTAAGTTATTTTCTGCACTAAGGAAGTATACCATTGTATATGCTTTGTTTTATAGATCATATGACTGGAATATCTGGGCTGCAAATATCCCAACAAGTGGATGACAGCAAAAAATAAATTTGAGCTGCTATTGGCCATATAGACTTTTGTAACCCAGATTTGATAGCCCTACACATAGGGTTTTCTTGGCAATGGTTCAGTCATTTTCATTTCTCCATGAGAATGTTACTTTCCCATGCTATAGACTTGTTATATCAAGTTTGCCTGAATGGTACAGGCAGGTGTTTAGTGGAAGGGGAAAGGGGAAAGGAAAGATTGCTGAGCATTCTGCATCCGGTATCTGTTTTTTAAAAATCAGAATGTTTTTCTATCTTGTCAATGTTAGCAAAATTCTCGAAACTTAAATGAGAGAGGCCAGTTCTAAATTCACCAGCTGCAATTTTTTTCCAGCTGTACAACAGTCCCCATCTCCAACCACCAGGATTTATTGTCAGGGATGGTTAGAATCATGCAGTCACCTACGAGAGAAATTCATTTTGGAACATTGCAGGATGCTGCTGTTTTCTTACCGCTTCTGCAAATCAAAGAACTAAAACCCTCTTGGCAAGAAAATCGCGATAGGATCACTTCTTGAAGAAAAAGAAGAATGCCACAAGCAGAGAGGAGTCTTTAGAAATATCTAACAGTAGATGCTCTGAGAAGTACTTAGCCAGCAATTGTGACTGCAGTACATGGCAATTACTACAAAATGATGGAGAATCTCTTCAGTATTTACGAGAGCTGTGACAGTACAGATTGTGTAACCTGCTGAGTTTTTTTTAAAAAGGATCCTTCTTATAGGCACCATCCAGCATGTAATGGATTTTCAGTAAAGAGGAGATGTTTGAATAAGGGAACTATTTTCCCCACTGTAATCTTTGGAAATCCAAGTAATATTGGGTTTCCATTCAGTGGAATGCAGGATTCTGTTTTGTATCTGCTCTGCTTCCCATGGACAATTGAAAGGATTATTATTTGCAAAAGTTTGAGATCAAGCTGCCTATAAACATTCTGGCTGGCTGGCTGGCTGTCTATCTGCCTATCATCTATATCATGTTTAAGAATTGCCCATTTCTGGGTAATATACTGTACAATTAAAAGCATAACAATGGTAAATAATATTCAAAAGCAGCAAGAAACATTTTAATGTTTCTTCTCACATTCTTCTCTCGCTCTTGCCTTCTTAGAGTCAAAGCAGGAGCCCCCACACTCTGTTTTGACACTTTTGAAGACGAAAGAATGCCTTTGTGATTATGCCCTATTTGTAAACTACATCTCGGATGGCACTCATGATGAATAGTTATGCAGGACCCTTCCTGTTCTATTGCTTTAGAATCTGTAAATTTGTTTTGTTTCATAATAATTTTAAATTTAATAATGTAATATAATAATGATTATAATGCTCCTAAAAGGCCTGAAATACCAGGTTGGGGACAGATTTTCCGGGAAAAAAAATCTACTGACGTGGTTGCTGAGAGATAACACTGACTTGATGGCATGTAATCAATCAATGAATAAGGGAGAAATCAATCAATAAATCCTGTAAACATAGATGGGGGGGGGGATTCTGATGTAAGAAAGGCGATAATAAAGATACAAGAAGGACACTGGAAGTGATACATTTCCACAGGAATTGGAAAAAGTAAATAAAAGAACAGCCATGATGGTAGAATACACAACTGGAATCATTCATCAGATTTTGGTGGATTAAATAATTCCCTTGCAAGAGCAAAAGATGGACATTTTACAATGAACCAGCCAACTAAGAAAATATAAATGAATTCAGAGAGGCAGGCTTTTCTAGTTTCTCATTTAGTATCCAACTAAATCAGTACTAATAGCATTAAACGGCTCTTAAACAGCACTTTCATGGAAGTAGCAATTTTTTTCCAGCTGTACAACAGTCCCCATCTCCAACCACCAGGATTTATTGTCAGGGATGGTTAGAATGTAAATCCAGATGTGTAACATCTGGAAGGTCACAGGCTTCCTACCCTGTTTTGTTGGTAGAATATGAAGTTTTCAGACATTGCAGAACAACCAATCCTTAACTTTGGTGCCAAAATCCTGGTGCTTTGCCTGACAGTTGAAACATCAGTGATGTGTAAGTGGGAAACACTACATTTCTTGCTCAGGATCATGGTGGTGAAACTGTTGTCCTTCTTTTGTTCTATATTTGACATTAGAAAGAAACAAAAATATTATTTATGTTGAAGATTTTAATCATGTCACCCAACACAAAGGGAATTGCTTTCTTTCTTTCTGTGATTTCTTTCTAATCATGTTCTAATCCACTTTCCATGCAGCTTTCTTCTCTCCTAGGAATATTATCCACAATACAGACATTGCCTATAGTTGGTGGGGGAATGACTGTACCACAGCAGCTACCTCCAGGGCAAGCAGTGAGTATTTTATAATTCCTCTAAGAATCCAGGTTGGCTAATATCCTTGTCTGTTCCCACTGTTCATCTTTCTCCATTTTGAAACCTAATTAAGTCAGCAATCATAGGAAGCAAATACAGTTACCTTCCAGACGTAGACATTGGATAGTAAACATAAATAACTTTCTTAATTTTCTTAAATCAGTGTCTGTGATCATCTGTGTTTATATGCGGTGTATATTCACACCCTATTACTTTACATGTTCCAAAGGTGGTTTTTCAAGATGCAACTGGACTTTCTTGGTTTTTCTTTGAAGACGTTTCACTTGTCACCCAAGAAGCTTGTTCAGCTCTTACAGAATAGCCATTCCATTCCCTACTATCCTGTCGGAGCTGAAGAAGCTTCTTGGATGAGAAGCGAAATATCTTCAAAGAAAAACCAGAAAGTGCCATTGCCTCTTGAAAAAGCACCTTTGGGACTACTATGACCTGGATCACTGAGAATCTCCATAGACATATTACTCTGCATAATGGTTTAATATTAAATACAATACATTTTTTCAGAGAGTTAACAACCTACAGAAAGGCAAATAATAGTTGTAGCAGAGAAAAGCTAAAGGAAGAGAATAGGCAGTCTGTGATTTTCCAAAACAATTTGTCTAGTTTCCATCTGCTCCAGATATCAAAGGAAACAAAGGGTAATTTGGAGTGGTGGTTTAACACCTCTAAATATTGAGAAAGTTGCACCTACGTAGCCTTCATTGCAATCTGATTTCCTATGGCTCATTTTCCCCCAATGATGGCTGAAGCTGGTAGGAATTGGAGTCAAACTGATTGGAGAAAGTTGAGGTGCAAGAGAATGAGCATTATACTAGCATTACGGGGAGTGGGAGGAAGTCCAAGCAGAATTGTCATACTGGCTACATTGATTTTGTCAACTTAAATATGTTTGTGGAAAGAGTAGCTTAAAGTGAATCAAAAGAAAGGCTGACTAGTGATCCAAAGTATTACAAGGTTAGAATAGAAGCATGTTTTACAAATACTGAATAGCTGAATAACTAAAAGACAAACTGCCCCAAAAGCCAATTCCTCCTTCAGTCTTACTGCAGTTGACTAAAGGTGTAACATACACAGTTATTACTACTTGTCTTGCAGATGCTGCCAATTATAGTTACACAGATGGGACCACAGGTAAGAAGTGAGACAGAAAGTCTGCTTGAGATTTTCAGGCTCTTTTTTGTTGTTGCATAATGAATAGTTTTGCTTTTTTGAAGTAGATGTCTGGCTTGTTTTCGCTGGAACGACAGTGCTTATTCAATCATTTATTGGAAATGTCTATAGCCTGAAGTGGGTATGAATAAATTGTGAAATCATTTAATTCAACTCTTTTCCAATGGAAGAAAAATGGTCCAGTTGTGACCCTTATGACTGGCTATCCAGACATTCTTTGCCATGTCCAATATCTCAATTCCTAGCATCTGCAAGTGGGTCTAGAAAAGCAACCTCTCTGAAACATCTGGAGCAACCAGCTTTTTTTTATCTTAATGGGACCAAATGAAATGGAACAGTGGTCTGGCTTAGAACAAAACAACTTTCTCCCACATTCCTACCATGTGTGAAACGCACATGGGAGGACAATGCAATGGACTTCTTTTCTTCAGCATCATATCTGATAGGATATCTTTTTCCAGGGTGGTCAGGACTCTTAAAGAATGAGGAACTGGAACATCATTTATGGTGTTGCTAACAGGCTTGACTGAACTCCATTTCAGACCTTGATTTCACAGGAAATGGATTTATCTATCTTCACTAATCCACTTCAAAGCAGTATTGAACTAAACATATTTGTGCTTTTTGGACTAATCTCATGAAATCACTGTGGTGACAACTATTTAGCATTAACAAAACCAATTCTTATTTTTTTTTTAAATAAGAGGATTTAGGTTCTTTTAGGAAAGGTATTTGGACTAAAGGGCCACAAAGCACTTCCAGAGGGTCCTTCAATTATGCAAATAACTTCCCCTTTTGTGGGAGGTAGGGGCTTTAAGGGGTTTAATGGAAAAAGTGTTTTAGAAGTTTTGCTTTTGCTTAAGAGTTCTGGTGGTGCAATGGTAAGACTGCAGTATTGCAGGCTAATTCTGCTGGCTGCCAAGGGTTCAATGCTCACCAGGTCAAGGTGGACTCACACTTCTATCCTTCTGAGGTTGATAAAATGAAGTCCCAGATTGTTGAGGGCAATAGGCTGACTCTGCAAACTGCTTAGAGAGGATTGTAAAGCACTGTGAAGCAATGTTTAGGTCTTAATGTTATTGTTATTGCTTTCTTAGAACAATCAGAATAAAGCAAAATCCAACAAAAGAGCCAAAAATCTTAGATGTTCTGGAGCATGTGGCTGTGGGAGGGTTGTGTTTAACCCCAGATTGTTCTCCCACATATAACATCCATGGGGAAGGGTGAGGAAAAGTGTACAGATGGTCTTGGAGAAGGAAATATGAACTTGTGGAACAGATAGCAAGGAGTGAGGAAATAAATCAATTGCCCTGTCCTGATTATGTTTAGTATTAAAATGGAGAGAAACAAACTCTTAGGTTTCAATATCCTATTAATATACCATATGATACTAAAATTGTGCATTCTTGTAGAGTCTGATTCCAGACCTAGCCTATGACAAAGATCTTATTGAAGGTGTGTGTGTTGAAAAGATCTAGAGGATGGTGGTCCTGGTTTCATTATTAAAGGTGTGGAGCTTTGATTGCTGTTCCATGCCCATAATCCTGTAGATTTTGGAACACCTATGGACACCCCTGCATTTGGTGTAATAAGACTATGCATCATCATCATCATATCATCATCATCATCATCATCATCATCACCACCACCACCACCAGCAGCAGCAGCATTTTTATAAACTTTTTAGAAATCATTATTCCATGCCCTTAATGTTTCTTTATTCCATTCTGCTCCCTCAAACCCGCATTTTCTGATTGGTATTCTAGGGTGCAGTGCTCAGCTCTGAGGAAATGGTAAATAATTTACTAACATATTTCTATTTTCATGGGATCATTCAGAATCATCCCCAGCCCAATTCCAAACCATCCAGACTGTGTGATAGATTTACAGTTTCTATGCCTTCTTCACAGGGTCAGACAAAATGCCAATAGGGGACCAAGGACCTCACCAATTTACATTGGTGAGGCAAGGATATGTCATTTGGGTTCTTATCAAAACATTAGGCCTTCCTTCCTCCCTCCCTCCCTCCCTCCTTCCTTCTTCCTTCCTTCCTTTGCTCTTTCCTTTTCTTCTCTTCCCTTTCTTTCCCTTCCTTCTTTCCTCCCTCCCTCCTTCCTTCTTCCTTCCTTCCCTTCCTTCTTTCTTTCCTCCCTCCCTCCCTCATTCTTTCTTCATCTGCTTTAGAGTTTATACTACAGTTTGAAGGGACAAAACAGGAAGACAAAAGATAGTACAGATCTGTATACAATTTTACAGAAGCTAATTTAAATATATGGGTGTAAATCTAGAAATAATTGCTAAAACTTTGGCTGGTCATTTAAAAATAGTATACACAAACAAGGCTTGTTCTATACCTTTCAGGGTCTTGCTTTGTCCTTGAATGGTTCTCTGTCTTGAGAATTTGCATTTAGACTGGGAAGCCCTTTAAATGGAGAATGTTTTCAATAGGATTGATATCCTTTAACACAGGAGTCTCCAGCCTTGGCAACTTTAAGACTTGTGGACTTCAACTCTCAGAATTCCTTCTTGGAATTGATGTTCACAAGTCTTAAAGTTGCTAAGGTGGGAGACCCGTGCTTTAACAAGTAGGGCTCAGGAATTCCTTGCATTTTTTTAATGGAGGAGTAATACTACTCTACATTCTCTGTCTTTTCATCCTTTTCTCCTCCATCTTTCTCTGTAATGTCCAAAGTACTCCATGAGATCTTTTAACTTCTTGATACATATTCTCTTTTTGCCTTGGCAGTCACCTTCACAGTTTTTCACTGGGCTTCTCATTCCTGGCATGCAAGGCGCTATGTTCCCTTCAGGCCAAGCTGAACCCCCTCCTGAAGCTCAAGATGGATTTCTTCCAGTGGGCCAGGCCAATCCTGAAGGCACAGCAGCAGGCATCCAGAAGGTCTTCCCCACAGCCACTGATGGACTGAATGAGATTCCAGGGGAGTTGTACCCAACTCCCTCTCGCTTCAGACAGCCAGACACCGGGACAAGTGGCCTGTTTGTCGAACCAACTGCGGACATCAATATGGAACCAAGTGAGCTTCGGGAACCACCCATCTCTCTCGTAAAATTCAATATGAGTAATACACAGAGCCCTCACAATCTCTCTCAACCACTTGTGAGAGGAGACAGCCACATACCTATGAACACTATGGCTAGTAAGCCCCTGAATTTGCCCTGACCTGTGGGGTGACAGCAGCTTTTCAATTTGGGCTAGAAATGGCGAGGAGCCCCTTTTATTTTGGGTTTAAGAAATAAAAGCATGATTTCTTCAAAAGATGTGGGCATTTCCAGATCAGACATCCAAAACAACTGCAGCAGAATCTACTTCCAGTGTCAGATCTTAATAATCTGGAATTTTTTTATTTTATGAGAAAAAAATAAAGCTTCACATTTATTCCTTAGCAACATATGTGGCCAGTTTAGTACTCTGCATAACCATGGCTATAAACTAGTTTTCTCCAAACTCGCATCTTTCAGATAATATATGCTAAGTGCCTGAACCTGCATGGTTTTTTAAAAGAGTAAGTAGCACTCTATGCACAAAGGCAGAACTCTCTGCTCTGGACATGTGTGAAAGAGGAAGTGGGATCATTTTTAAAAAATGAATAGCATATAGCCCATGCTGCCCAACCCCTTCCCAGATCATATTGAGTATTAGAGTTCATATTAACATTTCAACATGCTTCTTCTTTGTGCCTTCCCACTACTGTTTTACTTCTACCTGATTGTTTTACTTATACCTGACTTGAAGATATTAATCCTCTGAAGGATTATCTGTTTCTAGATCATGTGAGAATTGTTTTAATGAGAATTTTTTTTAGTCATCCATGCAAATTTCAAAGTGGGGCATTTGACAGTTTCAACAGAAATGAGAGTGATTATATTCCCTTTCTCCTTATCTGAGCTATATGATTATTTTCCCAACTGGATATATAACCTGGAACAAAACTTTATGTATCATAATGTCTTATTAAAAAAGAAAGAAAAGATTGCCATGTGAATGAATTCTATTAAGCCCATTCAAATAATTAGAGGGTGTCAATTAATCAAATAATTATATTCCATGGTTTGATCTGATGGGGGCAATACCATGCCATCAATTTTCTGTTTTTTTCCCTTGAGAATCTAATCGTGCCATGCTATATATTTTACATTTTTGCTGACAATGCATTATGAACATTATATCAATAAAGGTATTTTCCAATGCAATTACGTCTTTGAAATTTCTGTTTGAGTCCCATTTATGGCTATAATCATTATACTTTTCCCCTGAACTATTTCTCTGATGATAGTACAGGACAGACAGTTGGCACCAAGGTCGCTGTATGTATGTATATGTGTGTGTGTGTGTGTGTGTGTTTGTTTGTTTGTTTATTCTGTTTATGGCTGCCCACCTAAATCAATGACTCTGGGTGGCTTAGAGTTCAAAAATATATTACAATTAAAGCTCTAAAACATTTAAAAACAACAACACACAATAAAAACATCCACAATAAATCTACACAGTAGCTGAGATACATAACAATAAAGCTAGGAAATGGGGCCCTTGACATATTCAGCATCCCAGGCTGGGGAACATAACCAGGTTTTGTTACAATATAATGATATTACATTATTACAATATAACAATACAACATGGCCACAGTTTTGTTACAACCTCTAACATGAAATTTGTGCCAATATCTGTGACAATGTCCACTGACCATTTTATCATAGCAAACATATCTGCTTGAGACACAGTTTGAATTTGAGCCACACCACTCACAACCACAGAATGGCATAATATAATGAAGTCAATGCAGCACTTGGCCTGGGTAATTTCAAATTGCACTTAGACTTGTATACCATTTCCCACAGCCTTCTCTAAGCAGTTTACAGAGTCAGCATATTGCCCCCAACTATTTGGGTTCTCATTTTACTGACCTCAGAAGGATGGAAGGTTGAGTCAACCTTGAGCCAGTGAAAATCGAACTGCTGGCAGTCAGCAGAATTAGCCTGCAGTACTACATTCTAACCACTGTGCCATCACAACTGATGATGGATTGATCCACTATATTCTCTCTATGCTGACCTTGATCACAGAATTTCACATTGGCAATTACATCCTACATTCCTCTCAGTAGAAGCTTTGAATCAGTCTCCCTTTGATACTGCAGTTTCATTTGGGTAGTCCTAAATCAAAATCAACTTCCTCAAATAAAATTGGGTGGGTGCCATAAGTCGCCTATAAGGCTTACATTTCTTCTTTCTTCTCCTTTCTCCCTCCCCTTCTCTCTCAATAGAAGGGCATCTTTCATAATGTTCTGGAATTCTTGGGCTCTGTTAGAAGGTGACAAGTCATTCTCTGCTAATATTAAGACTATGGCTAGTTTTACCTCACCGTCATGTGAATCATGGAAAGCTTCCATCATAGCAACAACATTACAACTGTTCTTCCTATCAGCCTTAGCCCCTGGATTAGTTCTGAGGAGGGGAGATCTCAACAAGGGATTTCTTTCCTTCCCTGGAGTTCTTTAGTAAATTGTCTACTCAGGAAAAGCTCTTGTGGGGAATGGCTTGAAGATATTAATCCTCTGAAGGATTATCTGTTTCTAGATCATGTGAGAATTATTTTAATGAGAAATTTCTCTTTACAATAATGCAGGCTTAGAAATAAACACATGAGAATAAGGTTATTTGGGAAATGATATAAATAACCACTTGAATAACCACTCTGAATTTCCGATAAAACCAGTAAAATCACCTTAATTTTATTTGCAAATTATGGGCTTCATCAGGTTCTTGAACCTAAGTTTATATATTCTAAATATTTGTTTAGATATTATTACACAGTAGTTATTACACAGTAGTCTTCTTTTGTCAAAGCAGGAAACCTGCTTTTTAGAGAAGATAATCGATTGTCTTGTCCAATTAAAGAGTACATTTCTCCCCTGATGTTGAAGACTTTGCTGGTTTTCTAGTGCATCTTATTTTGCACATGGTTTAGTTTCTATAAGCTTTTTGTCTGGGCATAATTCAGCCATGTATAAAGGCTGTTCACCTTAGTAATCATTATATTCTCATTTAAGACAAGCAGCTACCTTGTCACATAAACTCTCTTAGAAGTATTGGATAGAGGGGTCCCAAGTATGCAGATCATATAAAGAATAATGGATGCTGACTGCCATCTTTTTTATACATTTTCCCATATAATATTATAAATCTGTACCACTAGTATTCATCGGGCCACATAAATTAGACCATGAATTTTGAAAGAGACAAATATTCTCTGAAAGAGAATATTCTAATATTCTGAAAGAAATTAATTCTTTTTCATTTTAATAGATAAGAGATAATGTGGATATGCAGATGCCAGGATATTTGAATGGAAGTTTGTTATTTCTGGAGCTGTCCTAAAGATGGGGATTTTGTAGTTGGTTCTGACGGTGGGATCAAATAGAATGTTACTTGGAAGAGTTATAAATTAATATTAAAGAGAAGACAATTTGTCCAGACTCCAGCTCAGGAGCACCTAGCTAACTTATTATGAAGGGTCTCACTAAATTAAAGGAACAAGAGTCAGAAAAATATGGCGGCATTATTCCTGACCAACCCATCCACTTCTACCAATCATCATTATCTTTATAGGAAGGCTGAAACTTGCTTGTTAGGTGGATGTTTAAAGCATAAAGGACATGAAAATTAAAGCCCATGTCACACTGCACCAACGGATGGAAAGAGGATGTAAAATGGAGAGAAACACTTGCCATCCGTTGGTTAACATGATGCTTCCGTTCTGTACTCACTGCCCCCGTTTTTCATCCTCTCTATCCATCCAGCATCTATCTATTGACATTTCATCCGCTCAAAAAGTTTTGAGCTACTCAAAACTTTTTGAGCGGAAAATGTATCCAACGCGTCCGTTCTGCAACCGCTACGCATACGGGGAACATCCGTTCTGCATCCGTCATCATCCGTTACCCATCCGCTATATCCGCTAGGCATCTGCTGCGCATCCAAGCAACTCAAATCCGCTCCAGCGGAAAGCAGACACAGGGAGGAAGCGAAACGGACGTGGAACGGACGCGCAGCGTTAGTAGCATGGACGGAGAAAGGATGAAAGCGGATGCAGCTACGCATCCATGTCATCCGCTACGCATCCGCTCTGCATCTGCTCTGCATCCACTACGCATCCGCTCTGCATCCGCTCGGCGTCCGCTCTGCATCCGCTGTATCCGTTCCGCGTCTGCTTTGCTGCGGTCCCCCGGAAGCCTTGCGGATGTGCCATCTGCTCCCATCCGCTTCCATCCACTAGGCTTCCGTTGAGCATCCGCTTTCCATCTGCCCTGTGTCCTACCCCCGTTTGTTCCTTTCTGTGTTGTCCGCTCTGGTTATGCAAATATTTGCCCCTTTTGAGAGCGGATAACAACGGATGGAACATTTTTCTCATCCGCTGTGTCCTTTTTACAAACGTTTTGCATCCGTCAGCCAGTGTGACAGGGCCTTAAGACAGTACTTGAGTATGATCACTGTTCCAATTGTTTGTTTGCTCACCCAACTGCCTTCCATTGTTGGGATGAGGAATGGAATGTATTATTCTCACAATAAGTCTCATAAAATATGTTGTTGGATCTCTTGAAATGATAACATTTATTCCTATACTTTCATATTGGTGTTTAAATACTTTTTGAATAGATTGGATGATCTACGTCCTCTTATAAAATAGGTACAGCACAAATATATTTATAGATCTGTTCATTTATGTATATCCCAGCTTTAATATTTTTATAAAGAAGTCAAAGTAGCAAACATAACTAAATTTTCCTCCTCCTATTTTTCTCCATATCAACTCAGAGGTGGGTTGGGTTGAGAGGGAAGGACTGGCCCAAAGTCACCCAGCCAGCTTTCATGCCTGAAGTGGGATTAGAACTTACAGACTCCTGGTTTCTAGCTTGGTACTTAATCACTAGACCAAACTAATTCATTCCACAGATGCCAACATAAGTTATGACACTAACTAAGTACATATGAATGTCAGAATTTCATTCTAGTAAGAATAGATAGCTCTTGCTGTCAAGCTTACAGTCTACACTGATGCAGCACAGAAAGAAAACAGGAAGGAAAAGGAAAGCAAGCTTCAGCCTTCCTATTGTTGTGGTTTGCTGGCAGTCTGTGCAGATAGCAGTGGAACCAGACAGTGGGGAAGAACGAGGACCAGTCCAGGAGTCTGGGGAGGACTCGGATGAGGGTCCTGCATCAGATGCAGAGAAGGGGCCAGGAGTGGGGTGCTGACTCCAGAGTCTGGCATCAGTGAGGCAGAGGAACAAGGGGAGCCTGTTCCCAGTGCACGTGACTTGGAAATAAGGCTTGGAAGTGATTGCCCCTCCCCTAAGGTATAAAGGAAGGGCAAAGGTAGAGAAAGCTTTGCAGGAAGCAAAGTCGTTCGCTCTGTTTGGATTAAACCTTGAAGCTCTGTGTGGACTTTGTACTTCATTTGGGTTTTTTTTTAAAAAAAAAAATTTGGCACTTTAGTTGTTGGCAGCAATACAAAGAAGAGAAATGTGGGTACTTAGGGAGCCTCTGCGGCGCAGTGGTTAGAGTGCAGTATTGAAAGCTATTTCTGTTGCAGCCAGTTGCCTACAATTTGGCAGTTCAAATCCCACCAGGCTCAAGGTTGACTCAGCCTTCCATACTTCCGAGGTGAGTAAAATGAGGATCTCAATTGTTGGGAGAAATATGCTCACTCTGTAAATCTCTCAGAGAGGGTTGTAAAGCACTATAAAGCGGTAGATAAGTCTAAGTGCTATTGCTATTGCTATTATCTCGAGGCACATAATTCCCAGTGTTAAAATAAAACAAGAGTTATTTGGACTAAGCGTGTGCTTAATTATGGTCTCAGGAAGCCTTGGTAAGAACACTGATAATGATTTGTGGCACCAACGTGCCTACTGTCCCTGTCCTATTGTTTTGTTTTTTTTTTCTTATCTGTATCCATTTCATGTATTCATAATTATGTTTATACTTATACCTGTTATCTTATAATCGCTTGACAAAACAAACAAAAATATAAATAGATAAATAAATAAAGTGGATTGTTTAGATCAGGGATCCCCAAGCCCTGGGCCACAGACCAGTACCAGTCTGTAGCCTGTTAGTCCTGTTAGGAACTGGGCCACACAGTCGGAAGTGAGCAGCAGGTGAACGAGCAAAGCTTAATCTGTATTTGCAGGTACTCTGCAGTTGCATCAACACCTCAGCTCCACTTCAGATAATCAGGCATTAGATTGTCATAGGAATACAAACCTTACTGTAAATTCTGGGTACGAGGGATCTAGGTTGTGGCCTTTTCCCTCCCCCGATCCATGGAAAACTTGTCTTCCACTAAACTGGTTCCTGGTGCCAAAAAGTTTGGGAATCACTGTCTAAACTCCAAATATTCTACCACCTTCATAACCTGTTTTTCTGCTTCTCTTCTTCACAGAGAGGGAACTAGTAGACACAGTGAGGAGGTAGTAAAATCCTCAATCCAGTTGGCTTCATTTATGAGGGAACTAGTACCATAGCTGCTCACTCGTATGCTTCTTTCTGACAAGCAATTCTGTGCTGTATTCATCCAGTCTGCCATCTCACCATCTGTCTGCTCCTGCATCCCATTTATTCTCATCTGATGTTCCCCAATCTCACATTTATTCTACAAGTCACATTAACCCAGCTTTTAACCATATGTTTCCAAAGGAACAATATAGTGTTTAGGTGAAGGAGAATAGCACAGTTTAATGACAGACAACTTCTCATGGAAGCAGAAAATTCCCAAGCAACCCCAATTGCCAGGATTACCCCCCTCATTTTTGGCTGATCCTTTAATTCTTTTCATTCTTCTTTCCTAAACTCATTTTATGTATGGAATGTTTGAAATGCTGGCAGATTATGGCGATTTATAAACTGCCTGCTTTGGAAATGTTTCCTGGTATTCAAATGCAAGTGATTCAAAGGTCTTTGTTGTTCCATTCGGAAATAAGGTGCGTGAGACTGGGTTCCCACAAACAGCTCTTTTATTAACAAGTAAAGCAACTAGTAACGGAACAACAGCCCAAGCTGTGGCAGCCCTTCTTATAGCGGCTTGCTCGCGGCTTGTGGCCAATGACAGTAGTTTAAGTCTTCCCGCCGTCTGGCGGCCAATCTGGATGGTTCCTCAGTAACCAATCCAAGAATGGCCTTCTCGGCCAATCAGTTTAAGGTATTTGGAGTCTACCAAGTTCTATACACAACACCCCTCCCCCCTTGGTTTTGTCCAATGTGCATCACGTAGTCACGCAGGTAGGTGGGGCTTTTTCGGGTCCTAGTTGACCTGCACAGCTCAGTCGCAGTGTGGTCCTCAAACGGTTCGGACGGGATTGCTTTCTCTCTGCATCTTCTCCATGGAACCTCCTGGAAGGGTGAGTCAGCCTTGCTGCTCCCGCCTGAGTTTTTCGGGCTGGTTGAGTTGGCTCTGCCGCTCCCTCTTGGTTCATCCGGGTTGGCTGAGCTGGCCTGGCTGTCTCCTTCCAGGAAGGCCTCACCTTGTTCTCCTGCTCCCAGACTTTTTCTTTGGAGGTTGTCTAACGGTGAGTGCTCTTTTTGTTTTATTTGGGTGTCTTTGTGAAGTGTTTGTTGTCATGATATTGGAGGTTCGTCTTCCCTTTTTTTGTTATTTTGTGTTTCCTCCCCCTCCTCGGTTGTTTTTGGTTCGTTTATTTGTGATGATGATGTGGTGTTGCATTCTAGTGTGCGAGAACGAAGCTGGTCAATGTGCCGCTTCCATGCTCTCCCATTGTCCAGCAAAAGTCGGTAAGACCGGGGGCCTGTGATTTGGGTGATTGTGGCTGGAAGCCATAATGGGTCCCTGGTAAGGTTTTTAGCGTACACCAAATCGCCTATTTCAAATGAGCGATACTTGCTAGAGGAGTCAGGGGGTTTTTCCCAGGTATATGTGGGGTGCAGTCTATCGAGGTAGGAGTGCAATTTCCTACCCATGAGGAATTCTGCTGGGCTCTTGTTGGTGGTTGTGCTAGGGGGAATGTGTTGCATGATTAACAATCTGTTAAGCTTTTCTTGCATGTCCCCCATGTTCATTTTTTCTAGGCCCTCCTTAGTATATTGAACCAGGCATTCAGCCCGTCCATTAGCAGCTGGATGGACCGCACTGTCAGGGCATGTTGAATGCCTTGTGTACCCAAGTACTGCTCAAACACCAAAGCGGTAAACTGTGGCCCATTGTCTGATATGATAGCATCAGGTAGCCCATGCGTGGCGAAAAGTTTGTTTAACTGTTTCATGACTGCCTCGGTGGTAGTGGAAACCATAAGTATGACTTCCAACCAGTTGGAGTAGGTGTCCATGATAACCAAATAGGTGTTCCCTTTAGTTGGCCCAGCAAGGTCAATATGCAGTCTCGACCATGGGCCTCTGGGAGTTTCCCATTCCATGACTGGTGCCGGTGGAGGGGTAGGCCTCGATTTTTGGCAGTCATGGCATGTAGCCACCCAACGTTCAATGTCTTTGTCCAGCCCTGGCCACCAGACATAACTCCTGGCCAGGGCTTTCATCTTAACTATGCCCGGGTGCTCCTCGTGCAACATGCACAGCACTTCTTCCTGTAATTTTTCTGGGATTACCAACCTGTCACCCCACAAAATACAGCCTTTTTCAATAGACAGTTCAGTCTGTCAGGTGCAAAATGGTTTAAAAATCTCGGTTTTGTTTTCATCAGGCCAGCCCTTACCTACCCAATGTAGAATGCGAGCTGTCAGCAGGTCTTTCGCGGTGGCTTTAGTGACGTCTGCTGTGGTTAGTGGCAGGTTCGGCCAGGACTCGATTTGGAGGGTGGAGATGGTGGGAGCTAGGTAGTCTTCTGTGATGGGTAGCGGGGAACGGCTCAAGGCATCTGAATGGGTGATGGTCTTCCCTGGGCGATGGGTGAGCATGTAGTTGTATGCAGCGAGGAATTCAGACCACCTCGTCATTCTTGGTGATAGAATGTTCGGGGTCGGTTTGTTTCCTGCCAGAATTCCTAGCAGGGGTTTGTGGTCAGTGATGATTGAAAAAGTCCTACCATAAAGGTACTCATGGAATCTTTTGAATCCGGCTATGATTGCGAGGGCTTCTCAGTCGAGTTGGCTGTAATTTCTCTCCGATTTAGACAGTGTTTTTGAATAGAAGGTGATCGGTGCCTCTCTGCCGTCTGGTAGCTTGTGGCTCAGGATGGCACCGATTCCAAAAGACGATGCATCACAGGTGACTGTAAAAGGCAGGGTATTGCTATACTGCATCAAAACGGTGTTAGACGTTAATAAATCCTTGATATTTTGAAATGCTGCTTGTTCCCGGTGGCCTCATTTCCAGATAGTATTTTTGTCTAATAACTGATGTAAGGGTTCTGCTATGGTTGCTTTTGGGGGCAGGGACACATTGTAGAAATTTATGAGACCTAGGAATGCTTGCAAGTCAGTTTTGTTCCTAGGTCTAGGTGCCTCTTTGATTGCCTTTATCTTTTATTCAGTGGGGTGTATCCCTTGCTCATCTATGAGATAGCCTAGAAATTCAACCTGGTTGGTAGCTAAGTTACATTTTTCTCGCTTTACTTTAAGGCCTGCATCTCTGAATCTTCGTAATACTTCTTTTAATCTACTTTCTAGTTGGTTTGCGTTTTTGGCTGACACTAGTACATCATCAAAATAAGGGACGACTCCCTTGATTCCATTTAGGAGGTGCTCCATGAGGCTTTGGAAAATGCCTGGGGCAACGCTAACACCGGATTGAAGTTGGTTGCACTTGAATGCCCCTCTGTGTGTTACTATCATCTGTGCCTCTGCGGTTGCAGGGTCAACGGGTAGCTGTTGGTACACTTGTGCGAGATCAAGCTTCGCAATAAATTTTCCTCCCCATAGGGAGTGCAATAACTGTTGTGCTACCAGTACTGGGTATGCGCTTTGTTGGAATGCATGATTTAGGGTTGCCTTATAGTCTCCACAGATGTGCACTGACCCATCTGGTTTGACAGGAGTCATGATGGGTGTTTCCCACCTGGCATGGTCGATTGGCTCTAACACCCCTTGTGCTATTAGTTTGTTTAGTTGTTCATCAATTTTGGGTTTTAAGGCAAAAGGGATGTGTCTGGCTTTGAGCAGGAAGGGTGCTATTTTCAGGTCTAGGCTAAACGATATTGGGGTCCCCTTGTACTTGTCTAGGGTCCGGTTGAATACATCCCGGAACTCTTGTAACAGGCTTTCTTCCCAGTTGGCCACAACGATGCTGTTGATCCCGGTCATCCCAATTCCCAGGAGCACAAACCATTTGATTCCCAGCAGGCTAGGGTGATCATGGTCGACGATGGTCAGAGGCAAAATTTTGGCATGATTTTTAAACTCGACGAGGAAATGTCCAAGGCCCACTACCGGAATTTGATTTCCCTGGTAGTCCTTTAAAAGCAGCTTTTGTTTTTCAAGTTCTTTTTGTTTGATGTTCGGTATCAGGCGTCAGATGGTGTTCCAAGATACCATGGACAAAAAGGATCCAGAGTCGACTTCCATCTCACAGGGCTTCCCTTTGATGTTCACCTCTATCCGGACCTTTTTTATGGCATTTCTGATTGTTATCGTCTGGTGCATTTCCTCTCTGTCGCTTGTTCTTTTATTTCTACTATCTCAGTTACATCTGCTTCTGGCTTGTCTCTCTTCATTTCTGGGGGGGGGGAGGGGTGCTGCCACGTCTTTTAGGACTATAGCTTTTTTTGTTTCTGCAGACCCTTTCGATGTGCCCCCGTTTGTTACAAGCTCTTCAGATTGCATCTCAGAACCTGCATTCAGATCGTGGGTGGTTGCCTCCACATCCAGCACACTGGAATTCTCTCCTGCATCTTCTTTTTTCCCACCATTTTTTGTCTGATTGGAGTCTATGGACATCTTTATTGTCGTCATCAGTGTCGCTCAGGGAGTCGAGATCTTCATAGTGGGCGGTTGCTGTGGGCTGTTTCTTGCTTCCCTCTGCCTTCTTTTCTCTGGGTTGATTCAGCGAATCTGGAATTGAGTTCATCTGGTGCATAGTGGCTGCGGATTTCTTTGCTGCTTCGGCGGCGGTGGCTTCTGCGTTGGCCTCGGCCACGGTTATGTTTGGTCTATTCAGCAGCTTACTCTGAAGTGTAGCGTCCTTCAAACCAAGGACCATGCTGTCCCTCATGGCCTTGTCCATGTTCTGGAACTTGCAGGCTCCTCCGATGTGTCTCAGGGCTGCTACAAAATCTCCGACAGTCTCATCTTCTTTTTGGTCTCTTTTGTAGAACTCATGCCTTTTTAGTAAGTTGGAGACCACAAGTGCATAATGTGCTCGGAGCATTCTGTTCAGCTCGGGCCAAGTCATCTGTTTAACGTCTCTTGGTTTGGCTAGTGCCTTTTCCATTTTAAAAATGGCTGGTCCGCAGTGTGTGAGGAAGACAGCCCTCTTCCTCTGGTCAGATATCTCCTGCAGTTCATTGCTTTCTAAAAACATAAGAAAGCAATCGATATCCAACTCCCAATCCTCCTCATCAGGGTTGAATGGTGCGGGCAGCACATTGTTACCGGCCATCTCTCTTGCTCGGTTCTGATTGCTGCGTGCTTTGGTCTCGCTTTTCTACGACGATCCCACCCTCGTTGTCAGTGTTCCATTCGGAAATAAGGTGCGTGAGACCAGGTTCCCACAAACAATTCTTTTATTAACAAGTAAAGCAACTAGTAATGGAACAACAGCCCAAGCCACGGCAGCTCTTCTTATAGCGGCATGCTCATGGTTTGTGGCCAAAGACACCAGTTTAAGTCTTCCCACCATCCGACGGTCAATCCGGATGGTTCCTAAGTAACCAATCCAAGAACGGTCTTCTCGGCCAATCAGTTTGAAATATTTGGAGTCTACCAAGTTCTATACACAACATTTGTAATGCTAAATATGATTTCCAATTTGCTCCATCTGGTCTGTCTGAGAACCATTTACATGTGTTGGGTACCCATGAGATATCTCCTGGGTAAGTGCTAATATTCTAACTTGTTAATAATAGCTCTTTATCTTTAGAATCTTTGCTGTTTATAATTAATACTTGCTTCACCATGTCCCCTGGCTAATCAATATTGATTAAAAAAATCAAAGTGCAGCTGAATCTAGCGTGATGTTTATTTATTTATTTTTAATTAAATTGCTCCTCTTTAGGAACTTGCTAACATGCTGTATCTAGCATGTCGAATTACAAGGAAATATGCAAATGAACTAATTTATTGGTTAAATAATTTCCATTTCAAAGCCAAAATGAATGTTTCTATGAATGGAAAGTTATGCATAGTGGGTATAAAGTGGACAAGAAGAAACTGTTTTCCCTTTCTCAAAATATTAAATCAGATTTTACTCAATATAACTGAATATTGGAAGAATCAGAACAAACAAAAGGGTTTTTTTTTCATGATGCATAATTAAATTTTGGATCTGAAAATAATGTATTATTAGCAATAAAAGACAATTTTGTTGAGTATCTAATGTAAAATACTTTATTTCAATGTTAGAAGTTCAGAAAGTATTTGTGACTATTCATTCCTTCATAAATAGATTGGAGAATTTGCTCATTTAGTTCTTCTCCCTCTCCTCCATGGTCCATTTATTTGCCTGTTATTATGAATCAATTACTGGTCATTTCAAAGTGGGCTGCCAAATAAGAGGAAGCTCAAATGAGAATCTGAATGAATGAATTCTATGGACTTGACATCATTGAATGACTGTCCACCAGGAAGAACTTTACAAATTCTCCAAATCCTTGGAGTTGCCTTGTAGGGGAGGTGGGTGGCACAATTTCATTTTAATAAAATAAATAAATTTACAAATATTAAAACATTTGAATAAAACTGATACCTGGTCAGGATTCTGAGAGTTTTTCACGAACATGGCAAATGTGGAGGAACAACATATTAATGTGGAGTTGCATACTGTGAGATATTGGTTTCATCCAGATAATATAGTTTGACTATTTGTGACTTTTGGAGTGACTGCTAAAAGGAAAACATGAAAGGCCTTTGCTTTAGGTCAATTACTGTAATTTGGTAACATAGAACAAAGTTGTATACTAAGGTTGGACACGATGAATGAATGTATTTCAATTGATTTATTAGTCATCTACTATTTACTGTGAATGTTTTAATGATTTCAATGGTTGTGAACCACCAGGAATCTGTCTGAATTACACAGGTGGTCCTCAACTTACAACCACAATTGAGCACAAAATTTATGTTGCTAAGCAGAACAGTTAAGGCAGTTTTGTCCCATTTTATGACCTTTCTTGTCACAGTTGTAAAGTGAACCACTGACATTTTACATTAGCTATACAGTTGTGAAGTGAATCTGGCTTCCCCATTGACTTTGCTTGCTGGAAGACCGCAAATATGAGTTTATGAGTTTATGTTAACTCACAACATTTGGTAGACACGTTTTATAGTTGAGAGGGATCATGTGACTCTAGAACACAGTAACTGTCGTAAATTTGAATCGACAAGCATCTGAATTTTGATCACACGACCACAGGGATGCTGCAACAGTCATAAGGGTGAAAAAATGGTCATAAGTCACTTTTTTCGGTGCCGTTGCAACTTTAGGGGGGTCACCAAACAAACTATTGTAAGTTGAGGGCTATCTGTAGTGGTATATCAAGAAGAAGATATAAGACAAGGAAGGTACTAATAATTAAATAGTACGTTTGTGTGTTAGCACACACGTGTGATAGCAAGTGTCATATTCTGTTCCTAGTTTCCATTGTTTCCATTGAATTGAGGCCTCACAGGAATAAACTACACCTAGGATCATCAGAGGTGTGCATTGGCATCAGCTTTCCATCACTTTCCACTTCCACCTTGCCACTTTCCATCAAAATTTAGCTGGTGGGAACAGAGTTCCTTCCAAACTGAGTGAAAGAGAAGTGGGGGCTGAAGCTTTTTTCTGAAAATCAATTGGAATATGTTATGCTTTCATCTCTCAGCCAGCATCTCACTTTATTTCTAGGGATTTTTCACCCACAGTCAGACAGCCGCAAATGCCACAAGTCATTCAGAATTTTCCATTGTCTAGCCAGTCCTTTGCCTGACTTGCTGTGCTATATAGACAAACCAATAGTTTTCTAACCACCATAGATCATCCTTGTTTGTAACTGCAAGCTGTGCAACATCCATTACAAGCAATTTCACCTTGTGCTCCCTGTCTGCTCCCGTTTTAATTACAGTTGGTTGGATGAAATATTGCCCAAGCTGCAGAAATCTTTAGCTCATCATTCTGATCTGAGACACTACTTCAGTTTATATAGAATGTAGCCTTCTAAAAGCTACCCAGAGATTAAGACAAGCAGACGTTTTGTTCTAATTCAGATGTTCACACAGGTTCAGCAGTTTCTATAACTTCCATAATGACTATAAGAGCCATTCAGATGGCAGAGAAACACAACCCAAAGCTTGTGATGTCCCATTTCCAGGGTGTGGAAGGCTGGCTTCTTTTGATAATTTTCAAAAAAATATCAACTTGCCAGGACACTCTCAGCCAATTTGTTGTTGATTTCCTATCGAGTTGACACTTCCCTAGTCAAATAGTTTAGGATAAATCTTTGTTTGTACTTCATTTTGCATTCAAAATTAACTAGAAGCAAATTGATCAGATCTTGCTAGACTCTTCCCTCACCATTGCTTCTTCTTCAGTCACATAACTGGAGCCATAATATGGATATTGTGCTCAACCAAGTATTTCAGCAGTATGTTTCCCACAGATGGGTGAGCTGCTATGGGAAACTGACCATTTATGACAGCCTCGGGATGAAGTTTGAGAAGATAAAAACCATTTTTTTTATTTGTATCCCATCTGTTATTATTTTTACAAATAACCCAAGGCAGCAAACATATCCAACATACCTTCCTCCTCCTATTTTCCCCACAACAATAACCCTATGAGGTGTGTGTGGGTGGGGAGGAGAGAGATTGGACCAAGGTCAACTAGTTCTCTTTCACAGCTAAGGTAGGACTAGAACAAACAGGCTCCCAGTTTCTAGCCTCATGCCTTAACCACGAGACCAAACTGGCTCTCCACTAGAACAAACTAATCAGGTGGCACTAAAGATCACCAGAGTGAAACTCTGGAAGATGATCAATTCCTCCATGATCTGAAAGCTCTAAAGGTCTTAGCTTTTTTTAAGTGTATTTCTTAGAGCCTTTACAGTTTTTATCATAATAAATCTTTGTAAGTTACCCAAATAATTATCACAATGTTATACTACAACTTCTACAAGCCCTTACTCATTTATGAGCACCATAATAGTTGGGTTGATAGTAAAATCTGAAGATGATGAGACTCACCATCCCAGATCTTCTAGATTTCAGTTTTCAAGTTTATTTGGCACTTTTGAGGTGTTCTTTGAGAATCTGGCTATAAGAGAAAGTAATTTATACATTAAGGGCCTGTCACAGAGGCCGACGGATGCAAAATGTATGTAAAAAGGACCCAGCGGACAAGATAATGTTCCATCCGTTGTTATCCGCTCTCAAAAGTGCCCCAAATTTGCATAAACAGAATGGACAACAACGGAAAGGAACGGATGGGGAGAGGACGTAGCTAGGATGTAAAGTGGATGCTCCATGAAAGCCTAGCGGATGGAAGCGGATGGCACATCTACAGTGCTTCCGGGGGAGCATAGCAAAGTGGATGCGCAGCGGAAGGAATGGATGCAGAGCGGATGCAGAGTGGATACAGCGGATGGATCATGGAAGCCGAGCAGATGCCTAGCGGATGCCTAGCGGATGCAAAACGTTCACTGCGCATGCAGGGAGGATGCATTGTGTCAGCCCCGCAGATATAAAAGGATGCAGCTCGCAAGCAAGTCACCATTCAGAGGAAAGACCTGCTGCCAGACACAGCTCCAGCCAACAACCATGGGGAAGAAGAGGAAGCCTGTGCCATCTTCTCACAGCCCTGGCAAGAAGGACAGGGCCACCATTCCACCCCCTGGCCCTGACTCTGCTTCTGCTGGGGCTTCTGCTGCTGGGGCTGACTCTGCTGGTGCTGGGGCTTCTTCTGGTGCTTCCTCTGCTGGCGCTGCTCCTGGTGCTGGTGCTTCTGCTGGTGCTT
>BLBF01000004.1:20692787-20718841 GCA_015471245.1 Laticauda colubrina | reverse complement strand
CTCTGCTGGCGCTGCTCCTGGTGCTGGTGCTTCTGCTGGTGCTTACTCTGCTGCTGCTGCTCCTGGTCCTGCTGGTCCTGCTGGTCCAGCTGGTCCTGCTGGTGCTTACTCTGCTGCTGCTTATCCTGGTCCTGCTGGTCCTGCTGGTGCTCCTGGTCCTGCTGGTCCTGCTGGTGCTGCTTTTGCTGCTGCTGTTGTTGTTGCTGCTGCTGCTGCTGCTGGTGGTGTGGTGGAGCAGCCTCTAGAACCTCAAAGCCCTTCTGATGAGGGCCCAGAAGGCCCTGCCAGAGAGAGGAAGAGGCATACGCGAGATAGGGAGAGGAGGCAATACTCCATCGAAGAGGAACATGAGGATGAGGTGCTCGAATGGCTGAGGGAGAATGAGTACCTCTGGTGGAAGGGACACAGGCTCTATCGAGACACCAAGAGGAAGCAGGCAGCTTGGAGAGAGAAGGCGGAGAGCCTGGGCTTCAGAGGTCCTCCTCGGTTGGTGGAAGCACATGCACACCTGGTACGGGAAGCTGCACCTCAAGAAGTCTGGCCAGGCCACGGACAAGCTCACCGACCAGGAGACCTACGTGATGATCAAGTGCAGCTTCTTGGAGGGTGAGGTCTGCCACTGAGGAGCAGCCCCTCTGTCAACCCTCTCTCTCAGGCAGCCCACAGAGAGCCAGTCCTCTTCTGGCCATGAGTCAGCTCCTGTGTCCAGGCAGGTATCTGTGGAGCATACCAGGATGGAGACCCCCCTGACAGCAGCACTCCCCATGACGGAGTGCGTGGAGGACCCCCTGATGCAGTGGGAGCAAGGAGAGGGCACTGCCAAAAGAGACCAACCCACACCCACACCCAGCTCCACCTCCACAGAAAGCAGGCAGAGAGGCAGACTGGAGGGACAGAGCCACACTGTCCTCCTGGAGATCAGGGACACCATCAAAAGCAGCATAGATCTCCTCTCTCAGCTGGTACACACTGACATACCATCCTCAAACCGCAAGCCTTCCTCATCTACGTCAACCAAACCCTCATGGACATGTCCGAATCACAGTACCAGGTGATAAAGAAGAGGATCACAGGTCTTCTGCACAACCCTCCAGGCCCAGCTGAACCTGCTCTGACCCAGTCCAGGTCTGCTCCTCCACCCTAGGTGATGTCACAGCCCTTCCAAGGCTTTCCACAGGCCCTCAGCTACAAAGGCTAAGGCTACCAGGAGTTCCAGCAGCACTGGCAGCCCTTCCCAGTCCAGGCACAGGTTCATCGGATGCCACCGATGCCACCCATGCCACTGATGCCACCCATGCCACAGATGCCACCCATGCCAGATGCCACCCACGCCTTACCTCGCTCAGCTGCAGACCAGACAGCCCCACTACACTCCTCCTTCCTCCACCCCACAGCCAAGCCCGGCCTCAGAACATCTGTCATTGGTCTTGGGACTGACACCCCATGTCATGGAGGAAGGGGCTCTCAACATCTCGCGATTGAGCCAGCTCTCTGAGAGCTTCCTCCACACCTTCCATCCCCTGTTGTCTTCTCGGGGCCAGGCACCCCAATGGCACCTCAGACCAGCACTCCAGCAGCAGCCACCTCCACAGCACCTGGACCCTTCACCCCTGAGACTATGGGCATGCCTCAGAGTGACTGAGAAGAGTGCCAGTGACTGGGTTGCTACCTGTTGACTTTATCTTTGCTTGGGACACTTTACTTGGGTCATTTTGCTTTTACAGTTTGTTATTAAAAAAGTTTTTCTTTGCTTCACACACTTGCTTCAGTCCTTTTCATCAATAAAGTCTTGGTGGAAACTTTTAGAAATGGTTTAAGCCTTTGCATGCTTGTGGGATGGGTAAGGATAGCAGTTGGATGGGCAGGGATACCTGTGGGATGGGTAATAACTGTGGGATGGGTAAGAATAGCAGTGGGATGGGCAGGGATACCTTTGGGATGGGTAATAGCTGTGGGATGGGTGAGGATAGCAGTGGGATAGATAAACCTCCAGTGCAAGCATAGTGGGACTGTATGGTCCACCCTCCCAGGTGCCACACCTATGGCCCTTTATTATCAATAACAATTTAATCATTCATCAACACATTTCAACATAAGCACAACTCTTTATTAAATGCCCTGTTCATTGTAGGGCCACTCAACATACATGGCACAATCTCATCAGTGTGATGAGACAGGCTCAAGGAAGCATCCATTAAGCATCTACCATCCTGTCTTGCCACTCCACTGCTCCAGCTGGGGAGTTGCACCAGTGTTTCAGGAGGTTGTGCTGCTTCTTCCCTTCACATGAAGCTCATCCACAGTGCCAATGCACATCCACAGTGTCTATCAGGTTTTGCCCTTGCCTCCATTCACCAGGCTCCATGTCCCCATTGCCTTGTTGGTGGTCCACAAGCCTGTTCTGCAACACTGGGTAGCAGGTGCACATGAGATTGTGCAGGATGCAAAGCTTCCACGATGTTCCTCACGGTCTCTGGGCGATGCTGCATGGTGGTGAGAAGTACCTGGAACCTGTTGGCCAGGATGCCAAAGGCGTTCTCCACCACCCGCCTTGCCCTGAACAGCCTGTAGTTGAAGATCCTCTCTTCACGGGTGAGGCATCTGGAAGTGTAGGGCTTCATGAGGTAGGTTCTGAGGGAGAAGGCGTCATCCCCCATGATGAAGTAGGGCACATCTTGTGTGTCGTTGGGCAGGGGGTTTGGATCTGGGAAGCCCCTGATGAGGTTGCGTTCCAGCCCCTCCTTGAGGTGACTGGCATTGTATACCTGGGCATCTGAAGATGACCCGTTGCCTGAAGCATCGATGTACATGAACTTGTAGTCAGCATCAACCATGGCGAAGAGGATGATGCTGAAGAAGCTGGAGCTTTGCAGGCCATGGGCTTCCCATCTATGGCTCCACTTCTGATACCACTGCTCTGCAACTTTGTTCCAGCCTTCTTCAGTGGAGGGGCACTGGAGGAGGTCCTCCAGGTATTCTTCGATGATGGCCTATACCACTTCTCTGACCACAATGCTGATGGTGTTGTGTGGCACCCTCCAGGTGTACTGCATGCTCCTGTATGTGGCCCCAGAGGCCAGGTGGCACAGAGTCGGTGCCACCTCCAGTCCAGGGTCCAGAAGTTGGTGTTTGTCTTGGTCAACCTGGGTGTCAGCCGCTGCACAACTTCGTCAAACATGGCTGGCAGCATCCTCATGAAGTTCTGGAATGCACGAGAGTCTTCATTCCTCAGCTCCACCATCAGCTTGTTAAACAGTCCATACTCGCCTCTTCTCGTGATCCATCTTCGGACCCAGACACTTCTTGGATGCCTCCTTTTCTTCGCGTAGAACAGGTGAAAGTGCCTGTAGAGGGCTTCGCACTGTTTTAGAATGATGGCGGCTACCAAAAGGAGTGTGTGATGATCCATGATGGAGATGACTGGATGCTGTGGAAGAGCAAGAGCAAGATGAAGGCTGAAGAGGTCTGCACCACAGGACTGCTGGACTGAAAGTGAGATCCAGGTGATTTCTACCACTTTTTATAGGAAATATAGGTTTTCCACTAGGTGTCCTTTTGCATCCTCTAGGCATCCTGCAGACATCCTAAATATCCAAGATACGTCCCGTATCTGAACGTTTTTTCCGTTTTAATGCTTTGTATGCGAGCTGCATCTGCTTTCATCCTTTCTACATCCGTGCTACTAATGCTGCGTGTCCGTTCTGTGTCCGTTTCACTTCCTCCCTGTGTCCGTTTTCTGCTGGAGCGGATTTGAGTTGCGCAGATGTGTAGCGGATGCCTAGCGGATATAGTGGACGTGTAACGGATGACGACAGACGTATAACGGATGTTCCCCATATGCGTAGTGGATGTATAACGGACGCGTTGGATACATTTTCCACTCAAAAAGTTTTGTGCAGCTCAAAACTTTTTGAGCAGATGAAATGTCAGTAGACGGATGCTGGACGGATAGAGAGTATGAAAAATGTACGCAGTGAGTACAGAAAGGATGCATCGCGTTAACCAACGGATGGCAAGTGTTTCTCTCCATTTTACATCCTCTTTCCATCCGTTGGTGCTGTGTGACATGGGCTTTAACTCTTCAATAAAAATATGAAATATAAAAGCCAACCCAATCAAACCACATTGTAGGACAAAAATCTAATTGTTTGGTTGTCTCTGCTCATATATAATGCAAAAGTTTAGGAAAAGAAAAACAGTGTGTAAAAGGAGCTTAATTTATTTATTGCAATAGAATTATTTATCAGTCACAGTACTTACTGAAATCAAAATTATCTTTAAAAATTTCAAGCCATCAAAAGATTACACAGTAAGGCAGGTTTCTTTTAAAGTTTTATTCATTTTTCTGCATGTATTTTTCAAACTTACTTGCCAAAAATATTCCTCTTTCATTTGGACTACTATTTTCTAGGAAAGAAAAAAAATACATGCAGAAAAATGAATTTTTGAGGTACTTATCATCAGTCGTAATTTTTGAGGACTTATCATCTTACATCTTGACTTTAAAAGTATTTTGGTAAGAATTTCAGATAAATAACATTTATACTTCTGCAACTTATCTCTGGGCAGGAGGAATTAGAATGATCTTGGAATCTGTTCTTTGGAATAACTGAAGAACTGGATTGGAAATAGAGAGATATAGGAGCAATTTATCATGTTGGATTATTGCATAGGAATTTGAGACCAGCTGCTCTCTTTCAATCCAATGCACATCATAAGGTTGAAGAATGATAACGATAAAAATGAGAGGACTCCCCAATATATACTGTGTTGACCCCTTAATGGAAAGGCAAAATATAAGTGCAGCAAAAAAATAATTATCAGACATAAGGTAAAAATTGTTTTGAGGATTTTAGAAACCAAGTCATAATTGACTGTCTGGCTAGCACCACCTTTTAACAAATTTTTATCGTAGCTTGCCTCTTTTAAATTTTATATACTGTTTTTATGTATTTGATATTTTATTGTACAGTGCCCAGAGTTCCTCTATGAGGGAGATGGATGGTTTTAAAATAAATGAAATATATAAATAAACTAAATAAATAAAAATAAATAATACTGGGGCTATTTCACATAGCATACTCAACACTGGCTTATTGCTACATCAGGTGACAAACCATGATTGAGAAATAAGTGTCTTGATCATGGTATCTCTTTTGTCAGGTAAGTATAGAAAAAAGTACAACAGCTAATTATTATAGTTAATTCTATTGTATCACTGGATATTGTTCAAATATGCCTTGATTTTGAAATCTTGATATTCAAATCCACATTTCTCTTTGCATTATACAACCATCTATTACTTGCTCCACATCATTCAGGCTCTTAGCCAACAGTGGAATATTCCCTGCACACAAGAGTACACAAATATTCACATCCCCAACACTTCTCTAATACCACTCCAAACTTTTACATTTATTCACAAAAACATCAAACAATCAAGTGAATATCACACATTTTTGTCTTATACCCTGCTCAGTTTTTAACCATTTGCTAGACATTTCCTTTATTGTCACTCATGTTTTATTTCCATTGTACATTATTCTTGATGTGATGGAATGTGGTGAAGAGGTAGATTGCCAGGAGGATGCATTCTTAGAGGCATAAGAGACATCTTCTCAGTCCAGAAATTGTGATTCCAGTGTGAAAGAAAAAGGGTGAAGACAGCACCATCCTATTTGTTCACAGAATATATTGTAGGTGCAGATAATAGAGTCTTTAGTCTGGTAAGATTTTGTCTATAGGAATCAAACAAAACAAACAAAGTCAGCTTGGAAGAATTGCCACATGCCATTCTTGGTTTGGGGCATGACACTTACTATATATATTCAGCAACTAAACTTCACAAGTTCTTGCTTTCTTTAATTACATTCTTTGCAATTATCCTTTCCTTTTTAAAAATACAATGCAGCCACCATTCAATTAATTAAGGTTGTCAGGCCGACCCTGACCCCCAACAGCCTCTCCATCTAGTTCCCAACAGCTTTGAGATAACATCTTGACTATATTGCTTGATTGACCCAGGCTCAAGAAATACAACTTGGTAACATCAGCCTACCAATGGACCTGAAACGGTATTGTCAGAACTCATGCAGCAGCTTCATTTAGATGTTAAATAGAAAAACCACAGAGACTGACCATGGAAAAAGAGGAACCGCTGCAGCACTGGGCCCACTGCTCCCAATCCTTGAAGTCAGTCCAGAAAGATACTATAATTATATAGTATAGCACTATAATTATATAATTATATAGTATCTATAGATATTATAGTATCCACTATCCAACACTGTTGAGGTACAAAAATAACTGTATCACGTCCATCTCAGCTCCACCAAGGCTCCACCAAGTACAATCAATGCAATATCTTTGTAACAACCAGGCGTGAAAGCAGACTAGGAAGTGTTCCGTCCAGAAAGAAGCGCATGAGACCGGGTTCCAAACAACAACTATTTATTAAACTTGCAAGGCAGAAGTATACGGAACACAGCCCAAGCCACGGCAGCCCTTTTTATAGTGGCTTGCCTGTAGCTTGTGGCCAATGACACTCTTTTGACTGTTCCCGCCATTTGGCGGGCTTCCCGAATTGGTTCCTGAACAACCAATCCGTGAGTGGCCTTTTCAGCCACTCAGAAAGAGGAACTTGGAACATACCAAGTTCCATACAGAACACCCTTCCCCCCTTAGTTCAGTCCGACGTGCGTTACATAATCACGGAGGTAGGTGGGGCTTTTTCTAGTCCTGGTTGACCTGCGCAGCTCAGTTGCGGCATGGTCTTCGAGCGGTTCGGACGGGATTGCTGTTTCTCTGGTCCTTCTCCATGGAACCTCCTGGAAGGGTGAGTTAGTCTTGCCGCTCCCACCTGAGTCTCTCGGGCTGGTTGAGATGGCTCCGCCGCTCCCTCCTGGTTTGACCAGGTTGGTCGAGCTGGCCTGGCTGCCTCCTTCCAGGAAGGCCTTGCTTCGCTCTCCTGCTCCCGGATTTCTTTCTTGGGGTTCATCTAACCATGAGTGTTCTTTTTGTTTTGTTAAATTGTCTTTTTGTAGTGTTTGTTGTCTTGTTACGGGAGGTTCGTCTCTCCCTTCTTTATTTATTTGTATCCCCCCCCCCTTGGTTGTTTTTAGGTCGATATTTATTTTTGATTCTATGGTGTTTTTTCGTCCGAGGTAGCAGGAACGAAGCTGGTCTATGTGCCGCTTCCATTCCCTGCTGTCGTCTAAGAGTAGTCGGTAGGACCAGGGGCCTGTAATTTGGGTGATGGTGGCTGGAAGCCACAATGAGTCCCCGGTGAGGTTTTTGGCATAGACCAGGTCGCCGATTTCAAACATACGGTATTTGCTGGAGGAATCAGGGGGATTGTCCCAGGTGTAAGTGGGGTGCAATCTGTCCAGGTAGGAATGTAGTTTCCTACCCATTAGGAGTTCTGCTGGGTTTTGTTGGTTGTGCTGCTAAGGGTAATATGCTGCAAAGTTAGTAGTTGGTTTAGTTTGTCTTGTACATCTCCCTTGTCCATTCTCTCTCGGCCCTCTTTAGTGTACCGGACCATGCGTTCAGCCCTACCGTTCGCAGCCGGATGGGCCAGCGCAGTTAAGGCATGTCGGATAACCTGGGCAGCCAGATACTGTTCGAATTGCAAAGCTGTAAATTAGGGCCCATTATCCAAAACCAGTACATCACATAGCCCATGTGTCACAAAGAGTTTGTCTAGCTGTTTCATTACAGCTTCGGTGGTTGTGGAAGCCATGAGGATGACTTCCAACCAGTTTGAGTAGGCATCCACGACTATCAAAAATGTGTTCCCCTTCGTTGGCCCAGCAAAGTCAATATGTACTCTAGACCATGGACCCCGGGGAGTTTCTCAGTCTCTTACTGGTGCCTGGGGGGGGGGGTAGGCCTCGATTTTTGACAGTCATGGCATGTTGCAACCCAGCGTTCAATGTCTTTGTCCAGCCCTGGCCACCAGACATAACTCCTGGCCAGGGCTTTCATTTTGACTATGCCCGGGTGCCCCTCATGCAACATGCCCAGAACATCTTCCTGGAGACTGTTCGGAATCACCACACTGTCACCCCATAAAATGCACCCTTTTTCTATGGACAGTTCGGTCTGTCTGGTACGAAATGGTTTAAAAGTCTCAGTTTTGTTCTCCTCTGGCCAGCCTTTACCTACCCAATTTAATATGCATGCTGTCAAAGGGTCTTTAGCTGTGGCTCTTGCGACGTCTGCTGCAGTCAGTGGCAGGTCCGGGCAGGTCTCAAGCTGAAGTGTGGAGATAGTTGGTGCGGGGTCATCTTCTGTGATGGGCAATGGGGAACGGCTCAGGGTGTCAGCATGTGTGATGACTTTTCCGGGTCGGTGAATCAGCGTGTAGGAGTAGTCATTCTAGGTGACAGAATGTTCGGGGTTGGCTTGTTGCCTGCTAGGATTCCAAGAAGGGACTTGTGATTGGTTATTATTGAAAAAGTTCTACCGTAAAGGTACTCATGGAATCTTTTGACTCTGGCGATGATTGCGAGGGCTTCTCTATCGAGTTGGCTGTAATTGCGTTCCGATTTGGAGAGCATCTTGGAGTAAAAAGTGAACGGTGCCTCTCTGCTGTCTGGTAGCTGGTGGCTCAGAATGGCGCCGACCCCAAAAGGCGATGCATCACAGGTGACCATCAAGGGCAGGGTATTGCTATACTGGATGAGAACGGTGTTGGACGTTAATAGATCTTTGATACCCTGGAAGGCTTTTTGTTCCCGGTGGCTCCATGTCCAAGTGGTTTTTTTATCTAGCAGTCGATGTTGGGGTTCTGCTATGGTTGCCTTATAGGGCAGAAACACGTTGTAAAAATTTATGAGGCATAGGAATGCTTGAAGCTCAGTTTTGTTCCTGGACCTAGGAGCGTCTTTTATAGCCTTCACCTTTTTTTTGGTGGGGTGAATGCCTTGTTCATCGATTAAATAGCCCAAAAAATCGACCTGGTTGGTGGCTAATTCACACTTCTCTCTTTTTACTTTGAGGCCTGATTTTCTAAATCTTTGTAATACTTCTCTTAACCTGGTCTCCAGCTGGTTGGCATTTTTTGCTGAGACCAATACATCGTCAAAGTAAGGGATGGCACCTTTGATTCCATTTAGCAGGTGTTTCATGAGGCTTTGGAACACACCTGGGGCAACACTAACGCCAAATTGGAGGCGGTTATACTTGAATGCCCCTCTATGTGTTACAATAGTCTGTGCCTCTGCTGTAATAGGATCAACGGGTAGTTGTTGATACGCCTGTGCGAGGTCAAGCTTCGCAAAAAATTTTCCTCCCCCTAGCGAGTGCAGTAAATGTTGCACTACCGGTACTGGGTATGCGCTTTGTTGGAGCGCATGGTTCAGGGTTGCCTTATAGTCTCCGCAAATGCACACTGACCCATCTGGCTTCACCGGTGTGATGACAGGTGTTTCCCACCTGGCATGGTCGATTGGCTCTAAAACCCCTTGAGCTATTAATTTATTCAGTTGCTTGTCAATTTTTGGTTTTAACACAAATGGAACACGTCTGACTTTTAAATGGATGGGGGCTATTTTCGGGTCTAGGCTAAATGAAATTGGGGTCCCCTTGTACTTGCCTAGAGTCCCGTTGAAAACATCTTGGAATTCTTGTAGCAGGCTCTCCTCCCAGTTGGCTGTGGCGATGCAGTTGATCCCGGTCATCCCGATTCCCAGGGGCGCGAACCATTTGATCCCTAGCAGACCAGGGCGGTCTCGGTCGACGATGGTCAGAGGCAAGATTTCAGCATGGTTTTTAAATTTGATGAGGAATTGTCCAAGGCCTACCACTGGAATTCGATTTCCCTGGTAGTTATTTAACACTAGTCTTTGTTTCTGCAGTTCTCTCTGTTTAATGTTCGGTATCAGGCGCCGGATGGTATTGCAGGATACCATGGATAGGAACGACCCTGAGTCGACTTCCATCTTGCAGGGCCTTCCCTCGATGCTCACCTCTATCTGAACCTTCTTTCCACTCTCCGCCCTGGCACTGCCGATGGTGACTGTCTGATGCGTTTCTTCCCTGTCACTGGTTCTCTTGTTACAGTTCCATCTGTTGCCAGCTTGTCTTTCTTCATGTCTGGGGAGGGGGGGGGGGTGCTGCCGCGTCTTTTTGGACTATAGCTCTTTTTGTTGTGGCAGACCCTTTCGATGTGCTCCCTTTTATTACAAGCCCTGCATATTGCGTCGAGGAACCTGCATTCAGCTTGCGGGTGGTTGCCTCCGCAGCCCACACATTGAAACTCCCGCTGATTTCTCCTCTTTTTGCGCCATTTTTAATCTGAATGGAGTCTATGGACGTCTTCATCATCATCCTTGGTATCACTCTGGGATTCAATGTCTTCATAGTGGGCTGTCGCTGTGGGCTGTTTCTTTCCTCCCTCTGCCTTCTTCTCCCTGGGTTGGGTTGGCAGGTCTGGAATTGCGTTCATTTGCCTCATGGTGGCTGCTGACTTCTTAGCTGCTTCAGTGGCAGTTGCCTCTGCAATGGCTTCGGCCACGGTTATGTTTGGCCTATTCAGGAGTTTATTCTGAAGAGTAGTGTCCTTCGACCGAAGACCACGCAGTCCCTCATGGCCTCGTCCATGTTCTGGAACTCACAGGCTCCTCCAATGTGTCTCAACGCTGCTACAAAATCTCAGATCATTTCATCCTCCTTCTGGTCCCTCTTATAGAATTCGTGCCTTTTTATTAAATTCGAAAGCCCGGTGCGTAGTGTGCTTGGAGCATTCTGTTCAGGTCGGACCAAGTCATCTGTTTGATATCTCTGAGTTTCGCCAGCACCTTCGCCATTTTAAAGACAGCTGGTCCGCAGTGTGTAAGGAAGACAGCCCTCTTCCTTTAGTCCAAGATTTCTTCCATCTCATTGCTTTCTAAAAACATAAGAAAGCGATCGATATACGATTCCTAATCCTCCTCATCAGGATTGAATGGTGCGGGCGGCGTGTTGTTACCGGCCATCTCTCTCACTCAGTTCAGATCACCGCGTGCTTCGGTCTCACCTTCTACGGTGATCCCACCCTCGTCGCCAGTGTTCCATCCAGAAAGAAGCGCATGAGACCGGGTTCCAAACAACAACTATTTTATTTAACTCGCAAGGCAAAAGTATATGGAACACAACCCAAGCCGCGGTAGCCCTTTTTATAGCGGCTTGCCTGCAGCTTGTGGCCAATGACACTCTTTTGACTGTTCCTGCCGTTTGGCAGGCTTCCTGTATTGGTTCCTGAACAACCAATCCACGAGTGGCCTTTTCTGCCAATCAGAAAGAGGAACTTGGAACTTACCAAGTTCCACACAGAACAGAAAGGATATGAGGCTTCTTTCAGGACTCTCTGAAACCTGACCACCAGATTAGAGAATGATAAGAAATTGTTTAACATTGCTGTAATAAATGATATCTGAGGAGGGGGGGGTACACCATTGCTTCCTTCAGAGCCACAGGACAACCCCTCATTCACATTTCTCCTGGCACAAGCTCTGTAACTGAACCATGACACGACAGGCAGTTATTTTACTGGCTAATTCTTTTGAGATACTGGGCATGTGAAATTCTAGTCTTTTAGGGACTTATTTAAAATGTATCACCACTGTCAGCAGGTAGAGGACTATCTTGAGACATGGTGTCATAAACAGACTATCTCACCCTGTTGTTTTGTTGCACATTCTACTCTGATGCTCATGTTTTATCTGCTAGAAAATAGTTTCTCTAAATACAGGCCTAAGAATCCAATTATAAATAATAAGATGTTACAGGTTTTGTGAGCACAGAAAGGATGGGTGGGATGAAGTGAAAAGCATATAATTCCCTTGTCCTCTTTCTTGATTTGATTGGCTAACCAGTCTTTTCAATCAGGTTTATATTCTAGAGTCAGAGAAAGAAGCTCTCGTGCCTGTGAAAGCTTTATTTTGTGAAGATTTCTTGAATTGCTCAACAAGTATTGGGAGGAAATTTCCAGACGCTTTGAAGGTAAAATTTATTTCAATATTCTGCATTGGACAAACTTGGTTTTACGATGATCACATCTTGTCACAGATGGGCTTCTACCTCTTTCAAACCTCTCAGAAACAAGGATATTTCCTTTCTTCTCCTCACTGCAGTAATTGGAAACATGGCACTTCCAGGATTTTATTCTGCACAAGTTAAAAATGTACAGAAACAACCCAGGGATCTGTGACAAAGCTGCAGTTAGTATGATAATCTTTAAAAAGTTTCAAATAATTCTATTGTTTGCTGCAAAGATTATCATGATTACTGAAATGTGATCCATAAGAAACTTGCTACCATTAAAACTGAAGCCCAACAGTATATTAAATAATTGACAATATTTTTTGGTTCTGCTGTTGGTGAATTTGGGGGTAATTTGGTTTTGTCTGGAAGCCCTCCAAATTGTGAAACATGGCAATTTTGCATGGGAGACTTTAGTTTGGTTAGATTAATCCATTCATATGAAAAACCTTGCACTTATCTGGATCACTGCAACACAACCATGGTATAGGCCTAATTGTTATTATTGCTTCTTAAGATTGCAGCTTGTGAAACTCAAAACATTTTCCCCCTTTTTGCTGCTAGCCTAACAATATCTGATAGATGCTGCTACAAAGCAGGAAAAAAATCCTAGGCACAGGATAAATATCACACGATTAGGTTGATTTTATCCAAAATATCATTCCTGCATCTTGAAGTCAATTACCTGTGTTAAAATGCCAGAAAAATGAACTAGAATTATTTTTTATAGCATAACTGAATGGTACAGAGACAATAAACTCAGCAGAAGCTGAGACAGTTGTCTGTTGTTGGAGGAAAGAAGGGAGAAATCACCATGCTTGCTAATAGTAACTGAAAGGAAGTGACTATCAATTATGGAAGGAATTGTGCTATCACCAAGATAAGCCTTGTGGCAGAAAACCAGGAGTCCATTAAGAAAAGGGACCACCAGTTTTAATAAAAATGCCACATCTCATTTTGCAGTTAAGTCATATACATTATCATTTAAAGAGCTTTTTCTTCCTACGCTGGTGGTGGGATTCAAACTTTTTTACTACCAGTTCTGTGGGTGTGGCTTGGCGGGCATGGCTTGGCGGGCATGGCAGGAGAAGGATACTGTAAAATCTCCATTCCCTCCCCACTCCTGGGGGAAGGATACTGCAAAATCCATATTCCCTTCCCACCCCACTAACCTGCTTTCCAGCTCCGTTCGCCAGTGCAAGGCAACAAAAAAAGACCCAGCTAATCATCTGGGACTTGGGAGACAGAGAATAGATAGGGGTGGGGCCAGTCAGAGGTGGTATTTGTCAGTTCTCCAAACTACTCAAAAGTTCTGCTACCAGTTCTCCAGAACTGGTCAGAACCTGCTGAATACCCACCTCTGACCTACATCAACTCATTTCATGCCAAATCCTCCAGCCTTCATTAAGCTCCAGAACCATACTTGAAACCATCTGAAAGATATCCTGTATTCCTGTATCATTGTTAAACTAGTGCTTTCCTCCTTACTCCAATACAGATTTTGCTTCAGATACAATCTGTCAATGATTCTGTTAATGATTTAGTTAGATGATTTTTGTGTGGTTGGATTAGCTCATCATGTACTTTAGGCTAGTGCTGATACAGTAGTCCCAGGCAATTCTGGTCTCAATCATGGTCGTAAGTCGAGGAATACTGTAATCCCTATGTTGTGATATGTCCTACATCTATTGCCCTACAAAAAGGATGTTATATTATACAATATTACTAAATTAACTTCTGGGCAATACTGCATAAGATAAGGATATCCTAATTTGCCAGCACTGTGGTTGTGGAGGGCAGTCAGTGATTGCCGGCAGAGCAGCCAATGTTATGCTGGTCTAGTTTTCTACCATGTTAAGGACTGGTGGACAACATTTGGTACTCAGCTTTGAGGAAGAAATAATTAAAAAGGGTTAGGGTAAGGGCTAGGGTTGGGGTTAGTGTTATCTGATTTCTGACTCCCTGGTTTTCCACATATGTTTTCATGATTGTATTTTTATATATCTAACTTATCTGTATTTTGGCTTGCTATATATTTACATTATGTTATTGATAAGGTCTTATGACTATTCAATTAAATAAACAATACAATACATTAAGAAGGCCATTTTTGGACTAGTAGTTAAGGCACCGGGCTAGAGACCTGAGTTCAAGTCCTATCTTTATCATGAAAGCCAACTGGGTGACTTTAGGCCAGTCACTTTCTCTCTCAGCCCAAGTCAGGGTTCAGCAGTGGTGGGATTCAAATATTTTACTACCAGTTCTGTGGGCGTGGCTTATGCCCATGGCTTCCCACTCTGGGGGAAGTTTACTGCAAAATCCCATTCCCTTCCCACCCCACTAACCTGCTTTCCAGCTCTGTTCTCCTGTGCAGGGCAACAAAAGAAGACCTACCCAATCAGCTGGGACTGGGGAGGCAGAGAATAGATGGGGGCGGGGCCAGTCAGAGGTGGTAATTGCCGGTTCTCCAAACTACTCAACGTTTTTGTTACTGATTCTCCAGAACTGGTCAGAACCTGCTGAATATCACCTCTGGAATTAAGGAGAGTATACAAATAAATAAAAGTTCAAAAGTGCGCCCTAAGAAATAGCTTAGTTTGTACAATACAGATCCATGGCTGTGATTACACCAAGGTCAACCGGCAGCTGTGTGGTCGCATAGCCCTGTGTGATTTGATTTCCCTTCTCTGCCAGCTCCTATCACTTTCTGGCAGCAAGTCAAGGAGACCTTGGAAGCCTCTCCCCAAAGGCCTGGTGTGTTTGCATCAGTGTTGGAAGGAAGTATGCCCAGAGCAGGCCTGTCCTGGTTTAATTGTTTTTTTTTCCCCTTAAGGTCATGCCAACCATTTTATAATCAAGTTGAGGTGACAACAAAAGACAAATCTTCCTCTGTAGAGGACCTGCACTAAATACTAAATACTTGTCCTCCACTAAATACTTAAAACATTTTTGATGAACATCGGAAATGCACTAACTGAGTTACCCTGAACTTGCCATTTACATTAATTCTTAATGTGATAAAATTATTAATGCAGTTAAGAATTTTAATGTGGGAGAATAGTTGATGGGAAAAATTTGTTTTCCATCCTTCTGTCAAACTAGCAGTAAGGATGGGAGAAATAATAATAGGATGTTTGTATATTGGTGATTTTATTGTTTCATTATATATTGTCCTTTTCTTTTCTTTTTTTACTCCTTCCAGGATTTCATCACCCTCTACAGTTCCTTCTAGTCCCCTTTTATGGGCCACATCCCAATTATGAAACAATGGACATTTGTCTTATGCCTTTTAGGAACATGTTCTGCTTTGCCGGTAATTCTTACAACTTTATCTCAAACTGTTACTTATAGCCAATAAAGTTAAAATGAATCAGTTTCTTAATAAAAACAGAAATAATTAATATTATGCGGTCACCCATTTGGTGCTAGATTGTGTTTCTCAGCCTAGACAACTTTAAAAATTCCCTAGTGAGGATGCTGGTTGGGGAATTCTGAGAGTTAAAATTGCCATGATTGAAAAATACTGTGCTAGATCTTTTTTTTTTAAATCAAATCTAGTAATCTCCAGACATAGTTCCTAAATCCCAGTTTTGGGTTCTTTTTCATATCAAAATTACAGTAAATTACCATGGTTCTATACAGCAATGTCTTCTGCTCCTTTGTGCTTCTAGCATTAATTATGGTTTCTGTATTTTCTGTAATGAGGACTTTTGAACAACCATTGTACTTTAGAATAGTTTCCTTGAAATTTTCATCAATTATTTTCAACAGGTAAACAAGTCCTCATTTTCTAAATCTGCTTTACCTTTCTAATTATTTTAATTAAATATCCACTAAGAAGGCTGAAGAATCTCTGATCTAAAATATTCCATCCCAGGCAGGGAAACCTGAACTCCTATACGTTAAAAATCCAGAGTTCATTTTGACGTTTAGTAATTTAAACTGAGCCAGTGGGTTAGTTGCCAGTTTTCCCTCTTTGTGCCCCACAAATTACTCTAAATTGCTGAAATATGACAGCAATTTCCTCTAATAACAGAGGAGGAGGAAGAATAACAAAGAAGAAATCATATTCAATGTCATACCCCAATCCTCCAATGAAATCATCATGTCACCACCCCAGCCCACCCCAGCAGTTCTCAGTAATATTATTCATATTCTTTGAAACAGTGTCACCTCTGGTCACATAAATTATTCTTAATCTTGCATATCTATAGATACTGCCTCATCATGCTGGGATTCCTGGAATGGGTAGTATAAGCCTTGAGGTATGTACTTGTGTGTTTATGAGTCTCTATTTGTGTCTGTGTATGCATGTATGTATATAAGTATGTGTGTAAGCTCCAAAGATTTACACACACTCAAAATGTGTTTCTAAATTATTTTGTTTACTATTGACTATTGACTAAGAATGAATTAGTATACTGCTTAAGGCACCTGGTTCCAAACCAAGAAGTTGCAAGTTCTAGTTCTTTTTGGGTGACCCTGCACCAGTCCCTTTCTTTTAGCCCAAGGAGGCATGCAAGAGTAAACCCAGGGGTTGGCTGCTGGGGGTTCACAGGGGTTCAGGAGAGCCCCTAGCTAAGATTCTGTGCAGTTCAGAGAACCCCCAAATCCCACTCTTGGCTGGCCCCACACAACTTGCCCCCCCTCCACATGGCCTGTTTTGGATGCAGGTAAGTGCAGGGCACATGTGGAGGCTCAGGGAGGGTGAAAAACGGGCCTCCTGGAAGTTCAGGAAGGCCAGATATGAGCCCATTTCTAGCTTGCGGAGAGCCTTCAGAGCCTAGGGAGGCTGTTTTCGTCCTCCCAGAGGCTCAAGGAAAGCCTCTGGAGCTTGGGGAGGGCAAAAACAACCCCCCGCCATGGTTCAGGAAGCCAACTAGACCACACCCACAATGGCCATGCCCACCCAGCAACTGGGCAGAGAACCCTTTGCTAAAATTTTTGAAGCCCACCCCTGGGTAAACCCCTTCTGAAAATGTCTAAAACAGTTGCCCCCAACTTTTTGGGTACCAGCGACCGGTTCCATTAAGAAAGGTTTTTCCATGGACTGGAGGAGTGGAAGGGAGGGAGGGAGGGCCACCAATGAAATGAAAAAAAAAAAAAAGAATGTGAAATGAAACATGACAGGCAAACTAGGCAGAGCTATTTTTGCTCAGGCATGGTGGAAAATCTTACTTTCAATGCCTAGTAGTGTAATGGAGAATGTCTTCACAGTTGGTTGGGGGCAGTTGAGGACAATGCCACAAATTCTTGTCCTAGAGAAATGGCTAAGGGGCCTTTATGTGCACTAGGACAATTTAGTTGAACATATCCACCTTTGTTTTCTCAAAAGTAAACAATTTGGAAGTAATTTTCACATAGAAGGATAGATTGCATGTGAACAACTCTGCTCCTTCAACACCCACCTTTTGAGTTAGTTTTTGTCCAACAGTTGAAAGAGTTTTTCCTTCCTCTTTTATACATGTAAAGGCAGGGGCACCCATACAAATGAATTGGCATTAGATTCAGGACAGACAAAAGAAAATGCTTCTTCACACAGTCCATAATTAACCCCCTGTGACTGCAAAGAACTAAGATGCCTTGTAAAAAGGAGATGGGATGAATGTAACAGAATTTGTGTCGATGGGATCGTGATCAAACACGGATGTTTCAGAGGCAATACAATTCTGAACACAAGCTGCATTAGGTGGAGGGTGAGTGGAGGCTATTATTTTTAACTACTTTTTGTGAGCTCCGTGAAAAGACATGTAAACATCACAAAATAGAAAATACTGATTACAATAACACTGAAGATTTTAAATATTACTTTACAGGGTATGAGACAGCTGGGTGGACCAAGTATACCAAAGGTACTCCCACAGGTAATCAGTTATGCCACATATCCTCTTTTCGGAAAAATATATAAATGGTTTTGAGAATAAGCTGGTAGTGCTGTTGCAGACTTTATCTATTTATTGACTTACATCCAAAGCAAGGAACCTTTGACTTCAGAAAGAATTGGAATTGATTAACTGTACTGAAATGATCACTGATTAGGGAATTAGGACCAAACCTCACAAAATCTTTAAAAAGATTATGGGTAAACTTAGTCTTAATCAAGTTTACAATCAAACCAAATATTTATTTTGTTTATTGAAAAGCATGAAATGACTCTATTTCAATGTACAATTATTTTAATCAGGTTCAATAAGACATACTTTTTGAATAAACAAGTTACAGATTAGGTTCTCAAGAAATCCTACCCTGTTCCCTATGACTTAATCCCAAATAAATCTTTATGGGAGTTCAGTGACTAATAAATTTAAAATAATAATAGTAAAGTGTGAATAAGTCCGAATTATCCCATTGCTTTCTTAGATATTCAGCTCAGTTTAATACTCTGTGTTCAATAAAAAGTACTTCTGGATTCAATGACTCTTACTGTCCAGCAACTATGTACTGTAGTTTGATTTTAATCATAACCTAACTCTGTCACGCTTCACTTATTTATATAGTAATCCTGAACACACTCTGAAAATTTATGTTATTGTGTCAAATATCCTGTAGTGATCTTCTGGGGTGTTTGTTAAACTGACTGTATATAATATTGATTGAAAGGGTTCCAAGCTGAATTCATTTGTTTCCTTATTGAGGCTTGTGTGTTGTCAAAAGGCAGAATGATTAATAAATAGGTATGTAGTGCCTCTTCCTTCTCTTTGGCCCTTTTTCTCTAGCTAAATTTATGGATCTATTATCAAAGAAAGGAATTTGGTATCCATATATACATAAAGGAATCAAGTGGAAAACTCATTACAGCAACTATCTATTATTATGAATTAATTCTGATTGGTAATATTGGCTTGAATTTAACTCCTGTTCAGACTTGTTAGCCTCTGAATTATAGCTTCAGAATAAATGTATTTAATCGTACTACTTTTAGTATGGCCAGACATACAGCTACGCTGATCCATTTAATTCAATGTGGATGCACAATTTCCTACCATCACATTCATCATTTTACTTGATACGGCAAAGACCTCAACATGAAACCCAACAGGTAAGCAATTTAAGATATTATAGCCCAGAAACATTACAGTATTAAAACAGTACTTTTGGTTTTTTGCTTTCTAGATATTTTTCCCTAGACTGGTTTTTTTTCGGAATATTCTTGAATTCCAACTTTAAGAATTCCATATCTCCCATTATGGTCCTCCATGGAACTATAATTCCCTGGATCTTCCATGAAGATTCTCAGTCATCTAAGTCATGGTTGTCCCAAAAGTGTTTTTTTCAAAAGGCAACTGGACTTTATTTTTCCATGAAGATGTTTTGCTTCACACCCAATTTCAATTGAAGAAGCTTCTTGGATGAAAGCAATACATGTTCAAGGAAAAACAAAGTCCAGTTGCCTTTTGAAAAAGCATCTTTGGAAATTTCCTGGATTTTTTCTTATCTTCTGCATGCAATCAGTGACATCAGTCTCCATCCAGAATGGCTGTCTGCCACCCAGAATAGCTGTATGCCAGGGCTAATCACAAAACTTCCATTTACTAAAATACTAAGAGGCACTGAACCTACTCTTTTTCCCAAATGCTTTCTATCAATGTCTAGGAAAAGCTTTAAAATCATACTAAACAGGAGCCATTTTTCAAAATTGTCTATGGAGGTTCTCACTCATTCAGGTCAGGGTTGTCCCAAAGGTGCTTTTATTTTAAAGGCAACTTTCTGATTTTTCTTTAAGACATTTTGCTTCTCATCCAAGAAGCTTTGCTTCTTCAGTTCTGGAAGTTTCTTAGATGTGAAGCAAAATGTCTGAAAGAAAAATTAGGAAGTCTAGTTGCCTTTAAAATAAAAGCATCTTTGGGACATTCTTCAAAATTGATGAGGTGTTAGATGTTGACATTTTTCTCTGCAACATGGTAGCTTCCTGATTGATTGTATTAAAAGAATCAATAAAAATATTAGGTGGGACATGGCACTTATTAGGAAACTTTGATGGCCCTGAGAATTGAGAATTCTGATCTGGGAGGCAAACAAATTACAGTATGGAATTTTATAAGCACAAAATTCATTTGTCAGTTCCATTGTTCATGCAGCCTTTCAGTGTGCCTAAAATGACTCATTCATGATTTTTACTTTCCTCTTCTGATGTTTCATCTTTTATCACTCCATAGTATGAATACACAATGCCAGTGCACCCTCCTCCATTGCCATCTCAAACACCCACTCTACTCCAACAACCTGGGGTACAAGATCAACCTCATTACCATTATACCCATTTCCTTCCTACAAGGCAAGTCCAAATACAACATTATGATATCCAGCCACCATTTCATCCAAAACAGTTTTCTCCATCAGAAGGAAATCAGCCAGACGTTCAGCAACAGCTATCATTGGACAGACATGCTCAACAGGTCAGTTTGATAAGCAATTGCGATGCTTCTAATATGAGGGAATTGTCTGCATCTCCAGTGCAGATAGCCTTCGACTTATGACTGCCCATAATTATGGTTGTAAATCATTATATAAGTTTTTTATATAATTATATAAATCATATATAAGCATTACATAACTAGATCCAAAATTTTGGCATTTTTTGTGGCAGTTGTGAAGCGAATTCATTTTATCCAGTGAGTGGATTTTTTGCTGGAAAATAAATAAATAAATACCAGAAGCTGGCAAAAAAAGTTGAAAATCATAGTCACTTGACCGTAGGACAGTAGAAATGGTCTTAAAGGCGATCCAGTTGTCAAGTGCCAAAATGCGATGATGTGCCAATGGAGGGGGGGAGGCCATCACCACTTCAAAATTGGATCATAAATAGCTTTTGGGGTGTCTGTTATAAGTTTGATTGGTAACTAAGCAATTAGTTGTAAGTCGAGGACTATCTGTGATCAAATCATTAAGCACTAATCTTTGGCATGGAGGTTATAAAGAATATGAAGGCACAAGATTAATTAAGGCTGAAAGAATCATTTAATTCTGATTGTTCTCACTTTTTCCATGTTACATAGTTTGCAAGGGAGGGACAGTCTAAAATGTATATATATTTTAATGCATGTTTCTTGTTTTAATTTTCCTTTTCCTTTTAATCACATATAATTTTTTTTTACAAAGAGCCTTTCCTGGTATAATACATTCTGGATTTTTAATTTAATCAATATGTGCCTTTTCCAGCAGACTTTTCTTTAATAAACTTTTCTTTAATAAAGAAATATTGACTGCATTACAGTAAATTAGACACATTTGCAATCAAAGGCAAAGAAAATATTTGGAAGATGGTATTTACTAAGTAAATTGACTGATGTAGATTCTTTGAATGTGATCTTGCAACAATTCAACTCTACATTATGAACAAATTCCCTCTTAAATAAATGTGGTTCATTTATATATCAGTTTCTGAATTTCTCTGTAAGATACAAATAAACATTTCTTCTAGATTTTAAGCCTCTTCCAAGAATTTAAACACAGATAATACAAAACACAATTATATTTGGATTGAAAGCTTTGCTTAGTTTATTCTTTATTTTCTACATATTGTCAAGTTAATGATATCAAATGTTTTCTTTAATTAACTATAGTTACCAGCCATACAAGACTATTCAGGGACATTGAGCCAAGTAAGTATATTTTAACTATGAGAATTATAACAGAGGCAAACATCTTGACCAAAACAATTACTTAGAAACAGACACAGGAACACACACACACACACACACACACACACACACACACACATACACACACACACATTCAGTGTGCCATATGATGAGTTCTTTAGAATTTTTTTTCTGTGTTAAGGCAGTTTGTATTGTAATCCCTCATATATTTTTTTCCATTCAACTTTTTCTTTCTTTTTGGAAAGATCTACCCTGGCTTATTTGGAACCCAACAAAACACAGGCGAACAACCACAGCAACGATCCGTAAGTTGGTTCCTCAACTAAAATCTTATTGTTAATACAGTTGAATTGCCATCATTGGAATTTCATTTCCATCATTAACACACAAATGTAGACATACTTATTTGAAAATTATCTTTTGTCTCAAACATTTCAGTTCTCCGAAATGCAAACATATTTAACAAAGCAACTTTTCCCCAAATAGGATTCTTCCCTAGAAAGAACTTGATCCATGAGTTTATTAAATTATTGAGAGATTCCAACATAATCCTGATCAGTGGTGGGATTCAAAATTTTTTACTATTAGTCCTGTGGGTGTGGCTTGGTGGGCGTGGTGTGGCTTGGTGGGCGTGGTTAGGTTGGCATGACAGGAGAAAGATACTGTCAAATCTCCATTCCCACCCCACTCTAGGGAGAGGTTACTACAAAATCTCCATTCCCACCCCACTCTAGGGGAAAGAAACGGCAAAATCCCATTCTCTCCCCACCCCACTAACCTGCTTTCCAGCTCCGTTCTCCTGTGCATGGCAATCAAAGAAGACCCAGCTGATCAGCTGGGGCTCGGGAGGCAGAGAATAGATGGGGGAGCGATCAGTCAGAGGTGATATTAGCCGGTTCTCCAAACTACTCAAAATTTGTGCTACCAGTTCTCCAGAACTGGTCAGAACCTGCAGAATACCACCTCTAAGTTTCCTGGTTCTTATGCATTCCTGAAAAAAATGGCATAATCTTAATAAGGAAAGCCAGTTGGTCAAGTGGTTAAGTCACGAGGCTAGAAACAGGGAGACCGTGAATTTCAGTTCCACTTAGTCATGAAAATCAGCTGCGTGACCATGGTCCAGTCTTTCTCCACCCAACCCCCCTCACAGGGTTGTTTTATAGGGAAAATAGGAATGGAGGGGAAGCATATTAGATATGTTAGCTGCCTTGAATTATTTATAAAAATAATAAAGGCAGAATATAAATTAAAATAAATAGTGAAGTAATTCCTTAAGAATGTTTATGATACCTGTTAAAGCCCGGATGTGGATAAAGATCAATTATTGTTCTGGCTAAAAAGGTATTTTCCTTTCTATTTTTATATAGATTAAAACAAAACAAGCATCTTAAAATCAGTTTAATTCTCTCTTGTTTTTTTATCTAGATTTATCCCAATTTGCAATATATGTCTTATGTAGCAAATAAAGGAGTAAGTACTTAACATTAATCTACCCCTAATGAAAACCTTCAGACTTATCACATTTGAGATAAATAATTATATTTCTGTGTATTCTGTATAAAATACCATGTGGAAATAGTGGAACCAGTTGATTACAAAAACAATTCATTAACAAAGGTTTTTGGAATTTCAGCACTGTCTTTTTTATTATTGTTTGCAATTTTTAATACTTTTATATTTTTACTCATAATATACTCATGATTATTGTTTTTTTTCTGTTAATCACTTTGTTGTTAATATAGTTTATAGATTACAAGCTAACAACTTGTAAGTAGATGTAGTAGTTTAATGGTTTAAAATACTTTTAGCCTGTTTTTCAAGGGGTGACAAACCAACATAGCTATATTATACTAATTAGCATTCAAGTAGGGAGGATGTTATGTGTATATGAGTTAGGGGTTTTTTTAGGACACTTTTTTTTGTTGATGTCTTTTTTGTTGTGTTTTTTTCTTTTGGTTTTTAAAAAAAATATTTTGGTATTTTGTAGTTTAATCTTCTTTGAATAAAGTAAAAAAATTGAATTAAAAAAATGAAGGAAATAATGGGAACCAGCAGCATCACAACTGAACTTTGAACACCCAGAATTAGATTTTAGGAATAGATTAATCTTCACTGAAAAAATGCAATAAATCATTTTCTCACATTCCCCATAGGGATGGAAAGGATTATATGAGTCTTAAACTTGGCCCACCTCTGTAGTTTCCTTCCCATCTGTTAATCTGCTTCTGTGTGTTCCCATTTATTATTTTGAGCAAAAAATAAAAAGAAGTGACTTAGTCATAGATCACACTTTCCTCAACATAGGCACAGACTAACATTTATTTACAATAATAATGTTACTATACATCATTTACAGATGTGTATCAAGAGAGTTGTCTATGTGCATCCTGAAATACGGAATACTACATGTGCGTTTAAATTCCCATAATTTTCTAGCCAACATATCCATTGTTCAGAATTCTGGAAATTAATTCATACATTTAGAAGTGGGCCAGGTTGGGGAAAACTGTAATACATGATCTATACTATACTATATATACTATTATACTATAATAGTATACTATATATACTATTAATATATAAACAAGTTTAAATCCAGATGTTTGAATGGCAAAGGTAATAATAATGCTAGTTATTATTCAAGTTACTGTGGCCACTGAAAGGCTCACATTTCAGATCTTTAATTTACAGCTTTTAAAATGGAGAACAGTTGAATTTACCACAATACCTGCAGGTTTTTTTGTCTTCAGCAGATAACATAATTTTTCAAAAGAAAAGAAAAATGTGTTTAGGTACATTGATATTGTTGTTGGTAATACAGGAATGTGCACTATTACTTGCAACAAAACAATAGCACCTGAAAAATTAGGACTCTGTTGATATTAGACTGACATGTTTGATTCCTGATATGTAGTCTGCTTATATACATGTTATTATTTATATAGGCTCCTACCAGATTAGGAATAGTAAGCTCAGAAGAAATGCAGGTAAGTTGTGGATATCATACTCATTTACATATGGGTTAAGAAGGGATAAAAATCGACTTTCTCTTTAAAGATAACCAGTCATACAACCTAAGGTTGAGAAATGGATGTGCAGATCAAGCTTCAAGGGTTTTACCTTAGTAATATAAATGTGAAGTATAGTGGAGGGAGGGGAAGATATTATGGCCAAGGATAAATATATAAGTGGGAATAATTCTGAAAAGCAAAGATATAATCTTTTGCTCCAAAGGGGTGGGAACTTTATACACGTACTTGGAGACCCTTGAAGAATGGCCTCTGTCCAGGGGTGGGATTCCATTTTTTTAACAACCGGTTCTGTGGGCATGGCTTAGTTGGTGGGCGTGGCTTGGTGGCATGTTAACTCAATATCACTCACGTCGAGGCATGTGTCTCCTCTCCTGGCCTCTCATGACTATGGGGATGCTGCAAGTTGTAAGTGTGAAAAATGGTCAAAAGTCACTTTTTGCACTGTAACTTTGAATGGTCACTCCACACAAGCAAAGTACCAGCAAAGAAGGGAAAAAAAACTCCAGAGAAATTCCTGAGAAATTCCTGAGTCTGGCTAAGAATGTAATAAGGGTTAACGGAGAGGCAGTTTCTGTAAGCAACACCAGAATGTTTCCTTCCTGCCTTCCTTACAGGATTAGGCCAGTAATTTCTTCTAACAACCAATTCTCCGAACTGCTTAGAATGTGAACAACCGGTTCTAGCCAATAGGTGCGAAACTGGTAGAATCCCACCCCTGCCTCTGTCCTTCACCTTCCAAAGATTCTCTGAGGGAAAAAATGGCCCGCATTATTATAAATATGAAATATTTCCATGGAGAGCATTGATAAGAAAGTTTGTATAAGACAAGCATTTCCTTGGCATATCAAGGCATATCAGATCAAGTATTGATAAATTTTATTACATTAAACCAATTTCTGCAGAATTTAGCACATGCTCATTTCTTCTAATGAAATTGATGGAATCCAAAGTATTTGTTGCCTTGGGATGGATGGTTGGATGGATGGATGGATGGATAGATGGATGGATGGATATAAAAGTCCAGAAGTTTAGAGATAATTTCTAAGGATGTGATTTGCAACCTATGAAATTTTTGCAATTTACCTACAAATAAAGCAATAATAAATAAAAGTGATATAAACATAGTCAACATAAAAAGATCCAGAATGTATTTGTATGCAATTTATCTACCCTCTCAATCCTCATGAACTCTAGACAGTTTATAGATATTAAAATAGCAATAAAATTATATTTTAAAACTTCAAAACAAAATTATAATGGCTAATATTGAATAAAGAATATACATGTCCATAACATAGACACACACACAGACACACAGACACACACACAGAGGGGGGGAGGGAGGGAGGAGAGAGAGAGAGAGAGAGAGAGAGAGAGAGAGAGAGAGAGAGAGAGA
>BLBF01000004.1:20658288-20683703 GCA_015471245.1 Laticauda colubrina | reverse complement strand
TGGTATTTTTAAAGTCAATTTCATGTCCTGTGGCTTTGAGGTGTTGGACCAGGGAAGAGGTCATTTCTTCTTTTTTGACTGAGTTCTTGTGTTCTTCAATGCGTGCACTAATTCTTCTGTTAGTTTGTCCTATGTATGTGGTGGGGCAGGCAGTGCAAGGGATTTCGTATACTCCTTGGTTTTCTAACTCGATTTTGTCTTTAGGGTTTCTTAGGATGGTGGATATTTTTCTGTTTGTGCAGAATGCTGTTTTAATGTTGTGTTTTTGGAGGATCTTGCTGATTTTCTCTGTAGTGCCTTTTTTATATGGGAGGAGGGCTTTGCTATTCTCTTGTTCTCTGTCTTGGCTTTTGGTTGGGGTTTCTTTTTGGATTAGGTGGGTAATCTTTTTTGGGAATCCATTGGCTGTAAGTACATTAGTGAGAGTGTGTAGTTCGGTTTTTAAGTGTTGTTCATCGGCTAAGCATTTTGTTCTGGAGATGAGTGTCTTGGCTACGGAATTGATCTGTGCTGGGTGGTGGTGTGAGAGTGCATGTAGATAGCGGTTTGTATGTGTTTTCTTCTGGTAGATGGTGTGTCCTAGGGAGCCATTGGATTTTTTGTTTCCTAAGACATCTAGGAAGGGAAGTTGATTGTTGGCTTCTGTTTCCATGGTGAATTGTATTTTGGGGTGTAGGCTGTTGAGATGTGTGAGGAAGTTGTTCAGTTTTTCTTTCCCATGTGGCCAGATTATGAAGGTGTCATCTATGTATCTGAGCCAGAGGTTGGGTTTGTAATCATATTTTTCTAGAGCTTGTGTTTCAAAGTGTTTCATGTAGAGGTTTGCGATGACAGGTGAGAGGGGTGATCCCATGGGTGCTCCTTCTATTTGTTTGTATTTTTGTCTATTGTAGGTGAAGTATGTATTGGATAGGCAGTGGTTGGTAAGATCTAGGATGTACTTGGGGAGGTTGTATTTGTTTTGGATGGTTGTCAAGGCTTCTTTTATGGGCACTTGGGTGAAGAGGGATATGACATTGAAGCTCACTAATAGGTCGCTGGATTGTAAGTTTTGTTTCTTTATGATCTCTCAGATGTATTCATAATCACTGTAGCATTGCCCTTGTCTGCTGGTAGGATTATTATGCTGGTGTCTTCTTTCAGGTTAAGTAGTGCAGTTTGTTCTTCTTTGGATAAGTTGCTTTTGGGTGGTTTGCTATTGCAGAGGATGTTGGTGATTTCGAGTCTGATTCTGTTAGCATCATCAGGGTTGTTTTGGTCAGGCTGGTTTCAACTCCACATCAAATCCCCCAGCACAATAAGACTAACCTGAGCACAACCAAGCCCCCACCTAAACAGAACACACCCCCAGCTAATCAGAACATAGCCAACCCACCTACCAATCAGAACACAGCCAAACCCCCAACCAGTCAAGTCACACCCCCACTAGCAGTTAAAAGGAAGAAGCAGCTGCAAGCTCACATTACTCTGAGAAGCACAGAGCTGAAGAAACAAGCCTGAAGATGATGAATGAGACTTCATCGAAATGTTGCCTAGATACTTCCAATTGTACTTCCAATAACCAAAGATATATATATATATATATATATATGTGTGTGTGTGTGTGTGTGTGTGTGTGTGTGTGTGCTGCTCAGCTTCCTTCGGGTATTATCCCACGTCATTGTAGTGCTTTTAAAGTTGTAGCAACGTTTGTACAACGTTTCTTGTAGCAAACTCATTGATTCTGCTGAAACGTTGCTACAACTTTAAAAGCACTACAATGACGTGGGATAATACCCGAAGGAAGCTAAACAGCACACATGTAAGTACCCGCGAAAGCCTAAGAAAACATATATGTATATGTGTGTGTGTGTGTGTGTGTGAACAAAATAGTTATTCAAATTCATTCTAGTACTGGTTTGAGCCTTGTAAATCTTTCACGTTTCTTTTCAATATTTATCAATCTTTGAGAATAGTTGAAATGTTTCCCTCCCTTCTTCATTATTGCTTAATTGTTAATAAGCATACCATTGGATAATCATACAGTTTTATCTTATAAGGTATTTACTATTAATAAGCAAAATAATTATTCAACTTCATTCTAGTAATTGGTATAAATTTCCTTATAAATCTTTCACATTTCTTTTCAATATTTTATCAATCTTTAGAAACAATTGCAATGTTTCTCTCTCTTCTTTGTTATTGCATTAATTATAAATAAAGATACCATTACACAACAATACAGTTTTATCTCATAGATTATTTACTTATTTCATTTCTAACTCATTACAATATTCTACTGTCACCAAAGGTACATCTTTTGTACCTTTGCAGAGTCCTCACTTTTAACTTAAGCACCTGCCACACTGCACCAACGGATGCAAAGAGGATGTAAAATGGACAAAAAAGCTTGCCATCCGTTGGTTAATGCGATGTACTCACTGCCTCCGTTTTGCTTCCTCTCTATCCGTCCAGCATCCGTTTATTGATGTTTCATCCGCTCAGAAAGTTTTGAACTGCTCAAAACTTTTGCATGGAAAATGTATCCAATTCATCCGTTCTGCATCCGCTATGCATCCGCTACGCATCCGTTCTGCATCCGTTACGCATCCGCTATATCCGCTAGGCATCCGCTACGCATCCGCGCAACTCGCATCCGCTCGGACGCAGGGAGGAAGCGGAACGGATGCAGAACAGATGCAGAACGGATGCCTAGCGGATGCAGCATGGAAACAAAGCATGTAAAACGAAAAAAACGTTTGCAGAGGGGACCTATCTCGGATATTAAGGATGTCCAGAGGATGCCTAGAGGATGCCTAGAGGATGCAAAGGGACCCCTATACTGCCTATAAAAAGGGGGAGCAACACATCTGGATCTCACTTTCAGACCAGCAGCCCTGCTGCAGACCTCTGCAGCCTTCATTTGCCTCTTCCTCTTCCACAGCATCCAGTCATGTCCACCGTGGATCGTAACACAGTCCTTTTGGCAGCCACCATCCTTCTGCCACAGTGCGAAGCCATCTACAGGCTCTGTGAGCTCTACTACGGGAAGAAAAAGGGGCGGCCAAGAAGCGTCTGGGTACGAAGATGGTTCACCAGAAGAGCAGAGGACGGACTGTACAACAAGCTGATGGTGGAGCTCAGGAATGAAGATACTCATGCATTCCAAAACTTCATGAGTATGCCTCCAGCCATGTTTGACGAAGTTGTGAAGCGGCTGACACCCAGGTTGACCAAGGCAAACACCATCTTCCAGCCCAGCCTGGAACCTGGGCTCAAGGTGGCACTGACTCTGGGCCACCTGGCCTCAGGGACCACCTACAGGAGCATGCAGTACGGCTGGAGGGTGCCACCCAACACCATCAGCATTGTGGTCAGAGAAGTGTTGCAGGCCATCATCGAAGAATACAAGGAGGAGCTCCTCCAGTGCCCCTCCACTGAAGAAGGATGGAAGAAAGTTGCAGAGCAGTGGTATCGGAAGTGGAACTTCCCCCACACCGTTGGAGCCATAGATGGCAAGCACGTGGCCTGCAAATCTCCAGCCAAGTCGGGGTCCACTTATCACAACAACAAGGGCTTCTTCAGCATCATCCTCTTCCCCATGGTCGATGCTGACTACAAGTTCATCTACATCAATGCTTCAGGCAATGGCTCAGCTTCAGATGCCCAGATATACAATGCCAGTCACCTCAAGGAGGAGCTGGAACACAACCTCATCGTGAGCTTCCCAGATCCAAACCCCCTGCCCAACGACACACAAGACGTGCCCTACTTCATCTTGGGGGATGACGCCTTCTCCCTCACAACCTACCTCATGAAGCCCTACACCTCCAAATGCCTCACCCATGAAGAGAGGATCTTCAACTACAGGCTGTCCAGGGCAAGGCGGGTGGTGGAGAACGCCTTTGGCATCCTGGCCAACAGGTTCCAGGTACTTCTCACCACCATGCAGCATCGCCCAGAGACCGTGAGGAGGATCATGGAAGCTTGCTGCATCCTGCACAATCTCATGTGCACCCGCTACCCAGTCTTGCAGAACAGGCTCGTGGACCTCCAACAAGGCAATGGGGACATGGAGCCTGAGGAATGGAGGCAAGGGCAAAACCTGATAGACACTGAGGATGTGCAAGGCCCCAACAGAGCCTCACGTGAAGGGAAGAAGCAGCGCAACTTCCTGAAACACTGGTGCAACCCCCCAGCTGGAGCAGTGGCGTGGCAAGACAGGATGATAGATGCTTAATGGATGCTTTCTTGAGCCTGTCTCATCACACTGATGAGATTGTGCCATGTACATTGAGTGGCCCGACAATGAACAGGGCATTTAATAAAGAGTTGTGTTTATGTTGAAATGTGTGGATCAATGATTACATTGTTATTGATAATAAAGTGCCATAGGTGTGGCAGCTGGGAAGGTGGACCATACAGTCCCACTATGCTTGCACTTGAGGTTTATCTATCCCACAGCTATTACCCATCCCAAAGGTATCCCTGCCCATTCCACAGCTATCTCAACCCATCCTACTGCTATCTTAACCCATCCCAGAAGCATGCAAAGGCTTAAACCATTTCTAAAAGTTTCCAGCAAGACTTTATTAAAAAAAAAGAAATGAAGCAAGTGTGTGAATCAAAAATAGACTTTATTAACAACAAGCTATAAGACAAAAATGAGTCTCTCGCACTCCTCTTGGTTGCTCAGTCTCAGGGGTGAAGGGTGCAGTTGCTGTGGAGGTGGCTGGTGCTGGAGTGCTTGTCATCAGCTCCTCCAGAAGCAGGAGCAGCAGAAGCCCCAGCCCCAGAAGAGTGAGCCCGTGCTGCAGAAGCCCCAGCAGAACCAGAGTGAGGGCCAGGGGACGGGATGGTAGCCCTGTCCCTCTTGCCAGGGCTGGCAGCAGATGGCTGAGGCTTGCTGTGCTTCAGCATGGTTGTGGGGTTTCTGGCTGGCAGGGAGGCTGGCAGGCAGGCAGGCACCAAGGCTGGCAGGCAGGCACCAAGGCTGGCAGGAAGTCTGGCAGGCAGGCTGGCACCAAGGCTTGCAGGAAGGCTGGCAGGCAGGCAGGCACCAAGGCTGGCAGGAAGGCTGGCAGTGAGGCAGGCACCAAGGCTTGCAGGAAGGCTGGCAGGCAGGCAGGCAGCAAGGCTGGCAGGCAGAATGGCTGGCAGCAAGGCTGGCAGGCAGGCAGACAGCAAGGCTGGCAGGGAGGCTAACAGCAAGGCTGGCAGGGAGGCTGGCAGCAAGGCTGGAAGCAAGGCTGGCAGCAAGGCTGGCAGGCAGCAAGGCTGGCAGGCAGCAAGGCTGGCAGGCAGCAAGGCTGGCAGGCAGCAAGGCTGGCAGCAAGGTTTGCAGGCAGACATGCAGGCAAGACAGGCAAGGCAGTTGATGTGTCTGGAAGCAGGTCTTTCCTCTGAATGGCGACCTGCTTCCGAGCTGCTTCCGTTATATCCGCGGGGCTGATGCAATGCATCCTCCCCGCATGCGCAATTAACGCTCTGCATCCACTAGGCTTCCCCTGTGCATCTGCTGTGCATCCGCTCTGCATCCGCTTCATCCACTGTGCATCCGCTCTGCATCCGCTGTATCCGTTCCACATCCGCTTTGCTGAGGTCCGCCGGAAGCCTTGCGGATGTGCCATCTGCTCCCATCCGCTTCCATCCGCTGGGCTTCTTTTCCGCATCCGCTTTTCATCCGCCCTGTGTCCTCCCCGCGTCCATGTTATCCGCTCCGGTTATGCAAATTTTTGCCCCTTCTGAGAGCAGATAACAACGGATGGAACATTTTTCTCATCCGTTGTGTCCGTTTTGCATCCGTTGGGCAGTGTGACAGGGCCTTTAATTTAGCCATTGTCTCTGTGTTTTCTAGTTGAGCAAATACCTTTAATCCTAGTACGTTTTCCCTTTTTCTTTATTTCCTGCTTTTGTCCCTCATGAGTTCTTTCCCTTTCTATCTTCTCCCTTTTTTTCTCATCCCTTTTTTATACCCTTCTCTCTTTAATTTTCTCTTCTGTGTTTTTTTTTTCTGCTTCTCCTTGCTGTTATACTGCCTTTTCAAATTATTTTTCTTTTTGGCTGTTCCTTTTGATCTCAAACTTTTAACTTCTTTCCCCCTTTTTCCCCTTATTACTACACTTTACATTATTTGATCATTGAAAATGGCTTCTTCTTTGTCCCGCCCTTCTTCTTGCTCTTGAAGCTTTTCCTGTTGCTTTTCATAGTTCAGGATCTCCATTTCAAGAAATTCAAATATAAAGCCAAAGGGTCTTCCTCCCCTTTCTGCATCTTCTTTCTTTTTTTTATAAGACTCATTTTCAATTCCTCCAGGAGTGATGCCATTTTAAATACTTTTGAACAACTACCCGATTGACTTTAAGTAAAAACAGAAGAAGAAAGAAAAGACCAATGCGAAAAAACACCTTTTTTATGTCACCAAATGATCCCAGTCTGTTCCTTCTTGTTTCTTTCCTTTACTTTTCTTTTCTGTGGGTTATCCTTTCATAAAGTTTCAGTTGTAATGTATCCTTTAATAAGGATTCAATAAGAAGAAAGATCATAGCTCATTTCATTCCAAGGATTGCCCTGTTTCAAGAAGTGCTCCCAGGATTCTATTTGCAGCTAAGTGGCCCCTTGAAGTAGCAGTTTGTAGGGCAAGGCCCAGATTTCAAAATTCTCCACCTAATCTGTGGGCAGAGAAATTAGCTGGTTGATTTTTTGGAAATTTTCTAAGGGAAGGAGAGGTTTTCCAAACACATTCTGAAGGACAGGCTCTTCTTTATTAACACTATTACTGAAAACAAACAAATCATGAAATTTCCCTCATGTTGTTCTTCATCTGGCATTCAGTTGAACTCCCAAGGCATTCACTCACTGAAAAATTGACTGTGCAATGACCATTCACTGTTTATACAACAATCCCCTTGTATCTCTCATTATTAAGTCAATGCAAGAATACTACACCCACTAGAATACCTCCAAAACTTTTTTTTTTTGACAGAATTTCTAAAACAAATTCTCTTTCAGCAGATTAAATGAGGATGTGTAGGAATAAAAATCTGATGAATTTCTCCATCTGATTTTAATGATTACATTATTTTAGTTTATCTTAGTGAAACATCATATATTTTGTACTGAGATAAGAACACTCTAAGAATAGCCAGATGGGGCATGTGTATTTGTGTGTGTGTTTGTGTGTGTGTGTGTGTGTGTGTGCTGAATATGTGAAAACCTCAAACTCTAATTATTTGATTTATAAGAATGAAAACCTATGATCCCTAGCTTATATTTTAAAAACTTTTGCTTCCTTTTCCAGTTTTTCTATTGTGTGACTCCCTATTTTTTTTCTCAAAAATGGGTAAGCTTTTGCCTTGCCACAAAATAAAATTTTCCATGAGGTATATAAATTTGATTAATAAATAAATAAAACCCCTATCTGTATATCTACCACATCAGTTCTTTATTATTAAAAAAATACACCCATCAACTTTTATATATTTTAATTAACTGAAAAATTGAGGGATATCTAACAATGAATTACAATAATGCAACTACCAACTACCCAAACTGTTTTCCTTCAGTGACACTATTAGTGGTGCATAGTCAGAAACTGTAACTGCATTAATGCTATATTTGTCAACTAAATTAGCCAGTAATCCAGCTTTCTATTTAAGATTAAGTTCTTAGAAAAGCCACCTGTTGTGATATTCTTGGCTGTTTCAGCATTATAGAACCTTTAGAAGACAAAGAATGCTTGTTTTGTGGAATAACTTGCATAGATATAAGAACAGAAGGCTTCCAATAGGACTGAAGCCCTGTGTAACCTTGGTTCTATACTATATTCATTCTGTTTCATGTAGCTATTAACACACAGCAGAGGCAAGCCACAATATATAAATAAGCAACCTGGTGTCATATTAATGTTTTGGATTGCAATTGCAATTCCCTTACACATTGACTAATGGGGTCTATGGACTATTGGATTGGGATCTATGGAAATTGTAAGGCCTGGAAGCCATCACATTGTCAATGTCTGTTTCATCTGAACCTGCAAGAGCAAATCAGAGATATATGGAAATGTCATGGAGAGCCCCCACACCTCAATGTTCAAAGTAAATATGTCTTTGCTCCTGGTAGCAACATAGACATGGAAATATTGCTTTCTTGGCAACAACACAGAAGCACTTGTCATTGGCCCCTTTGACATTCAACAGGATAGTATTACTTGATTTGGTCATTGTCATGGCCAGCCAAAACAATTCATTTTTCTACAATTGATTTCTGTACTGATGATGTAGAGTGCTTTAGAGTGTGCTACCTAATAATAACAATTTAGTCAACTCGTGTGCTGTCCAATCTTAATAGACTGCAAAGAAGTCTTTGGCTTGGAGAGCAAAGAACAAACATGTATTTCTGGCAAAGCTTCTTGGCTCTTGTTGTTTCCCTGCTCGTGCACAAAGCCAGTGATACCTCAAATCAGGGATTCTCCAATCTTGGTAAAACCACTCATCACATCTCTAGACTTCTCACCTAACAGAAGCAATGGAAATTCTACCTAAGAATTTCTATTCTTCCGAAGCAGTAGACTACCTGGGGCAGTGATGGCTAACCTTTCTGTCCTTGTGTGCCAAAAGTGTGTGTGCATGTGTGCCAGCACCCATAAGGCAATGCATGCAGGGGCATTGCACACTGTGCATCTCTGCGGATGTGTGTGCGTCCCCCAAAATGCACTGCACATTTCTGTCCGTGTGGACGTGTCTCCTGTGCAGTGTGTGGTAGCTGTCTGACAATCAGCTGGCAGATGGTGCATGCACCTACTCTGGGGTGACGGCTCACATTCCAGCGGAGATGGCTCTGTGTGCCACTCCCAGCATAAGAGCCATAGGTTCACCATCACAGACCTAGGGAAAGAATACTAAGCCCTGGCCTCTTCCATATTCCACAACGTATTCCTATTTCAGACGGATATCAAGATAATAAGGAAGCTTGTCCGTCACAAGCTTGTCTTCATACTGAAGGACCCGACCTTTCTCCAGAATGGAAATCTGAAACTCCTGAACTAATCATTTGGGAATCTGCATATCTACTTCCGTGCTATTTTTCTCTTCCACAAGAAAATAGCCCCTACAATCAAAAATGTGCTGTGAATTGTGTTTTCCCCCCAAACACTGACCCTTCCATTAAATGCCAGACATCACATGATAGTGAATGTCCAGACCAGAACCTTGCCCCCAAAATGTGCAATGATGTTTAACTTTCTGATCCTTGCTATAAATATATGTTGCAAGAAGGGAAACAAAGAAAACGTGAATAGAATTCAGACAGGGCAAACGCAGTGCCAAACCCCCAGAGCCTAAAGGAATAATCATGAAATACGATGTTTACACTCATTCTGCTGATGATTCCCGTATTTGCTTTTCATCTTTCATTACAGTTCAGCAACCTTTCTTTTTCGCTTTGTTCTTAGATGGATAATTTTATACCTAGGCTTAACAAGCTGAAGGGAGTTGTTACCAGAAGATGCAGTCTACATAAAGGGTTCAACGCATTCAAGGCTAGAGAATTTGTTGTTTATGTAAGGGTGTTTGGTTTTTACACAAGTAGGCAGAGCGAAATGATATACCAGTGCTGTAATATCTATCCATTGCAGACGCTACAATTATCACTTACAGCTTTCTTCTATAAGATCAGTGCAAGGGGGAAACTGATGGGATAGCATGTGAAAGTAGCTGATTTTAGGAATCCCTTGTGGTTGGGCTGAAAGGGATTTGCTTTCCTTGATGGTACATTTTGCCGTATTTAAGGTAGTGGATATTCCCTTGACATTGTGCAATTGTATTTTGGGTGTCTGGCTTTGACTCCCAGTGATAGCTTTAGTTCATGCCCAATATTTGACAGTTAATATTTGATCATGGTTAGCAGTTAATGATTAATGCATCATGTAATTTTTTTTTTCTAATGGGTCTCCCACATTAGTATTTTTGCAGTAGAGCCTGCTACTATTTCTCACTACCACCATCAAACAATAAAAGTAATCCCGGTCTAGCTATGCCAATGTATGTGGCCGGGCATGAAGAACAGATGGCACACTGGGACACACCATATACCAAAAGAAAACACACACCAACCGCTACCTCAACGCCCAATCCCACCACCACCCAGCACAGATAAATTCCGTAGCGAAAACACTAATTACCAGAACCAAATGCCTGGCAGACAAGACACATATAAAGACTGAACTATGCACCCTGACTGAAGTATTGACAGCCAATGGCTTCCACAAAAACAAAATCACCAACTTGATCCACAAAAACACACCAAGACATAACAGAGACCTAGAAGATCAACAGATCCATGGAACAGCTGTCCTACCCTACATAAGAGGTACCACAGATAAAATCAGTAAGATACTACACAGGCATCACATCAAGACTTCCTTCAAAACAGACAAAAAAATAGCAGCCATCCTGAGGAACCCCAAAGACAAAATTGACCTGGAAAACCAAGGCATATACGAAATTCCCTGTACATCATGCCCGGCCACATACATTGGACAGACCAATAGAAGAATAAGTACCCGCCTAGATGAACACAAAAATGCAGTAAAAAAGCTGGAACACACCTCCTCACTAGTCCAACACATGAAAACCACAGGTCACAACATCAACTTCAATGGCACTAAAACCCTGGCCACTATAGAAAACCCCAGCCACAGAATCATCAGAGAAGCCATAGAGATTGAAAAAAGACCTGACAGCATGAATAGAAGAGATGATTCCACCAGACTGTCAATCATTTGGAAGCCAGCACTCTCAAACAGAAAGATCTCCATGCCACAAGCCAGGCAAACACCTGGGCAAAAACAGACTCCCTCTGATAGCTCCAACCTAACCCCCCCACCAGGCACCCAGGTGAAACCCAGCTTGTTAATGAATAGCAGCTTGCTAATGAAGAGCAGCCGTCCCTTCACACGAAGCCAAGCTGCACTAAAAACCTCCAACACAAGAACAGACTGTTGCCAGCCAATCAAAGCCACAAAACAGACAGAAGAAACCAGGAACACCAATCAATCAAACTCCAAGTCCAATGAACACAGGTCCAGGCTCCCAACCAATCAGAATGGACCAGCCTCAAATTTAAAACCAGGAGCTGTAAGACCCATATCCATACAGAAGCCTGAGGATGGCAGATGAGATTCTGCTGAAACGTTGCTACAACTTTAACAGAACTACAATGACGTGGGATAATACCCGAAGGAAGCTAAACAGCACACACACACACACATATATATATATCCAGCAGCTTCCTCCTCTAAAGGAAATAAAAATATAAAGAAAAAAGAAAAAGGACAAACAACAGAAAAAGAAATAGAAATAGAAGAAAAAGGGGGAAAGATTATAAGGAAGAATTTGTTTGCAATCTTCTTAACAGTAATTGCATATATTTATATTTTATTGTATCTAAGTTTACATTAGTTTATTTCTTTCTTTCTATACGCTACTCTTTCCAATCTTCATCCCAATAAATCACAAGTTCATTTTTCTCTTTTTTCAGCAAAAAGTTCAGAAGAGGTTTCTGGGCAATAATAAATGTAGTATAGTATTTCTCTAATCAAACAAGTTAATTTTGCCCTCTCTGCAAATTTTGTCATCTTTTTCAACCCTTCCTTCAATTGTGGGTATTTCAAAGTCTTTCCATTTTTGTGCATATAGTACTTTTGCAGCAGTATCACATATAAAAATAATATCCCAGGATTTCTAATTGATTCTCCATTAATCCCAACCCAAAAAGAAAAAATTGTTTTGAATTTATCTTTAAAATATGTTGTCATTCTCTGTATTTGAACCCAAAATTTTCTGCTTTTTTACAAGTCCATTAGGCATGATAGGCATCATTAATTAATTAATTCATTCATTCATTCAATTCAATTCATTCATTCAAATGTTCCCTATTCTATTGCCTTTCAGATATGTTAGAATTCTTACAATTCCCAGACCAGGATGAAACTGTGTCTGGAATTGTCGTCTAAACACCCATAAGGTATCATATTAAGGAAGGATGTTATACATTTAGTGTATCTTATTGGAGTGACTTTTCCATCAAGATACTAGGGCCTGTATGAATACAGTTCTCAAAGTCTATTTCTCCAGTACAGCTGGTAAATCCTCATTTGATACTTATGACACTATTTTTTTAAAAAGGTAAAAAATAAAAACACCTGGCTAGATGAGAGTGACATAGATGTATATAGGAAGGATTGCAGTGTAAGCTCCCCCTCCCAACTCTTATTAAACATAATAAGAGAGTTTGAGCTTTTCTCAGCTCTTATAATAACATATCCAAAATCTTACATGGGCTGTATCAGCTGGGAGGCTAGAGTTCAGAATGACGTCAAATGTCTTATAAGCCTTGATTGGTCCTAAGATTCTGAAACAACAGTTAAAACCTGTCTTGACATTGACTTTAGAATGGAAAGCCAATTCTTTGATTTTTCATTCTTATCTGTGTTTTTTTCAACTCCTCTGAGGATCCCAAAGCTATTTCCCCACATTGAAGAGGTAATTATATTGTTATATTATATTACATTTGTAGTATATTATAATTATTCTATAGTTTATTTTTAACTTAACATTTACTCTTCTCATGGGTGTAAATATTAATCAAGAAGAATATGCATTAACTGATTTTCTATCTTGCAAATATGTGTCTTTGCAATCCCATGTTTTGGGATTTTTGCATTCCAGTTAAAAATTTAAAGCGTAATCAAAATTGGATTTTTAAAAACTTTGTAGGAAAATATAGGCATTTATTTTACAGCAAAAAAGATTACATGTGTTTAACTTTGGTATGATTACACATCAAGTAGGTAACTGGTAAACCAGTGATGTATGCAAACTCTATGTTCCAGATCCTACCAAATTTGTTACAAATATTAAAATTATAATGCCGGCTGTATAGATTTCCTGTTTCTTTTGTTAGTACAGAACAAAAATAATTGGTCATCTGATGTCTTTTGCTAATTCCTACTACATATTCCCAGGTCATCCTAATGTCAATTATGTAAGATATAAATTACAAGAAAACTAGATATTAGCTTTATTAAACTAAGCAAGATTGATTTTGGTTTTACTTGATGAGATTTTCCTATTTGTACTAAGATTTGCATTCTAATGCTGATTTTTAAAATGTAACCCTTTTTGCAAGTTTTAGACAGTAGAAAATTGCAATAAGAAGGCAGATAAGGTGATATATAAGTGTGTGTGTGTTTGTGTGTATTTTTCTTTATGAACTTCAATAATAGCAAAGTCCACTTTTGTTATTGAAAGTTGTAGGTAAAAATAACTTCCCCTAGATTCGTAGATGTAAAGTTATCTGCCCATAAAAAATCTATGGGTTTAATAGTAATCATCTCTACAGAAGCTATTTTGATTTCAGAAATCATAAATAAAAAAAACATTTCAAAAATTACAAACTGATGATCTATAACTGAAACACCAGGAAGAAATCTTTTCTTTAAAAGAGGATTGTTAGACTTTTCAGATGAACTAATAAGCGTGGGTCATTGATGTGGCAATACCAAGGGATAGCAGAAAAGAAGACAATGAATCAGAGAAGATCAAGATCAAGAAGATACTTGATCAAGAAGATCAAGATCTGAAAACTGAAGTTAAAAATTATGGCACAAACCGGTCATGGTGGTTCCAGTGATCATAAGCAAAATGGGCACCACACCAGAAAATTTTGAATGGCACTTGGAAATTCTGTCCATTGAGAAAATCCTCAATTGTCAATTACAACAGGCCAACTGCTTGGATCTGCATATATTAGGCCAGTACATTTTGACACCCTAGGTTTTTGGGAAGAACTTGATGTGTATAAAAATCAAAATCTGCTAAAGTATTGGAAGCTGTGATTTTACATTGTTGTAATTAATAATATGGCAGAAAGGTAAAGTGTTGCTGTGACCTTCTTGGGCATTCTTTTTAATTAAAGTGGAAGATGGACCATAAGGCAAGGGCTTTAGGCTTCACTTTTAATTTGCTTTTCCTTTAAAACTTGCAACAATGAAAGTTCTGTGGGTTTAGGGAGAGACTATTCAATGGTGAGGAGTTCAAGATAAAGATTGACTCAAGTTGATCTCACCTTATGGTGAATGTGTGACAGTTTGATGTGGTTCTCTTGCAAATAACAGGGAAGTGTTGCAGGGATGTTTTCTGAGTATTCCAGTCTAACAAACAATCTTTGGATTTCCTAGTAATGTCCTAAGTATTAGACAATCCAACCTTGCTTAACCTGACTCTGCCAAGGTCAGCTAGATGCTACCACCATCCAATAGATATTGGGAACAGAAATATCTATGAACATGGCACAGTTGAAATTACAGGGACTTTCATGTGTAGTGTACATGGTTACAATTACACTGTAAATGACCAACATAACATAACTAATTTGTTCTACGTATTTGGACATTGGATATGGCATGTTTCAAATTCCAGTGTAAAATGCATAATATCTATACTGAGTTTGGAGATCTGGGTATGCATACAGCCTGGTCAATGGCTTTGTTAATTGTTGTTGGCATACCTTAACTATATATCTCAGTGTTGTACTATATAAGGTTTTTAAAAATAATATTTCTATTGTCTCTGTATGTATATGTGTTGTAATTGTTTTTGTATAATTTTAATTATTGTGAGCTGCCCAGAGTCATGTATTTGAAATAGACAGCTATGTAAACTGAGATAATGAATGAATCCATAAAATCAATAAAGCTTTATTGCCTTGAATATCCCAACCAAAAATCCAACCATTTCTTGCAAGTGCTACCTAGACCTACAGAGATACCTTCTTACATAATATAATGTGGTAGCCTCTTGGTAAAGGTGGAAACATTTGCTAAACAGAATCATCAGCAGGTATGCCCATAAATTGCAGGTTTCTTGGCTAGTGTCTATAACACCTAGGTCATATGGCTTCTTTTTCCCCATTCCCTTTTTATATAGGGTTTATATAACATCTGATCTTGGTTTGCTCAACTTTGGGATATGCATCCATCCAGCCATTGAATCATAAATATTATCCATTCATCCAGCTATTGAATCATAAATATTCCCAGAACTCCTGAAGTTCAACAAAACTGGATTGAACCAAATTGGATCAGAATGATGCATTCTATACCATGGGATGGTAAACTTTTTCTCTAAAGGGCAAGATCTCTTACTCCCTCTCCAATGGAGCTGGCACCAGGCAAATCCAGGAATGTGGCAGCCATTGGAGAGTACTGGACACTAGTATGGAAATCTGTGATAGGTTGCCACATCCACTCAAGTTATGCTTTCCCTGATCTTTGGCCAGCCCCTTTGTCTACTATCTGCTTGTTACATTCATAGCTTGTGAGCCATATAAAACAGGTGGGTTTCTCCCATGGAGTATAGTTGCTAAACCTTGGTTTTACCTCCATGCTCATTTTCCAGCTGAATGGAATTTTCTTTTTTAGTATTAGAAAAAGCTTATTTTCTGGCATCATATCTAAGTACTCACTGTGATAGACATTCAATATCTGGCTGGACACTGTGGAAAATAGGATGAAAAACCCATCCTGAAACTACCTTTTCCGTTTTCTGTTTGTCCATGACAGACTAGAAATCCTAGGAAACCGAATATACAGTATTAAAGTGGATGCATAGAAAGTTGGAAGTTGGAATATTTCCAGTTTTCTTGTTACATGCATGTACTGAGCTTCTTGTAAAGGTTAGGGTTAAAAACACAATGGGTAGCAACATAATATAGTTGTTCAAAGCAACTATCATTATACTATCATTATAGTACAGATCTTATTACTTTTGTTTGGAACTCTTCCATGAGATATAACTCAGTCAAATGCAGAGACATATTGGAGGTAAAATATTTCTTGGTCAAATGCAAACTTAATCTTATGCAGAGAAGTCCCATATAAATTAGGTACCCATTCTTTCTGCAATGCTTATGTTTCACTCTTTTTAATTCCTTCCAAACCACCAGAAAGTTGGAAAGGTTTCTTTGTCAGCAGAACAGCCTTCTAAAAAATGAATCTGACCAAATGTGGTATGCAGAAGAAGCCAATAAAAGGAAGATAACACTGAATCAGGCCACAGCAGATGGATGAGAAAAGAAACTCCCCTAGTTTTCCTCCACCCCTCATTCTTAAGCACCTGTCTCCTCCCTTCTGGTCACATGACCCAGAGTATAGCTACTATTAAGGGGTTGGAAAGAAGCCATGATCTTTGTGCTTTCCCTGGCATTTTTTTTTAAAAAGTTACCTGATTAAATCTTTATATAGAAGATAAAACACTTTGAAGCAATAGCACATCCATACTTTCTATTTGACCCATTGCCACTTTGGGGCACTCTCTGCTTCCTGAATGCAGGAATGAATAACAATGTCCTCTCACTTTGAGACAATTTCAAATGCATACTCCAGCTGTGTTTTCCAGATTTGATTCAGATTTGCTGTTTTCTTACCCGAGCCTCTTCTTTTGTCTCCTTGTGTTGACATCTGGCGACTGCCTGCATTGGTCCCTGCAATTCTCTTGGCAAGATTCATGAAGGGTTTGCATTTGCCTTGTCTTCTTTTCATGACTGAGGGGGACTAACCCAAGGTCACCCTGCTGCCTTTGTGGCTATGGCAGGATTCAAGTCTCCCTGTTACCAACCTAGTCCCTTAAATACTACACCAATAAGCTCTCCTTAAGCCCTTTAGAGTGGATGATTTCCAACTCTTTCATTCTGATATTAGCCCCCAATCTGATTGGCTTCAGTGTCTTGTTTCATTTCCTCCAGTGACTGATTGTTGCCTTTGGACAGCTATTGGTCAGCAGTTGATTTTTCTTTTCTTTATCTTTTTTATTTAAAAAAAATAGATACTTTTGTGGTTGATATAATAATGTCTGTTAAATTAATGAACTAGCCACAACCATAGACACTCATTCTCCATTTAATCCTTACAACTCCTATTTTTTTTGTTTCTATCCAGTCTGGATGATGTATGCTTTCTTGCTTCCTCGACACTCCTGTCCATAGCACTGTATAATTTCCCTTCTCTTCCTGTAAAAGTATTCAAGAGAAGACTTTTGTGCATTCTAGGAACACTGTGCTTTGCTTCTACAGAAATGAAGTATCAGTTCTTCCTTGCTACAAAGTTTCTTTTAACCTACCATAAAAATAGGAAGAAAAGAACAACCTGTGCCCTATATCTTTGACATTGTTATATCACAGGAACACAGGGGGAAAGAGAGAGAGAAAAAGAAATGTCTGTTTTTGTGTCAAAGACATAAATATGGAAAAGGGATGGGGATCAGTGGTGGTATGCTACCAGTTCGGCCTGGTTCGGCTGAACTGGTAGTAAAAAAAGCCTCCAACAATCAGCTGAGAGGAGGAAAGAAAGTCTCAGAGATCACCTGAGAGGAGAAAGAAGAGAAAAGCGCAGGAACAGCCCTCCCATCTACCTCTGCACTTTTATCTTCTTTGTCCTCTCAGCTGATTGGCGCTGCAGGCCTCAGCTGGTGTGTGGAAAGCTGCGTGCATGCATGCACAAGGAATGTGCATTATGCGTGCATGCATGCACAAGCGATCACTGAACTAGTAGTGAAACAGGAAGGATCCCACTGCTGATGGGGATGAACACATCCATGTGTGCAAACATCGAGAAAGCAAAGGAAAGGTTCTGAGACTACTGAACAATCAAAAATTTGAAGGTTTTGAAGTTGATCTAAGAAACAGCTTGAGATGGTATAGGATACCCTCCAAGTTAACACCTTTGTCTGTTAGTTACAGTTCAAGCATTGTGTTGGCAGAAATTACATCAGAGGAAACTTTGGGGTTTTCTTACTGTGGTAAATTTAGTTTTTCAAAATCAATACATACCTTATTGAAAGGCAAGGTTCCCTATTTCACTAAGTCAACTGTGGTTGCTTTGCAATGGTGAGAAGAATGAAAGCCCCTGTCACACTGCACCAACGGATGGAAAGAGGATGTAAAATGGAGAAAAATACTTGTCATCCATTGATTAACGCGATGCATCCGTTCTGTACTCACTGCCTCCGTTTTTCATCCTCTCTATCCGTCCAGCATCCGTTTATTGACGTTTCATCCACTCAAAAAGTTTTGAACTGCTCAAAACTTTTGAGCGGAAAATGTATCCAATGTGTCCGTTTTGCATCCGCTAGGCATCCGCTAGGCATCCGTTCTGCATCCGTTACACATCCGCTATATCTGCTATATCTGCTAGGCATCCGCTGCGCATCCGCGCAACTCCATCTGCTCCAGTGGTAAACGGACGCAGGGCGGAAGCGGAACGGACGCAGAACGGATGCAGAATGGATGCCTAGTGGATGCAGAATGGAAACAAAGCATTTAAAACGGAAAAAAACATTCGCAAAGGGGACCTATCTTGGATATTAAGGATGTCTAGAGGATGCCTAGAGGATGCAAAGGGACACCAAGGGGAAAACCTATACTGCCTATAAAAAGGGGGAGAAACTCACCTGGATCTCACTTTCAGAACAGCAGCCCTGCAGTGCAGACCTCTGCAGCCTTCATCTGGCTCTTGCTCTTCCACAGCATCCAGTCATGTCCACCGTGGATCATAACAAAGTCCTTTTGGCAGCCACCATCCTTCTGCAACAGTGCAAAGCCATCTACAGGCTCTGTGAGCTCTACTACGGGAAGAAAAGGAGGCGGCCAAGAAGCGTCTGGGTCCGAAGATGGATCGCCAGAAGAGCAGAGGACGGTCTGTAAAACAAGCTGATGGTGGAGCTCAGGAACGAAGACACTTGTGCATTCCAGAACTTCATGAGGATGCCTCCAGCCATGTTTGATGAAGTTGTGCAGTGGCTGACACCCAGGTTGACCAAGGCAAACACCAACTTCCAGCCCAGCCTGGACCCTGGGCTCAAGGTGGCAGTGACTCTGCACCACCTGGCCTCAGAGACCACCTACAGGAGCATGCAGTACGGCTGGAGGGTGCCACCCAACACCATCAGCATTGTGGTCAGAGAAGTGGTGCAGGCCATCATCAAAGAATACATGTAGGAGCTCCTCCAGTGCCCCTCCACTGAAGAAGGATGGAAGAAAGTTGCAGAGCAGTGGTATCAGAGGTGGAACTTCCCACTCACCGATGGAGCCATAGGTGGCAAGCACATGGCCTGCAAAGCGCCAGCCAAGTCAGGGTCCACTTATTTCAACTACAAGGGCTTCTTCAGCATCATCCTCTTCACCATGGTCGATGCTGACTACAAGTTCATGTACATCGATGCTTCAGGCAACGGCTCATCTTCAGATGCCCAGGTATACAACACCAGTGACCTCAAGGAGGGGCTGGAATGCAACCTCATCGTAGGCTTCCAAGATCCAGAACCCCTGCCCAATGACATGCAAGATGTGCCCTACTTCATCGCGGGGGATGACGCCTTCTCCCTCACAACCTACCTCATGAAGCCCTACACCTCCAAATGCCTCACCCGTGAAGAGAGGATCTTCAACTACAGCCTGTCCAGGGCAAGGCAGGTGGTGGAGAACGCCTTTGGCATCCTGGCCAAGAGGTTCCAGGTACTTCTCACCACCATGCAGCATCGCCCAGAGACCGTGAGGAGGATCATGGAAGCTTGCTGCATCCTGCACAATCTCATGCGCACCCGCTACCCAGTGTTGCAGAACAGGCTCATGGACCTCCAACAAGGCAATGGGGACATGGAGCCTGAGGAATGGAGGCAAGGGCAAAACCTGATAGACACTGAGGATGTACAAGGCCCCAACAGAGCCTCACATGAAGGGAAGAAGCAGCGCAACCTCCTGAGACACTGGTGCAACTCCCCAGCTGGAGGAGTGGAGTGGCAAGACAGGATGATAGATGGCTAATGGATGCTTTCTTGAGCCTGTGGCATAACACTGATGAGGTTGTGCCATGTATGTTGAGTGGCCCTACAATGAGCAGGTCATTTAATAAAGAGTTGTGTTTATGTTGATATGTGTGGATGATTGATTACATTATTATTGATAATAAAGGGCCATAGGTGTGGCACCTGGGAGGGTGGACCATACAGTCCCACTATGCTTGTACTGGAGGTTTATCTATCCCACAGCTATTACCCATCCCAAAGGTATCTCTGCCCATCCCACAGCTATTACCCATCCCACTGCTATCCTTACTCATCCCACAGCTATTACACATCCCACAGGTATCCCTGCCCATCCCACTGCTATCTTAACCCATCCCTCAAGCCTGCAAAGGCTTAAACCATTTCTAAAAGTTTCCACCAAGACTTTATTAAAAAAAAGAAATGAAGCAAGTGTGTGAATCAAAGATAGACTTTATTAACAAGAACCTATAAAACAAAAATGAGTCTCTGGCACTCCTCTTGGTCGTTCAGTGTCAGGGGTGAAGGGTCCAGGTGTTGTGGAGGTGGCTGGTGCTGGAGTGCTTGTCTGATCCCCTGCATCATCAGCTCCTCCAGAAGCATAAGAAGCAGAAGCTCCAGCCCCAGAAGAGCGAGCCCGTGCTACAGAAGCCCCAGCAGAACCAGAGTGAGGGCCAGGGGGTGGGATGGTGGCCCTGTCCCTCTTGCCAGGGCTGGCAGCAGATGGCTGAGGCTTTCTGTTCTTCCCCATGGTTGTGGGGTTGCTGGCTGGCAGGGAGGCTGGCAGGAACCAAGGCTGGCACCAAGGCTGGCAGGCAGGCAGGCACCAAGGCTGGCAGGCAGGCTGGCAGGCAGGCAGGCACCAAGGCTGGCAGGCAGACATGAACCAAGGCTGGCAGGAAGGCAGGAACCAAGGCTGGCAGGCAGGCACCAAGGCTGGTAGGCAGACTGGCTGGCAGGGAGGCTGGCAGGCAGGCAGACAGCAAGGCTGGCAGGGAGGCTGGCAGCAAGGCTTGCAGGCAGGCATGCAGGCAGGGCAGGCAAGGCTGTCAATCCGTCCGGCAGCAGGTCTTTCCTCTGAATGGTGACCTGCTCCGAGCTGCTTCCCTTATATCCGCGGGGCTTATGCAATGCATCTTCCCCGCATGCGCAATTAATGCTAGGCATCCATTAGGCTTCCGCTGTGCATCCGCTGTGCCTCCACTTCATCCGCTGTGCATCCGCTGTGCATCCGCTTCATCCGTTCTGCGTCCGCTTTGCTGAGGTCCCCCGGAAGCCTTGTGGATGTGCCATCCGCTCTCATCCGCTTCTATCCGCTGGGCTTCCGTTCCGCATCTGCTTTCCATCCGCTCTGCGTCCTCCCCCCGTCTGTTCCTTTCCGTGTTATCTGCTCTGGTTATGCAAATTTTTGCCCCTTTTGAGAGCGGATAACAACGGATGGAACATTTTTCTCGTCCGCTGTGTCCTTTTTACAAACGTTTTGCATCTGTTGGGCAGTGTGACAGGGCCTTAACATTTTTTTCCAGTAATCATTTCAATCCCATTGACATCTCTCATGATAACATGAGAGATACTCTTTCCTGATTTGAGCTGTAAAAACCACTGTGCTAAAATAAGTGTGTAATGGACTGTTTGTTGTGTTTATCTCTACTTAGTGGAGAAATTGAAGGATGAAGTTAATCCTCCTGTATCTATGCCTTGTAGGCATATCTTATGCTGGTCCAGTGAGTATTTCAGAACCAGACACTTTATTGCATTTCATTTTTTTAATTCCCTGCTTGTGAAACTCAGTCATATATCTATTTCTTCCTTTTCTCTAGCTGCGCAAACCACGTAGGGCAGGATATGGAAGCAAAAGTGAAGAAGTAAGTACATTTTTCACCTTTTTTTTTTTAACTGAAAAAGAGGCCTTGGATTTATTAATTCAAGCAAAAATTATCCTCATCCCACAGGTTAACTTTTCTCCCATCATTCAATCCATTTGTGGATGCTCAGAGTTTATCTTCAAATCTAGTTTGAAGATCATAAAGTATGCAAAGTCAGAATGGAAGGACACTGTTAGAGGACAAAGGTGAAGGACATATATTGCCTTGAGAGGACCATGGGTCAATATCTAACACAGAGAAATTATGTGTGAATAATCTAGCTGAGGATAAATGAACTCATTTTTTTAAAATACCTAAAAGTAAAAATAAAACTTTCATATATATTTTCAAAACACCCTTTTACTTTAAGAGGAAAAATCTGGAAGAATTGGGATTTCATCTGGGTCCAGATGGTTATATTTAAGGCTATGATCTCATTTTTTTTTTTAACATTTAACCAACTGGACTATTCTGAAATAGGAGTTGCAGGCTTGAATGGTCAGTAGTCAATTTTATTTCCAGCATTGAGAGTGATAGTCCAGAAGTTTTGGTGACTCAAAATTGGAAACTTTAACATGGGTGGACTTCAACTTTCAGAATTCCTTAACTAGCCACATTTTAATAAAATGGTAAGAGCCACAGTGGCACAGTGGAATGCGGTTATTGCCAAGCTAATTCTGCTTCCTGCCAGCAGTTCAATCCTGACTGACTAAAGGTTTGAGTCAACCTTGAGTTCATCCTTCCGAGGTTAGTGAAATGAGGATCCAGATTGTTGGGAGCAATATGCTGACTCTGAAAACCACTTGGAGAGAACTATAAAACATTGTGAAGCAATATATAAGTCTAAATCAGGGCTGTCAAACTCCTGGCCCATGGGCCAGATGTATCACATGCTGGCCATGCCCATGTCCAGTTTAGGGAAGGGGGAAAAAGTCCTGATATGTCATGTGATGCTGCCCACGATGACATGAGTTTGACACCCCTGGTCTAAATGCTGTTATTATTGCTAAAATGCCGGTAGTTCAGCCTAATGAACAATATTCTTATTTACCCAAAAGACACAAGATAATAAATCTATTTGCTTACAGATGATGCAGTTTGGTCCATATGGTTATATAAATTCACCACAAGTAAGTCTTTCTTCTTCTTCTTGGAAGAATAATACTATTACACACAATGAAATGTACAATAAATGAAAATGAATCTTGAAATTTAAATGTATTACTTTTGAAAAGTTACTGTAAGAATTGGAGAGAAATCTGTCACTACTAAGAGGCTTCCAGCTAACTCAGTGTGAAGGTAGGAAGGAGATGGTATTGGTTTCATCAGATTTTATTTACTTTTAACTTTATTTTATAGTAGGATATACCAGTTCTTAGTATCCTCTGAGGCAAAAGATATAAACAAAAGCAGTTGAAAACAACATTTCAGCTTTAAAAGGAGTATAATAAAGGGCAGATTATAAAGCAGCTTTTTTGAAGCATGACAGACATAGAATATGATCTGACATAACATTCTACTTGTACTAGCGTAAACTCTCCTTAGAGCCAACCTCAGTTGGTCATGCCCCTGTAATTTTTATTGCAATAATATGAAAGTGATTTGCCTTTACCTTCCATATCAACCTTCCTGCCCACATACAACCTTGAAGTTTCTTCTTTTCCCATCCAGGTACTAATCAAAAGGGCTGTGCAATGCTTTGGAATTAATTCAGAAGATACATCAGAAAGAACAGGAATAACCAAACACCTACCGAACCTTATTAAAGAAATGTTCCAGAAAATGTTTTTTGATTTACATTGCACAAATCTTACTCACCAACTGTGATCCTAATTAGGTTTTCATGATAAGCCAAAATCAGCTGCCGCAAATGAAACAGTGAATGTTGTGCATTGGGAGGATGTGTCTCCTAAAAATGGTTAGAAAGTAATTTTTGCACTAATGGGAAACAAAATGTGAGGATGACACTCTAAACAAAATAATCTAAATATAAGGTCAAACTTTTAGAAAAAAATGCAGGTTAAATGTCCTCCAGTAATATCACTGCATAAGTATTCATCAGCGACTTACTGCTGAAAAATATACATCTGATCACTTAGATATTACCTGTGTCCACTGCCCTAATTCTGGTAATAGGTTTATTACTGTACATCCAGTACAAACCATACAAACATGCAGGCTTCAATCAAAATTCCTACTGATCTGGATTATTGAATGATAGCCCAATGACACTGCAAAGTTGAAAGGTCTCTTGAGTCTTAAAAGTATATAATGGTCTTAAAACTATATAATATATCTGTCAGTTGGAAGTACAACAGTATTTTAACTGCTGTCACCTTGCTAATTGAGGGTTAATTCATGTTAAAATTTTGCAGATATTCTTATATCTTTGAATGCTAACATTATCAGGACAGGAGGATCCTACTTAGAGTTCCCACTGAAAATACCCGTTAAAATTTTATACTATGTTATGTGGGATTCTGTACAACCCATCCAGTAGTGGGATCCTACCTTAGTCACTTTCAGTTCAGTGGGTGATTGTGCATGTGTGCAAGTGCATGCACCTCTAATGAGCACACCAGTGGTGGAATTCATTTTTTTTTTACTACTAGTTCTATGGGCGTGGCTTGGTGGGTGTGGCAGGGTTTTTTGTTTTTTTTTACAGATACTGTAGAAGCTCCAGACAGAAGTGGTGATTGCTGGTTCTCCAAACTATTCAAAATTTCCACTACCGGTTCTCCAGAACTGGTCAGAACCTGCGGAATCCCACCTCTGGCGCATACCCCTAACAAGCCAATTAGCTGAGAGGATGAAGAAACAAAGAGCTAGGAGCGACCCTCCCACTCTCTCATGTGCTTTTTGGTCTTTTATCCTCTCAGCTGATCAAGTGATCAGAGGCTTTTGTTCCTCCTCTCAGCTGAATGGAGGCTTTTTTCTTTTAGCATACCACCATTGAACCCATCTCTTCCCAAAAAATATGCTTCCGTTCTAAATAGTAGGGAATTGTCTTCTACCAGGGAAAACGTTAGATTTCTTCCAGGCTATGTAATGCTTTTATAATTGTGTCTATCTATACCAGTCTAAATCTTGTAATATCCACTGAAAATTTCATGTAATAGAAATATTAATCAGTGATGTTATTTCCACAGAATTGATCGCCCATGTTCTCTTTTTTTAATGCTTGTTCTCTTTCTTTTATTTGCTAGCCACAAGGGTTTTCAGGTGGCTTAGAAAATGGATTAATTTCTAGTTTTATTTTATTTGCTAGTCACCCAGGATTTTCTAAATTAGGTAGATTAGAAATTAGATTAAACATTATAAACAATAAAACAATATTAATGGCATCATTTTCTAAAATTATTTTAGAAAATGTGCTTAAGATATAATTCAAATATTGTCACTTTGTGACAAACCTTCATGAAGCCTTTGCACAGAAGAATCTTGTGATACTATCTAAATTCTTGGATAGTTGTTGTTAAAGAGTGCATTTACAGAAGATCCATATTTTTGTTCCTAAACCTTCCAAGGCATATCAAAACTGTTCTCTGATTATATTCAGTTATGTTGGCCTTTAAATGCAGAAAACTTGCTTACTATGAATAGAATGGAATGGAATGGAATGGAATGGAATGGAATGGAATGGAATGGAATAGAATAGAATAGAATAGAATAGAATAGAATAGAATAGAATAGA
>BLBF01000004.1:20639015-20658278 GCA_015471245.1 Laticauda colubrina | reverse complement strand
ATAGAATAGAATAGAATAGAATAGAATAGAATAGAATAGAATAGAATTCTTTATTGGCCAAGTGTAGTTGGACACACAAGGAATTTATCTTGGTGCAGATGCTCTCTGTATACATAAAAGAAAAGATACATTCGTCAAGAGTCAAGAATCATAAGGTACAACAGTTAAAGATAGTCATAGGGTGCAATAAGCAATCAAATCATACTAGGAAACAGTCAATATAAATCTTTAGGTTACAAGCAGGAGGGGATGGGTGATAAGGAGTGATGAGAAGGAGTGATGAGAAGGTTAATAGTAATAGGAGTGCAGACTTTGTAAATAGTTGAACAGCGTTGAGGGAATTATTTGTTTAGCAGAGTGATGGCTTTTGGAAAAACAACTGTGTCTAGTTGTTCTGGTGTGCAGTGCTCTATAGCGTCATTTTGAGGGAATGAATTGAGACAGTTTATGTCTGGGATGTGAGGAGTCTGTAAATATTTTCACAGCCCTCTCTCATGAGCCCACCAATACTCCCTCCATCTAAACAATGAGAAGAAATCAAAATGGCATTCAGCCACAACTCTGTCTCCTAAAGCTAGCATGGCTCCTGTAATAACAGAAATCTCTTTATCTCCACTTCATCCATAAAGAAAACAAATCAACTGCAGCTCCTTTTTATATTCCAGGAAACCTGTGGGTTACTCCACAATTCATCGCAAATTGTTATGGTGACAACATCGTATGCTGACATTTTTGTAACCAGCAGTTTACTTAATAGTTTCAGCCATGTTTATATGTTATTGAAGCAGGGGAGTAGACACTGCCAAAATAAGAGGAAACTGATATTCAAGTGGGTCCCAAAGCCAGTCCATATCATGCAAGAGTAGAAGCTGAGAAACAACTCCAAAGTGGATCAAACCAGTCAAAATAACAGAATATACAAAGTTGGAAGGAACTTTGGAGGTCTTCTAGTCCAAACCTCTGGTCAAGTAGAAAATCCTATATCATTTCAACAAATTGTTGTCCAATCTCTTTTTAAAAACCTACACTGTCGTAGCACACACAATCTCTGGAGGCAAGTTAGAACTAATTAATTGTTCTAACTGTCAGGAAATTTCTCCTTAGTTCAAAATTGCTTCTCTCCTTGATTAGTTTTCACCCATTGTTCTGCCTTCAGGTGCTTTGGAGAATAGCTTGACTCCCTCTTCTTTGTGGCAGCCCCTGAGATATTGAAAGAGTACGATCATGTCACCCCTTCTTTTCATCAAACTAGACATACCCAATTCCAACAATGGTTCTTGGGTACTCCTCCAGTACCCATCATCTTTGTTGCTCTTTTCTGTACTCTTCCCAGAATCTCTACATCTTTTTTACATTGTGTTGACCAAAACTGGATGCAATATTCCATATATGGTTTTACCAAGGCATTATAAAGTGGTATTAATACTTCATGTCATCTTGATTCTATCCCTTTATTCATGCAGCCTTGGATTGAATTGGCTTTTTTGACAGCTGCAGCACACTGCTGGCTCATAGAAGCTTATGCAGGAGCCCTAAATTTCTGTACAGTTTTGTCATCTAAAACCTCTTAGTCTTGCAAAAAATCAACTACAGTGGAAGAGCAACAAAGTACAACATTAAACATTTTATTCTCATGTGCTAAAACTCTACACTATTTTTTTTAAAAAAACTTTTATTTCAGATTGCTGGTTCCTTGTATGGCTACCATTCAAATTACCCACAGATGTTCTCCCAGTGGCCTATATTGCCTCTGCAGAGATTTTTCCTCTGGCCACAATCAGCCTCATCAACCCATCAAGCTTCTAGGGTTCCTCAACAGAAGCCGCAACAAATTCCAGGAACTAAGCAGCCCAACGAAAGGCCACAGTTACCACCACAACAGCAACCAAGATATCAGCAGCCACAACCTCTGCCAAAACAGCCACAAAAGACCAACCCATCTCAGACTTACCCACAAGTGCCATTTCAGCATCCTAAGGAGGGAAAACAGCAACAGCAACAGCCCCAGGTAAATGAGTAGATTTGAGATTATTGTAAGATCTGTAGTGGTGCAGTGGTTAGAATGCAGTATTGCAGGCTAAATCTGCATTTCACTGCCAGGAGTTCATTTCTCACCAGCTCAAGGTTGACTCAGCTTTCGATCCTTCCATCATTCAGAGGTTGGTAAAATGATGACCCAGATTGTTGGGGGCAATATGCTGACTCTGTAAACCATTTAGAGAGAGCCAGGAAGCATTAGGGAGTGGTATATAAGTCTAAGTGTTATTGCTATTTGTAGAATCCTGAAGACATCAAATAAAAGCAAGAATTATTCTTCTTGAGAAATAAACCTTCCAAATTGGAGTAGAGATTAGGAGAGGAGAAAATGTTTCCTCTGTTCATTAGTTGAGTCAGTTGATTCACAATTGCATCAAGTTATTTGATTTAGGCTTAATTAGTTTGCTAATTTTTCAGCCATGGTTTGTCAACTAAGTTTATGTTCAACTTTGTGTAGAAACCCAGTTGATACTTATCAAAACATAATCAACATATTTCTGTGTACCATGTAATACACAAACATAGAGTGTGATAAGAGCTTGTCCTAATGTTTCTTAAGGTATAATGTTTACTCAAGAGAATACTGCATGTATCTACTCAAATGGACTCCACAAAAGCTTATGTCAAATAAATTTGTTAGCCTGTAAGATGCACCAAATCTCTTGGCTGGCTTAGCTGCACTTGACTAACATAATACACGTGACATTTATTTATGATCAAAAATCAAACACAAATTTGTAAAACATCATTAAGTTGCTCTACAGAAGGCATTGTGTTGGATTAATATACGTACCACTCTGGGAATTTATTTCAATCTTGGAGCTGACTGGCACTATTTATTTTCTAAACATTTACTGTGGTGATTTAATTCGTTTTCTGGGAGACTCCATTGGTATATGTACAGGCAGTAGTTGCATAAAAAGAAAATAATGTGCACTGAAAGGAAGTTTGCACAGACAGAAAAGAATAACCCCCTCCTTAAGCAGGAGACCTATACAAGTTCAAATTAATGGCTGTCCAGACTCTTTTTGAATGCATCTAGTGATGGAGCACCCACAACTTCTGAAGGCAAGGCATTCCACTGATTTATTGTTCTAAGTGTGAGGAAATTTTTCCTTAGTTAAAGGTGGCTTCTCTCTTTGGTTAGTTTTCCTTGCTTGTCTTGCCTTCTGATGCTTGGAAAATAGGATGACGCCATCTTCCTCATGGCAGCCCCTCAAATATTGGAACACTGCTATTATGTCACCTTTAGTCCTTCTTTTCACTAGACTAGTCAGACCCAATTCTTGAAACCATTCTCCATATGTTTTAGCCTACAGTTCCCTATATATCTTTGTTGTTCTTTTCTGCAGATTCTCAATATATTTTTTATTTTGTGACCAAAACTGGATGCAATATTCCAAGTATGATCTTACCAAGGCTTGTTCACTTAATAAAAATCATGGTTACCTAGGATCTAGTTCTGTTTGGATGTACAGGTTATAACCTAATAGTGTTGTCACTATACCATTTGTGTGTTCAGCTTCAAGTCTTCATGTTGGAAATCACACACATTGCAATCCTTTGGTGTCTTCTCAGGAGTGAAATTACATCAGCTTAAATGGCACTTATTGCCAAGAAGCAAATATTAAATAGCTTGGGTGCATCTATTCAGAGAAGTATTTCTCCTATTGCCCATATTATTTAGAATTAAGCTACCAGAACATAAATATTTTGTAGTCCTTTCAGTAACCCAAGACTGCCTCAAAAGATTATTGTGCTGCATTCATCGCATAGTGACACTGCAATTATTTTTTTGTTGTAAATACATAACAAATGGTTCCTTTCCTTTTCCAGGGTTTTCCTCCATATTCGCAACCACCTTGGCATTTTCCACAGGTGTGTCAATTATTTTAATGTAGAAATCTGATGCTGGTTGATTATACAGTAGTTTTATAGTTTATTGGTTTGGGTCTGTTAAAAAAATACCTTGGGAAGACAGGGATAGAGATAGAGATTGTGATATAAAAATCTGTGAGTGGTATATACCGCCTTTGTGGAAAAATCCTTCCTGTATTCAAACATGAGATAAAGCCTGTTCTGGAAATATTATCTATTATGACGTGCTCATGCATTCTCCTGCAAAAATACAACTAAACTCAGCATAATTCTTACAAAACACTAAATCATTACCATGGCCTTAATCAACTTTATGCCCTCAGATATATGGATTTCAAGTCCAAAATACTTATCTGGCAGGGTATTCTGGGAATTAAAGACCATATATTTGGAAAGTGTCCAATGAGTAACAGTTATGAATCGAATAACCATTAGACTGTATTTTCCTTTAGTCATGAAGCTCACAAAGTTTTTGTCACATTTGCCTCACAAGATTGCCATGAAGATAAAAAGGAGGAGATAAACTCTGTGTGTGCCTTGACTAAATGCACCTTTTGTGGAGCTCTTTGACATTAAAATACATTTGAGACGGATGAAATTTTTCCTTTCGTTTGCCTCTAATGCTTTTTAGGAGAGGATAGTAATTAAATTGTTATATTTGGGGGAGGACTGTTTGTGTTAAAAATCAGCAGGATTTAAGATGAGTTTACAGGAACATGGCTAACCATCGTCCAAGGAACCAGTGTTCTCTATTTTTTATTTATGACATAATACAATCCTAGAGACATCACCTTAAAGCAAAGTGTACATGCAAAGAACTGAAAAAAAATGCAACACTGATTATCCATTGATGGTTTAAAAGAGCACAACTAAACATATTTCAAGGAATCAGTAGGCTCTGTGTATTTATTGATGATGTAACCCTGGGGACATCTCCCTAAGGCAAGAGTCTCCAAAACTGGCTGACTGAGGAATTCTGGGAATTCTAGTTTTAAGGTTGCCAAATTTGGAGACCCTCGCCTTAAGGCAAGCTATCAATGAAACATGGTTATTTAATTATCATGATAACTTCAAAGCCATCTGACCATTGTTTTTACTCTAGATTTTTGGTCCAAGAGGCTTCCAACCAAAACACTATGGGCAGGGGCGGGATTCAAAATTTTTAACAACTGGTTCTGTGGACATGGCTTAGGTGGTAGATGTGGCTTGATGGTCATGTGACTGGATGGGCATGGCTTGGTGGTCATGTTATTGGCTGGGTGTGGCCAACTCAATATCACTCACATCTCTTTGCCTGGCCTCTCATGACTGGGGATGCTGCAACAGTCGTAAGTGTGAACAATGGTCATAAGTCACTTTTTGCAGTGCCATTGTAACTTTGAATGGTCACTCCACACAAGCAAAGTACTAGCAAAGGAGGAAAAAAAACTCCAGAAAAATTCCAGAGACAGGAAGTCTAGTCCTGCCAAGAATGTAATAAGGGTTAACGGAGAGGCAGTTTCCGTAAGCAACACCAGAATGTTTCCTTCCTGCCTTCCTTACAGGATTAGGCCAGTAATTTCTTCTAACAACTGGTTCTCCAAACCTCTTAGAATGTTAACAACTGATTCCAGTGAATTGGTGCGAACTGGTAGAATCCCACCCCTGGCTATGAGTCTTATCAGGGAGAGAGATATTCTCTTTTGAGACTTATTGTTTCTTTTGATAAAGGGTTAAACCAATTCTTTTAGCAACCAAACCAACTCTTCAATATCCCTTTTTGTCATGCCACTAAGTTGTAGTGACTTGGTTTCCTACTGAAATTAAGTGGCAAATAACAATTTAGTGTCTAATTGTTACTAATTATAGTAGATATGGTCCTGGAAGTATTTTAAATGTTTCTTATTTTTTCCTGTTGCCTACCTACCATAACTGTATAACCTCACCTCACAATGTCAGTACTAATCTAATCAGAGTAACTAAGGTACCACACCACTTGTAGCTCAAACATTCAGTTACGTTGATCTGGGCAACCAGATATTTTTAGTCCCAAAATAATAAAGCCAAAATCATGAACAGGAGTAAACAGTCCTGAGATTATATGAAGTCCCTCTCTGATAAAATATGTGGTCCCTGAAACTCTAATATTTCATTGGCAAGCTAATCAATATGATCTGCTACATAAATAGCTTACTTGTATATCACTACAATTAGAAAGTGCCAGTCAATCAGATTTCTCTTAACCAATCAGGTGAACCTTTCATTATTACTGTGATTGTCAATGCTCTGTTTTTAGAGGCAAAATTGCATACGAAGAATGTTCTGTAGAACATTTCTTAAATAAGCTGAAAAATGACTAAAACTAATACCACATATTTCTAATTTTATAATAAATAAAATAAATAAATTCTGCCGTTCTATGCTAAGTGAGTACTGAAACTTTAAGTGTGCATCTTACTTAATATGAAAAACTTTAAAAATGGTGAAGAATCCTCTTACTTCTGAATTTTCTGTTCTGTTTTTAAGATGTTTATTGAGTTTATAAATTCAAGTATTCTCTTAATGTGCAAGTAAAAACAAACTCTTAACAATCCTAAAAAATTAATAGAAACTCTCATAGTAAATGTGTCCTTAGTTAAATTTTCCATTTAAAAAATGTCAAACAATTGAGTGAAATAAAGGAATGCTTCAGTACTTAAAGTTGTATAATGCAACTGAAGAAAGATTTCAACTAAATACTTCAGCAAAAGAATAAACATAATAAAATATACTTTATTACTCCACTGATGTTTTTCTAACTTTGGTTTATAGTCGTATCTTCAAACATGAACCATCCACCCATCATTGTGATATAAACTCTGTTGTCATTGTGGTTATATCATACAATGATGACCTAGAAGGCACTATGAATGAGTAAGATCCTGCCAATATATATTTAAAATCTTTTCAGTTTCCCAAGTGCTGATATTTACCAACTATTGAAAAGAGGGATCAGGATCAAAAAAGAGATGAGAGGAGAATGTAATGTCTGAAATCCTGACAAAATGCATCTCAGTCTATAGTATTTTCTCCAAAGTGTGCAGATTAATAATTATCCCAGCTATCTCCTAGAACAAATTCATATGTTGTTCAAATAGTCCCACCCACTATAATCTCCAGGGAACCAAGAACAGCTATGGGTAGCACCCCTATGTGCACCCACATTATCCCCAATAAAATAATTCTCCTCCCAATGTTGGCTTATGCTCAGACCACAAAACATAGAAAGACAAAGAGAGGTTTGAATATAGATGTGTATATTTTTTAAAAAAATACAGTTACAAGGGAGAATAAGGTGATCAGGAAAATTAGGGAAAAAGTATTGACTAAAATATTGATTATTTTTTTAATCTCATATTTATTATTTATATAAATAATTCAAGGTGCTGAACAAACGTAATACTTGTTCTTCCTCCTATTTCCTCCACAACAAAAACCCTGCAAGGTGTGTTAGGTTAAAAGTGAAGGGGACTGGCCCAGTAGTGGGATTCAAATATTTTTACTACCTGTTCTGTGGACATGGCAGGGGAAGGATATTGAAAAATCCCCATTCTCTCCCCATCCTACTAATCTGCTTTCCAGCTCCGTTCTCCTGTGCAGGGTAACAAAAGAAACAAAAGCCAATCAGCTGGGACTCGAGAGGCAGAGAATAGATGGGGGCAGTCAGAGGTGGTATTTGCCAGTTCTCCGAACTACTCAAAATTTCCACTACCATTTTTCCAGAACTGGTCAGAACCTGCTGAATACCATCTCTGGCCTGGCCCCAAATCACCCGGCTGGCTTTCATGCCTATGGAGAGACTAGAACTCGTGGAACCCCTGATTTCTAGCTCGGTGCCTTAACCACTAGGCCAAATTGGCTCTTGATAGATCTTAAATAAGTATACTTGACTGATAAACATTGAGTTATTACTGTCTAGGGAGATTTTCAGTAATCCAGTTTATGGTTGTTTCAGGGGTGCTTTTTTCAACAGGCAACTGGATTTTCTGGATTTTCTTTCAGCTCTGAGAGCTGAAGAAGCTTCTGTGATGAGAAACAAAACATCTTTGCCTCTTGATAAAGCATCCTTGGGATTGAGTTATTATTCCATTCGCTATTTAATGCTTCCATCCTGTATTTCCCCAATCCTTCCTGATTTATTTATTAATTTCCTTAGCATATGCCATTTGGACAGCAACCTGTCAGCAACGAAGAAGGGGTAAGTATAACAATTAAATGCACTAATCTATATATGAGCTACGAGTAAAGCAAAATCAAGGCATAGTTTGAGAAGAACTACCATGATTTTCAAAGAGACCTTGATTATACCACAGTTGCACACATCACCATATTTAATGTTTGCTAGTTCTAAGGCTTACATTTGCTGTGCATTGAATCATATTTCTTTTATCATAATTATGCCTTGGAGGTAAGATCTCTTTAGAATATCTGGCTTTTTAGGGCAATTGGAAACACCTGATTAAGATATGATTATTTTCTCCTTTGCATTTTTAGACTCCATATTTTGGATATGGCTACCATGGGTTAGGAAATCATCCTCCTTATTATTCTGAAGAGATGTTTGAACAAGACTTTGAGAAACCCAAGGAAAAAGAACCCCCTAAAGAGAACCCAGCATCAAATCCTACAACAAATTCAACAGTTTCAGACACAAATTCAACCATTCCAGCCAGCCATGGAGAGAATGCTACTCTTTCAGGAATCAGCACAACAAATAATGAGGCCAATTTTCCAGGTCTTTCCCAAAAAATTGTTAGTGGGAACGGAATCCCAACACTTTCTCCTACTGGTCATATGTCAGGACAAAATGAAGCAGCCCAGAATGGCTTTGATCGATCAAATTATAGACCTAAGTCTACAAATACCAATGTTTTTCACAACTTTTTTTCAGGTAGTCAACAACCCAAGGGACATGGTACATATATTTATAAACCCAATCCAGATATAAGTAATTCAAGACATAACACTTTAGTTTCTAGAGGAAATCCATTGATGCAAGCTGAAAACCCTGAAGACCCTTGGGTTTATAGAGACAATTCAGTTCACAGAGCTAATCTGCAGAGAATTAACAGTAATCACCCAACTGCAAAAAATAGGCCAAGCTCACATGGGGAACAAGAAAAATTTCATTATCCTGGAAATAATCCATCAAGCTGGAGAGCTCATCCTAGCTCTGATCCAGGACCTCAGTGGAATAAGAATCCAGCATATGGAGGTAATAAACAACCTAGTTCTCCATCAGAAAGCCATTCTCTGAACAAAGTAGAAGAAAACACTGATAGGTATCACCCTTCTAGAAAACAACAGTCAAATGGTCAATCCCATCATGACATATTTTTGGATACGAGGGGAACTCCATTTGAAAAAGAAGCCCATAAGAATGATTGGAACGAACAGTCCTTTATTCATCCAGATCCTCAGAGAGAACAATTTCCATCTTTACAAAACCGAATGTGGAACCAGAAAGATATAGAGATAGTTAAAGAAACTCCTCCAGGATATAATTCAGTGTACTCCCCAGGTTCTTTTCATCAGAGGGAACATGCTACTTATTCTGATAAGAATTCTTACAGGGAGCAAGCTCCTTCCTTTTACCCCAAATTTTGGGATGACAAAGAGAATTTCCCTACAATAGAGCATCTAGGGCAAAGAGAAAGGCCATCTTTTTCGTCCCTTTTGCCTTCAGATCAAATGCACAGGAGTGAATATCATGGAAGCATTCAGCAGGAAAATGAATTATATTCCAGACAAAATATACAGCCCCATGAAAAACATTTGGCTGATCCTGATATTCAATACCAAAATCTCCCCTATAATCCAAGTGAGCACCATATAAATCCCAAATATTATTCAGAACAACCAGCCAATGAAAGAGGCAATTTGCCATATGAGGAAATTAACAGATGGATTCCAGAACATTCTCCAGTTCATGGTTCAGAACATTATGAAAATGTTCCATATCATATAAGCAATACACATGGTCACACAGAGAAGAATCTGCCATACTCTCCACCACAAACTAGTAATATTTTCCAAGGAAGATCACCTTATGATGAAAGAGATACATGGGCCACCAAAGTGGCTGACCCATCTGCTCTCAAAAAAAACATCATCCTACTTTAATACATACTCCTCAAACATCAGAAAAAATCCAACATATACTGAAGATACATGGCAAACTGTACATATTAGTGCACCCATTTCAAGTAATAATGGTCCTGGAAGGAGAAATTATCCTAATACAGGTGTATATCCAAGAGAACATGAAACCATCACCTCTCAACCTACTATCAATTATTTTTGCTGTGCAGGTGAGTCCCCAGGGGGAAATGAAAATATACTGGCACCTTTGAGAATTGCACCTCAATTCAATCTGGTTTCATGGGAACAAAAAAATAATCCAATTTATCCAGAAGGTAGTCATGCCTTGTATGCCAGACGTCCTGCATACCTAGCTGGTATCCAATCTCATCATTGGAACAATTCTTTAAAGTCTCATCAAAGAGAAAATCCAGGTGACTTTGGGGAAGAAGTAGCAGATCTAGAGATGAGTCTTCCATGCTCCAATTCTCTATTAGGACAAACAAGTGGTCATGATACTATCTATGAAACTGGATTATTCCCTTCCAAGGGTATACTTTGCTCTAAAAATAGTATTAGAGGGGATGGCCATAGTGTTCTTGCTCATATTATGGAGGTAAATCAGCCCAAGAGAGAGTTTGAAAGGGCAACTTTAAGGTTTCCACAATCACAAAGCATAAGAAATGAAGCTGTCAGTGATATTGATAGGAAGGCTCACCGTGCAACACAAGGGTTTGGGTGGACACCATGCTTTGGAAGTTGGTTAAAACAGCATATATCTAGTACTGGAGAGCCATTAGTGGATCAGCCTTCTGATGTCTTTTATTTAGATAATTCAATGCATGCTGGAAAACCTGTCATGCTGCCTGAACCCCAGCCAATGTCTAGCACAGTCCCATCTCAAGATGTAGGAGAAGATCAATTAAAACTCACTTCTCCAGAAGAACAGATGGGACAACCAAATGAAAGGACAACAGATTGTTCACTCTTTCAAGATGAGTGATATATTAAAAAGAACCTTCTTTTCAGAATCTGCAAAAGCAGAATTATATCACAAATGGAAAACTAAATAAATATGTCTACAGCACTATGTCTATATCTCACCTTAAGTTCAAAGGCAGATGTTTGAGTGCAGATGTAGGTAAATGTAATGAAGACAACTATGCTGTTCCAAAATAGATTTGACATTTATTAGCTGAAATCTATATTTCATGTTTCTCCAATCAGGGTCTATCCAGATTTATCTGATTTGCATGTCTAAAAGCAATAACGGCTGGGATTATTGCAATTGTAGCTCATCAATTTAAGACAATCTTATACCAAACTTGAGACAGTCTTGAGGAAATTGGGTTGGGATAGGGAGTAGTAGAGAGTTAATCCAATCAAACCCAAAGAGACAACTTTCTATCTGAATATTTTATTTTTAAAGTGTTATTCTGGTTGCTTTTTTTTGTGTGTGTCTCTCTCTTCTCACAAATGGATAAAGCCTATCCATAACATTTTGCCCCTGCTCATCCTGCTGTCAATGTCCTGTATGTGTTTTGTCGTATTTTTCCTTTACAATTTTCACAAATGAAAAACTAAATAAATCTGTCTGCAGCACTATGTCTATATCTCACCATAAGTTCAAAGGTAATTGTTTGATTAATGGATAATTTTATATGTAAATATATGTATGCATGTAAAAACTGCCTATCTGTGTTCAGATGAATATATCTGCTTATATTACAAGCAAAATATTATGTCTATGCGAGGACCAAATTTTCCCATGTGCTTTTGGCCTCAGTTTGTCCAGAAAGGAAAATGTTGTCATCAAACACAGCACATCAGTAACATTTGTACTCTTCTTTGCTAGGCCACAAATGACTAGGTTAAAATAAATGCACTTTTACTCCTTTTCTGAAGCTCTTTGACATTAAAATGCATTCATTATGGGCAGAATTTTTCCTTTCATGTGCCTGTGCTGATTTTTAGCAGAAGATGGCAATTAAATTGTCACCCTTTTTTGTTTTCAGTTTTCTGTTCAGAACCAGTAGAATTTAAGATGAGTTTACAGGAACACGTCTCACCATCTTCCAAGGAACCAGTATTTCCTACTTCGTTACTGATGATATAATATAATCCTAAAGACATCACCTTTAAAGCACAGAGTTGTAAAAAATGCAACACTATTGTGTTGTTCATTGATGATCCCTCCTATCATTAAGAAAACAGAGTATCTAAAGCAGGGTTGACAAACTCATGGCCCGCAGGCTGTGTCATGTGCTGGCCCTGCCCAGTTTAATGAAGGGGAAAAAAGTCCGGATATGTAACACCACCTTGATGACATGAGTTTGACACCCCTGATTTAAAGCACACATGATATTTTCTTCCTGAATTCTGTTCCTTTTCACACACATGTAAGATGGCTGAAATCTGGCACATATATTATGTCAATAGCATAAGCCTAAGGATGACAGAGACACATCATTCTGTTTCCTGGAGTCTCTAAGACCTGTTTGAGCTCAGCAACCACTTTGACACTTATTCACCAGAAATGCCTTTCATCCTTTTGCAGATTGATGTATATGTTTATTGCTTTTTTTTCTTATTCCCACCCACATTTCTCCCCCCACAAAGGTTGGAGAATGTATTGTATCAAACTAAGTTAAGAGCGCATGCAATCATGCAAAGGAAAACACTATGTTGTTCTGAATACATATGATCAAGGGCAGACTTATATCAATATTTCCTTTTGGGCAACAGGAGGGGAGAAGTGTCTGAATAGAGAATGAAATGTAACATTTATAATTCTTTCCAACACCCCCCTCCCCCAAAAAGATAGAAAGAAATTACATAAAGAGGATTGGAAGTTTAACTGATCATCAACAAGACTCCTCTGAAGACTGAACAGAATGGGAACAAATTTAGTGTTGGAAAAAATAGTACCTCCATAATCCAAGTCAAAAATGAATCAAATCAAGTGGGGGATTGCTGAGAAAGAAAATCCCAATTTCCCCCATTTATCTCTATGGGAAAGGCAGTTAAATGGGAGCTCAGAATGTTTTTGAGTGCTCCATTCTGAACCCCAAACTTTCCTTCCGTGACTCTGAGCAGGGGTCTAGAACAACACACCATGGCCAACATGCCACAACAAACTCACCCCGACCAACTCACCACAGGACAACTCAATGTGGGACAGTTCAGCTCCATATTAATGGTTTCATCAAAGTACGAAAACATGGTCAGTTTCAATTACAGTACTGTGACTCTTGTATTTTTTTTTTGGATTCACTTTCTTTTATTATTATTGGCCACAGTTACACTGAATTATTTTTTAACTTGTTTGAACTTTTGTACTTGTTGAATTGTCCTGTGGTGAGTCATCCCACAGCAAGTTGTCCATAGAGATTTGGCCATGGTCCATTGCTGCCTTCTCTTTGCTTCTCAGTGAACATTATGCACAGCTGGATGAGACACAAAGGAAGTGAAGAAATACAGGTGCAGAGGTGCCATGTGTTACTTTATATCACACAAGAAAATACCCTTTTACCACAGCTGGAAAAGAGGTTCAGAAGAATTCCAGAAACTATGGGTGGCATGCTTTCCCTCTCTTGGCATCTTGTACAGAGATTGTACAAAGACAAGTAGCTCTATTCTTATGAAATAGGATTACCTGAAAAGCTCCTGCCAAAGGTAGGCTTCGACAATAGTATCTCAATAGCATCTCTGAGTAAATGTTTATCCCCAAATCTGTATTCTAAATCTGGGGTGGAACCTATGGCACACCAGACATCTCTGGACATTTCCATCATCTCTCACCATTAAGGAGTTTTGCCTCAGATTGATGGGAAATACTGCCTGTATTGCACCAAATAAACATATGGTTTTGATAAAATAAAAAAGGGGATTCTTAACTGAAAAATTAATCAAGGGGGAAAGAAGTTAAGGGCAGTCTAATCAAATTAAAAAAAAAACTCTTAACATAATCCTAAGGTTACTGAGAAGAAAATCACCCTAAGTTGAACAATATTGAATTTCAAGTTATTGAACACATCTGGCTTATCAACCCAAAGTATGCATAGTCATTTTTTTTTTTTGAAGCAAGATTTGAAAGACAAATGCCAGCTTCTTGGATTGAGCTCAATGCTAACTTCCAGGCAACAGACAGTTCTGTCCTGGCCAGCATGCTCTGGAGATCAGGTTCTCCATCCTATACCAGCTGATGCTTCTGATCATTTTTCAAAGTCTGCTCTCTACTTTCCTCATCTTTACAAAAAGGATCTTAATTACATCTGCTAAATTTCTGCACCTTTGTTAAAGCCAGTGTGAGGGTTCCAATTCTACACAAGAAAAAAAAAGCTATTCCCAGCATCAGAGCCTTCAGCAAATATTGCCTTATACTAAAAATGTTATCTAGACTCATAAAAACACTAGATTAATAGTCTGAAAAATAAGAGCTGAGCTTTTAGCTCCTCCGCAAAAACATAGCCTGGGCTAGAAGTCAATTCCAACATTCCTTCCCATGACAAGGATCATTTGCAGTATTTGACCTCTGGGTTATCAGGAAATGTAAGTGCCAATCCACATAAATGTTAGAGCATCCAAGTATCACAGAGGAAATAAAACCCAGGGCAACACTGTGTGCAGAATGAGGACTGAAGATATGCAAGGAGGGCTTGGTTGACTCAGTTCTCGGTGTCTCTAATTGCATTTTATAGGAGATGCTAAACAGGCTATAAAATCATTCCCCCACGGGATTGCTTAAATCTTTCTCTTTATAATGAGGGTCATTTTGCTGGTTATTGTAAGATGTTGGCACATGAGTGGTTCTCACTGTTTGGCATCAAAATAAAGAGCAATTAGTTAGTCTCAAACGGGTAAATGGCTTTAAAACATATGCCCTCAGGATGCAATTATTGCTTATAATTGCTTAAGACAAAGCCAACTGGATCAGATTAAGGGAGAAATGTGGAGCTCTCAAAATGTTTGGAACTGTGGCGGCCATAACCATCTCTGATTTGTGGCCAATCTAGTTAGGGATTATGGGATTACTAATCTGAAATGCCAGGAAACAGCAGGTCTGTTTGACACTCTGGGATGATAACATTTAGCATATTTCATCTACCAATCCTAACATCTTTGAAGATCACATATTTGGAGCCATCTAAAACAGTGATGGCTAATCTTTTCGGCACAAGTGTCAAAAAGGCACACACACGCACATCTCCCATGCATATGTATGCCTTCTGTACATGTGTGTGTGTCTCCCATGCATGCACCCTGCCCCATGCATGTGGATACATCCCCTGTGCATGCGCCCTGCCCTATGTATGCACTGCAGAGACCCGAAGATCAGCTTACCAGTGGGAGGCACGCACACATGCATGGTGGAGCTGAGCTGCAGCAATGGCTCATGTGCCCACAGAGAGGGCTCTGTGTGGCACCTGTGACACACGTGCCATCGGTTCGTCATCACGGATCTATAGCAAGTATTTGAATTCTGATGATGGCGAATAGGAATTTCACAAACAGAACATGTGAAATTCCATTTAACTGCTGCAGATGAGAGCTGTGGAGAGACTTATTTTTTTTATAAACAGTTTTCAAACATCTTGATCAGTGGTGGGATTCAAACATTTTTACTACCGGTTCTGTGGGCGTGGCTTGGTGGGCATGACAGGGGAAGGATACTGCAAAATCTCCAGTCAGAGGTGGCATTTGCTGATTCTCCGAACTACTCAAAATGTCTGCTTCCGCTTCTCTAGAACTGGTCAGAACCTGCTGAATACCACCTCAGAGCTTCTAAACTGATATCTCACTTATCTGAAAAATATTTTGCAAACCACAATGATAATCAACAAACATTTCTCTTATTTTGTTTTGTGCACTTCTGAAAAAAATTGCCTAGCTGACAGTGGATGCTTTTCAAAGTGACTGGCAATCTTACTTGCCCTTAACCAATTAGCTAGTGATCATTGAAAACTGAAGCAGAATATTTCATTGAAAAGGTCAGCATTGCCACTTTTTTAGAGGGATGCTTGGAGGGTGGAGAAAAGGAGCTTCCGAACATCTCCAATAGCAAATTAGCAGTTGTATCAGGATCTGTAGATTAAAAAAATAAATTAAAAATCAAGGAAGTTTATACAATGTTTATATTATATCAACAAAGCTCCAAGGATTGGTGGTAGGAGGCACTATTTGGTAATTTTCCTCCTTCCTCCTGTAGAAAGTTAATACCCACCCCTCTCCTAGAAAAATGAAATATTTTAGGAAATATTAAAAAGGCAGAATATTATACTTCCCTAAAAAAGTAATGGAGAAACATGCTCTTGGAGATGTAAAGCAGTACCAACCTTTATTAATAGCCTTCAGCAGACGTCACCATTTAACAGATAAAAAACTTATTGAAAGAATCCAAGTATCTAGGTAGTTCTATTCATAGGCAGAGCAATACTGCAGCCAGAAATCCATTCAAGGCAAGATATTTTGAAATTCCCTGCAGCAAGATCTGAATGAAGGTAAGACTAGCCTTCAGCCACACTAGGAAATGTCCAACACTCTTTCAGTTGCACCACTCCCAGCAAACTTCAACCAAACTTAGCTCAGATAAACACCGAGGATTTGCATTTCCTCTTTTGCCTATAGAGTCCACTATGACCCCTACATAACCCCTACATGGCCCCATGGAAGTCTAACAACAGCCAATAGAATACATGTTCTTGCACAGGAACAGGAAGCTCAAGTCAAAGCCCAAGGGAAGGTATAAAAAACCCCACTCTCATCTCCATGTGGTTAGCTGCCAGGACCCATGTGGTTCTGCTTCATCATTAAACCTTCTTTCTCCCAGCTTGGAACTTAATCAGATGGATATTTCTTCCCACACTCCATTGCTGGAACCAGTTGATATGGGTAGGTGGGAAAGGTCCAGTCCTGGGTCCCTATTATATGTAGTGTTTGGGGTCTTGAGTCTTTCTCCTCTCTTAACTAATATCTGTATGAAGCCACTGACTGAGGTCATTTGGGTGCACAGTGTTCAACTGTGTCAGCTGATAACATCCTATTATACACCTATAATAGGATGTCTATATTGATACCACCTCTAAATGCAAATAGGAAAATCATCATTCCAGAACCCAGAGAACCATCCATAGTCAGTTTTGGTATAATGCAACCTATTATGTTACAGTCAGTATTATCACAGCAGCCATGCGGAAGCAAGCCAGCAATACACATCTTGTGAAGGCGGCTGACTCTTCCAATGTTGGCCTATCAAAGATTCATAAATCTCCATCTTCCTTATGCATCTTTGTTTTAAGACTGCAAAAAAACTGACAAACGCCATGGAAGTGATGTCTTCAAAAGTCGGCCTCTTTTAATTCATTCTACTTTCTATTGAGGGAATGGGGCATAATCTTCTCTGTACATTAGACTTCTGTGCTGTAATTTTTTGTCCCAAACATCTGCAAAATGGATAATCACCAAATGTATAGAATCTCAGCCTTAAAATGTAAGATGAAAGTTATTTTGAGTCTAATGGCAGCTAACAGATTTCACCTTTTTTTCAGTCATCATCCTTTCCTGGAAAAGAAATATTTGAATTCAAGATTATCCTCCTTCAGACATTTTAAAAACTTTCTGAAAGCATTGTATTACACTTATTGTATTTTTGTTCCATTCTTCCATAAAGTAGACCAGTAAGAAAGTTCTAGACTATGTCTGCAACACACAAAGTATTGGGTTTCAGTAGTTTTCTATCTCTGACATTTTCTTCTACTGTACAGTTTGCAATTTGCTGCAGTATTTTACAACCGAGTTTCGCTAGATTCATACCGTTCATCCATACAATTAGCTGGATTCGAACAATGCAGGTTTATCATATGCAGTTGTTATTTATATATGCCTGTGATTCATATTATTTTTCCTGCAATTCATAATTAGTTAAAGACATTATTTTTTTAAATGGGGGAATTTAGTAAATAAACGTTAGTTTCAACTTATGTTTCTACAAGAAGCAAAGAAGTCACTTAAAATCAGATTTAAAGGTTTTTGGGGGGGAGGAGGAACCAGAATATGCTTGACTATATTTTGTGCAGAATAATGTACCAAATAACAAATGCATCTTCTGAGATGCACTCTAATGAGAAAAAATAGCATTTCTGTAACATTACCTTTGAGACCTCAAGTGTATTAACATTCTTTTTTTTTCATATTTTAAATGAATATGAAAAGCCAAGGCAGGCTGCCTGCCTTAAGTGCCCATTAAATGCTAAAATTAAACAGATGAATTGCTTCTACACTTTAGGAACTATTAAAGGAACAAAGAGTCAAAAAATATGCCATAGACTAGCACTTGGTAAAACGACTATGAAGACCTTGGAAAAGATAAGAGCAAATGATACAATGCATCTATGCCTATAAAGATCAGAGTCAGGCAAGGCATGGTATTTCCTATAGCACTTTATGGAAACAAAGTTGAAATTTGAATATTCTTTATTGGCCAAGTGTGACTGAACACACACGGAATTTGTCTCCAGTGCATAAACTCTTGGTGTACATACAAACAACAAAGTGATATGATCATAAGGTCAACAGTAGAAGGTAAAAGGAAAGATGACAAAGATAATAGTAATAGTCATATTATGTGGTTAGATATCCTTAGGCATAAAACAGTGCTGTGGGAATTAGGTGTTTAGCCGTGGTGGCACAGTGGTTAGAGTGCAGTACTAGAGGCTAGTTCTGCTGACTGCTCATTGCCAGCAGTTCAAGTCCCATCAGCTCAAGGTTGACTCAGCCTTCCATCCTTCCAAGGTCAGTAAAAGGAGGACCCAGATTGTTGGGGGCAATTTGTTGACTCTGTAAACTGCTTTGAGAGGGCTGTAAAAGCACTGTGAAGTAGTATATAAGTCTAAGTGCTATTGCTATTAGCAGAGTGTCAGCATGGGATGGGGGAACTGTCCTTGAAGCTACTTGTTTTGGCATGCAATGTTCTATTATGGCATTCTGAGGAGAGGAGTTGAAACAGTTTATGTCCAGGATGTGAAGGGTCTGTAGATATTTTCTCAGCCCTTTTTCTGGTCTTTGCAGTATACAGATCCTCAATGGAAACAGGCTGGTTGAATGGAAGAAGTCGGATAAGAAGAATGCTAAATACTTTTGACCTTGGTGTTAGACAATCCTGAGAATAGGAGAACTGACACCTTAAAATTTCAAGTCAGGTATGTATGTATGTATGTATGTATGTATGTATGTATGTATGTATGTATGTAT
>BLBF01000004.1:20621772-20636385 GCA_015471245.1 Laticauda colubrina | reverse complement strand
AGCTATCTTAACCCATCCCACAGGTATCCCTTCCCATCCCACAGCTATCTTAACCCATCCCACAGGTATCTCTGCTCATCCCACTGCTATCTTAACCCATCCCACAAGCATGCAAAGGCTAAAACATTTCTAAAAGTTTCCACCCAGACTTTATAGAAAAAAATTAATGAAGCAAGTGTGTGAAACAAAGATAAACTTTATTAATAACAAGCTGTAAAATAAACATGACCCAAGTCAAGTGTCCAAATAAAGTCCACAAATATCCAGGCAGCCAGTCTCTGGCACTCCTCTTGGTCACTCGGAGGTGTGTGCCCAGGCTAAGATGTTAGGGAGCAGGTGCTGTGGAGGTGGGTGCTGCTGCAGTGCTGGTCTGAGGTGTTATTGGAGTGCCTAGCCCCGAGAGGACAACAGGGGATGGTGTGTTGAGGAAGGTGTCGGACAGCTGGCTCAGCCCCGTGATGCTGAGAGGTCCTTCCTCCACACCATGGGGTGTCAACCCCAGTACTGAGGACAGATGTACTGAGGCCAGGCTTGGCTGTGGGATGGAGGAAGGAGCAGTGTAGTGGGACTGCCTGCTCTGCAGCGGGGTGAGGACTGTCGAGGTTGGCATCAGTGGCATCATTGGAACCGGTGGCAGCGTTGTCGCCCGATGACTCTGTGCCTGCATCTGTAAGGGCTGCTGTCTGTGCTGCTGGACCTCCGGGTAGCTGTAGCCCTGGTAGGTGAGGGGGTGTGGGAAGCCTTGGTATGGGAGGGACATCAGCTGGGGTGGAGGAGCAGACCTGGACTGGGTGGGAGCAGGTGCCTCTGGGTCTGGAGGGTTGTTAAGCAGAGTGGTGATCCTCTCCTTCACCACCTGGTACTGGGGATCCGCCATCTCCTTGAGGGTCTGGTTCACATAATTGAGGAAGGGCTGGCGGTTGGAGGAGGAGGATTCGATGGGGACCAGCTGAGAGAGGAGACCTATGCTGGTGCGGATGGTGTCCCTGATGTCCACCAGGACCTTGTGGCTCTGCCCCTCCTGCGGTCCGGCTCTCTGCCTTACTGTGGTGGCGGAGGTGTGGGTGGATGTGGCTTCGGCAGCGGTGGACTCGATGTCTCCTTTCTTCCACCGCACCAGGGAGTCCTCATCGCTCTCCACCACGCTTTCAACACCTGCCCGGGGGTTCTCCACCGTGGCACGCTCCACAGAAACCTGCCTGGAGACAGGGACTGACTCTCGGCCGGAAGAGGACAGGGTCTCAGCAGGCTGTCGCAGAGAGAGGGTAGAGATTTGGGCTCCTGGTGCTCCTCGTTGGTGGACCTCACCCTCCAGGAAGCTGCACTTGGCCATGACATAGTTCTCTCTGTCTGTCAGCTTAACCCTGGCCTGGCCAGATTTTTTGCGGTGCAGCTTCCCGTACCAGGTGTGCATGTGCTTCCACCAGCCGAGGAGCACCTCCGAAGTGTAGCCCAGACTCTCCGCCCTCTCTCTCCAGGCAGCCTGCTTCCGCTTGGTGTCCCTGTACAGCCGGTGTCCCTTCCGCCACAGATAGTCGTTCTCTCTCAGCCACTTCAGCACCTCATCCTCGAGCGCTTCCTCGATGTAGTACTGCCTCCTCTCCCGTTGTTGCATATGCCTCTTCCTCGCTTTGGCAGGACCAGATGGGCCCTCATCAGAGGGGCTTCCAGGTTGTAGGGGCTGCTCCTCCACACCAACAGCAGTAGCAGCAGCAGCAGCAGCAGCAGCATAATCACCAGCAGGATCATAAGCAGCAGCAGCAGCAGCAGCAGCAAGACCAGGATTAGCAGCAGCAGAGTAAGCACCAGCAGCAGGGTCAGCAAGACCAGGAGCACGAGCAGAACAAGCAGGACCAGCAGGACCAGCTGGACCAGGAGCAGCTTCAGCAGAGTATGCAGCAGAAGTACCACTGCCAGGAGCAGCTACAGCAGAAGCTGCAGCAACAGAAGAGCGAGCCCAAGCAGCAGAAGCCCCATCAGAAAATGAGTCAGGGACATGGGGCGGGAGGGTGGCCCTGTCCCTCTTGCCAGGGATGGCGGCAGGTTGCTGAGACTTTCGCTTCTTCCCCATGGTTGTGGGGTTGCTGGCTGGCAGGGAGGCTGGCAGGCACCAAGGCTAGCAGGAAGGCTGGCAGGAAGGCTGGCAGGAAGGCTGGCAGGAAGCCTGGCAGGAAGCCTGGCAGGAAGCCTGGCAGGAAGGCAGGCACCACGGCTGGCAGACAGACTGGCTGGCAGGGAGGCTGGAAGGCAGGCTGGCAGGGAGGCTGGCAGGGAGGCTGGAAGACAGGCTGGCAGGGAGGCTGGCAGGGAGGCTGCCCAGGAGGCTGGGAGGCAGGCTGGGAGGCAGGCTTGGAGGCAGGCTGGCAGCAAGACTTGCAGGCAGACATGCAGGCAAGGAACTCGAAGTGTCCAGCAGCAGGTCTTTCCTCGGAATGCTGGCCACGTGTAAGCTGCTTCCCTTTATATCCTGGGGGCTTGCGCAATGCATCCCTCCCGCATGCGCAGTTAACGCCAGGCATCCGCTAGGCTTCCGCTGTGCATCCGCTTCATCCGCTGTGCATCCGTTCTGCATCCCCTTTTTCCGTTCCGTGTCCACTTTGCTGAGGCCCCCCAGAAGCCTAGTGGACGCACCATCCGCTTCCATCCGCTGTGCTTCCATTCCGCATCCACTTTGCATCCGCCCTGCGTCCTCCCCGCGTCCGTGTTGTCCACTCCAATTATGCAAATTTTCGCCCCTTTTGAGCGCGGATACAACGGATGTAACATTTTTCTCTTCCGTTGTGTCCTTTTTGCATCCATTGGGCAGTGTGACAGGGCCTTTAGCCACATTCAAGAAAATGGAACTATGCTGGTTAGATGAATATAAAATAATTTGCAACTGTCTGAGATGTAACCAGATAGGGAGTGATGCCATTGACCTTGCATCCTTATAGAAGATGCAAGGTTTTAAAAAAAAACCCGGCTATACAGTACATTCTAATTCATGAAATTGTTGCATTTGCTCTTGAGAACAACTGTTGACAGGGTAATATAATGCTAATGTTAATCCTTTTCAGAGTTTGAGAATGGTTATTAATTTTAAATATCTTGCAAGCCTGAAAAGGAGTTTGAATTTCTGGGTAGGGCACATTGATCCATTTGATCTTCTAAAACTCTATCCCATAGGTGTCAAACTCGTGGTATCACATTGCCATCGCGTGATGTATTGTGACATTTCCCCCTTTGCAGAGCTGGGGTGAGCGTGGCTTGTGCATGATGCATCTGGCCTGCAGGTTGCCAGTTTGACACCCCTGCTCTATCCCCTTGCTTGATTGCAGGAAGCCCTTGATCATATGTTGTCATCAAAATGACCTCTATTGAGAAACCATAGTGTTGCAGTTTTAGGAAGGAGGATCTTGCCTATGTTGATTCATATTTGTCTGCCATATCCAAAAAATAAAGACCCTTTGGAAAATAAAGCAATAATTTTAGCCAGTGGGCAATAATACAGATCTGTATTGCTCTGTATTGCTGAAGCCAATTTCCCTCTTCAGTTCCTTAGGTAAATATGGGCCCACTTTAAAAATAATCCTTAAGGATTAGACAGAACAATTTCCCAGAGGGGCAAAAGAGGAACATGATCCCAACTGAACTTAAAACATTTTTTTAAAAAAATCTCCCTTAACCAAATATAACTTGAATATCCATTTGAATATCCTTTGTAAGGACATTTCAGTTGCTGAAATGCAACTGAAATTGCAAAGTGAGGTTCTTAAGCCCATGTCACACTGCACCAACGGATGGAAAGAGGATGTAAAATGGAGAGAAACACTTGCCATCCGTTAGTTAACGCGATGCATCCGTTCTGTTACTCACTGCATACGTTTTTCATACTCTCTATCTGTCCAGCATCCATCTACTGAGATTTCATCCACTCAAAAAGTTTTGAGCTGCACAAAACTTTATGAGCGGATGAAGTATCCAACGCGTCCGTTCTACATCTGCTACGCATATGGGGAACATCCGTTATACGTCCGTCATCATCCGTTATGTGTCCGCTATATCCGCTAGGCATCCGCTGCGCATCCGTGCAACTCACACCTGCTCCAGAGGAAAACGGACACAGGAGGAAGCAAAAAGGATGCGGAACGGACATGCAGCATTAGTAGCATGGACGTAGAAAGGATGAAAGCGGATGCAGCTTGCATACAAACCATTAAAATGGAAAAATTGATCGTATAGGGGACGTATCTCGGATTTTTAGGATGTCTGGAGGACATCTTGAGGATGCGGAAGGACACCTAGCGGAAAACCTATATTTCCTATAAAAAGGGGGAGGAAATCACCTGGATCTCATTTTCAGTCCAGCAGCCCTGGTGTGCAGACCTCTTCAGCCTTGCTTTTGCTCTTCCACAGCATCCAGTCATCTCCACCATGGATTGTCGCACACTCCTTTTGGTAGCTGCCATCATTCTACAACAGTGCAAAGCCCTCTACAGGCTCTTTCACCTGTTCTACGGGAAGAAAAGGAGGCGGCCAAGAAGTGTCTGGGTCCGAAAATGGATCGCGAGAAGAGCTGAGTAAGGACTGTATGACAAGCTGATGGTGGAGCTGAGGAACGAAGACCCTCGTCCATTCCAGAACTTCATGAGGATGCCACCAGCCATGTTTGACGAAGTTGTGGAGCGGCTGAGACCCAGGTTGACCAAGGCAAACACCAACTTCCAGCCCAGCCTGGACCCTGGGCTGAAGGTGGCACTGACTCTGCGGCACCTGGCCTCTGGGACCATGTACAGGAACATGCAATACACCTGGAGGGTGCCATACAACACCATCAGCATTGTGGTCAGAGAAGTGGTGCAGGCCATCATCGAAGAATACCTGGAGGAGCTCCTCCAGTACCCCTCCACTGAAGAAGGCTGGAAGAAAGTTGCAGGGCTGGCAGGAGTAGGCACAGGCTTCCTCTTCTTCCCCATGGTTGTTGGCTGGAGATGTGTCTGGCAGCATGTCTTTCCTCTGAATGGTGACCTGCTTGTGAGCTGCCTCCTTTTATATCCGCAGGGCTGACACAATGCATCCTCCCTGCATGCACAGTGAATGCTTTGCATCCACTAGGCATCTGCTAGGCATCCGCTAGGCGTCCATGATGCCATTTCTAAAAGTTTCCACCCAGACTTTATAGAAAAAAATTAATGAAGCAAGTGTGTGAAACAAAGATAAACTTTATTAATAACAAGCTGTAAAATAAACATGACCCAAGTCAAGTGTCCAAATAAAGTCCACAAATATCCAGGCAGTTAGGCTTCCATGGAGCATCCGCTTCACATCCTCGCTACGTCCTCTCCCCATCCGTTCCTTTCCGTTGATTTCCGCTCTCTTTATGCAAATTTGGGGCACTTTTGAGAATGGATAACAACGGATGGAACATTTTCTCGTCCGCTGTGTCCTTTTTACATATGTTTTGCATCCGTCGGCCAATGTGACAGGGCCTTTAGTTTCAGCATAATTGAACTCAAGCATTTCTCATTTAGTGCATGGATGTCAAACTCGCCACATCACATTGCCATCATGTGACATTTGGCAATGTTTTTCCCCTTTGTGGAGCTGGGGTAGGCGTGGCTTGCATGTAACATATCCAGTCCATGAGACACCAGAGTGACACCCCGATTAGCGGATGAGGTACCCAAAGCTCATTTTTAATCTAGCTGGCGTTTGTGATAGAAGCACTACATCATTTACCTGCAGTAAAATTCCAAAAGTGCTTCTCAGCTAATGGGAGGATGATGCAATGAGCTGCTTACTTACTCACATAGATACTTCCAAAATCCACCAGATGGTTTATTTTTTGTTTTATTTATTTGATTTGATTTGTCAATCGCTTACAAGATAGTAGGTATAAGTACGCTGCTCAAAAAAATAAAGGGGACACAAAAATAAGACATCTTAGATCTGAATGAATGAAATATTCTTATTAAATACTTTGTTCATTACATAGTTGAATGTGCTGACAACAAATTCACACAAAAATTATCAATGGAAATCAAATTTAGCAACCCAGGGAGGTTTGGATTTGGAGTTACACTCAAAATTAAAGTGGAAAAAACACTACAGGCTGATCCAACTTTTATGTAATGTCCTGAAAACAAGTCAAAATGAGGCCTAGTAGTGGGTGTGGTCTCCATGTGCCTATATGACCTCCCTACAATGCCTGGGCATGCTCCTGATGAGGTGGCGGATGGTCTCATGAGGGATCTCCTCCCACACCTGGATTAAAGCATCCCCCAACTCTTGGACAGTCTATGGTGCAACGTGGCATTGGTGGATGGAGTGAGACATTATGTCCCAGATATGCTCAATTGGATTCAGATCTGGGGAACGGTCAGGCCAGTCCATAGCATCAATGCCTTTGTCTCACAGGAACTGCTGACACACTCCAGCCACATGAGCCATGCATTGTCTTGCATTAGGAGGAACCCAGGGCCAACCGCATCAGCATATGGTCTCACAAGGGGTCTGAGGATCTCATCTCAGTACCTAATGGCAGTCAGGCTACCTCTGGCGAGCACATGGAGGGCTATGTGGCCCCCTAAAGAAATGCCACCCCACACCATTACTGACACACTGCCAAACCAGTCATGCTGGAGGTTGTTGCAGGCAGCAGAATGTTTTCCTTAGCATCTCCAGACCCTGTCACCTCTGTCACATGTGCTCAGTGTGAACCTGCTTTCATCTGTGAAGAGCACAGGGCGCCAGTGGCAAATTTGCCAGTCCTGGTGTTCTCTGGCAAATGCCAAATGTCCTGCATGGTGTTGGATTGTAAGCACAACCCCCACCTGTGAACATTGGGCCCTCATACCACCCTCAGGGAGTCTGTTTCTGACCGTTTGAGCAGCCACATGCACATTTGTGGCCTGCTGGAGGTCATTTTGGCAGTGCTCCTCCTGTCCTTCCTTGCACAAAGGCAGAGGTAGCGGAACTGATGATGGGTTGTTGCCCTCCTACAGCCTCCTCCACATCTCCTGATAGACTGACCTGTCTCCTGGTAGCGCCTCCATGCTCTGGACACTACGCTGACAGACACAGCAAACCTTCTTGCTACAGCTCGCATTGATGTGCCATCCTGGATGAGCTGCACTACCTGAGCCACTTATGTGGGTTGAAGACTCCGTCTCATGCAACCATTAGAGTAGTAGCAACGCCAGCATTAAAAAGTGACCAAACCATCAGCCAGAAAGCATAGGAACTGAGAAGTGGTTTCACCATCTGCAGAACCACTCCTTTATTGGGGATGTCTTGCTAACTGCCTATGCTTTCCACCTGTTGTCTATTTAATTTGCACAACAGCATGTGAAATTGATTGTCAATCAGTGTTGCTACCTAAGTGGACAGTTTGATTTCACAGAAGTGTGATTGACTTGGAGTTACATTGTGTTGTTTAAGTGTTCCCTTTATTTTTTTGAGCAGTGTATATGCATAATTATGAATACATGAAATGGGTACATATAAGAAAAATAAAAAGAAACAATAGGACAGGGACGGTAGGCACATTGGTGCGCTTATACACACCCTCTATAGACCTCTTAGGAAAGGGGTGGGGTCAATAGTAGAAAGTCTAAGGTTAAAGTTTTTGGGGTTTGGGGAAGAAACCACAGATTCAGGTAGAGTATTCCACACATTGACCACTCTGTTGCTGAAGTCGGATTTCCTGCAATCAGGTTTGGTGCGATTAACCTTGAGGTTGTGTCGATTGTGTGCTCTTGTGTTGTTATTGTGTTGTTATTGAAGCTGAAGTATTCATTGACAGGTAAGTCATTGTAAAGTATGATTTTATATACCATACTTAGATCAGACTGAAGGGGGCGTAATTCAAGGTTTTCTAGGTCTAGAATTTCAAGTCTGGTGGCATAAGGTATTCTACAATGAGTAGAGGAGTGGAAAACTCTTCTTGTGAAATATTTCTGGACTTTCTCAACTGTGCTAACATCAGATACGTAATGCGGGTTTCAGATTGAAGAGTTGTATTCAAGTATTGGTCGAGCAAATGTTTTGTATGCTCTAGTTAGTAGTGTGATATTACTGGAGAAAAAGCTCCTCAAGATTAGGTTAACAACTCTTAATGCCTTTTTGACTATGTAGTTACAGGGGGCTCTAGCACTTAGATGCTAGATACTTAGATGGTGCTAAGATGTACCAGGTGGTACTTTGATGCTAGATACTTAGATGGTGCTAAGATGTACCAGGTGGTACACTGTTTTCTAAACATCTTCTATGAGTTTAATTTCCTGGTTTAGTTTCTTCACCAGATCTTCTCTAAAATGAGCTAATTACCTTGATTGCTGTTATTTATTTCCTTAGAGCAAAATGCTCATCAGAAGGGCCCTAGCTTTGAAGAGGAAACAAATCCAGCAACTCAGAAGTAACAATCCCAGACCCCAGAATTATTCTTTTCCAATGATGCTGAAAATTAAAGTTTGAGATGGGCCTAAGCAAAGAGTGGCACATATTAGCTTTGTTTCACTTCTAGGGAAATTAGTTTACAAAGTTGTGCTAAATCTAGAAAGAGTGCAGAGAAGAGCAACAAAGCTGATTAGGAGACTGGAGGCTAAAAAAGAACAGTTGCTGGAATTGGATATGTCTAGTTTAATGAAAAGAAGTGTTAAGCCTGGGTTCCCCAACCAGGGTTAGGTAAACAAGCTAAACAGAATATGCAGCGTTAGTCAGATAGGCACACAGATAAATGAGTGAGCTAAGTTTGTATGTTTATTAACATACAGTAAAAATAACAGATACGCTTGTGTTATCAAGAATATATTTTATTCCAGTATAAGTTTATAGCATAGTCAAAAACAGTCCAATATTCATTTACCATGTAGTCAGTCCATTCAGGGATATTCAGTTAGCAAAGTCCATGTAGAATATCCTATTGTCAGTTCACATAAATCAGTCCGTTGTTGTCTCTCCCGTTCGAGCAATGCAGTCTTGCTTCCAAGCAGTAATCAGGGATCATCAAAGCCAGAGAGAGAGAGAGCAAGCTGTAGCCTTGCTACTTTTATATGGTTTTCATAACCACACCCACAGTTGCCATTTTACATTTAAAGCTGCATACACTAACTATGATTTATAGTTAGTACTTCACCTAAAACAGTTAGGGTGAACAATGTTATCCCTAACAAGAAGGACTAGGAGTGACATGATATCAGCATTCCAATATCTCAGGGGCTGCCACAAAGAAGAGGGAGTCAAGCTATTCTCCAAAGCACCTGAGGGCAGGACAAGAAGCAATGGATGGAAACTAATCAAGGAGAGAAGTAAAGCCCATGTCACATTGAACCAACGGATGCAAAGAGGATGTAAAACGGACAAAAAACCTTGCCATCCGTTGGTTAATGCGATGTATCCGTTCTGTACTCACTGCCTCCGTTTTGCTTCCTCTCTATCCATCCAGCATCCGTTTATGGACGTTTCATCCGCTCCAAAAGTTTTGGGCTGCCTAAAACTTTTGCGCGGAAAATGTATCCAGTTTGTCCATTCTGCATCCGCTACGCATCAGCTACGCATCCGTTACGCATCCGTTATGCATCCGCTATATCCGCTAGGCATCCGCTGCGCATCCGCGCAACTCGCATCCGCTCAGACGCAGGGAGGAAGCAGAACGGACGAAGAACGGATGCAGAACGGATGCAGAACGGATGCAGCACAGAAACAAAGTGTTTAAAATGGAAAAAACGTTCGCAGAGGGGACCTATCTTGGATATTAAGGATGTCTACAGGATGCCTAGAGGATGCCTAGAGGATGCCTAGCGGAAAACCTATACTGCCTATAAAAAGGGGGAGCAACTCGTCTGCATCGCACTTTCAGAACAGCAGCCCAGCGGTGCAGACCTCTGCAGCCTTCATCTGCCTCTTCCTCTTCCACAGCATCCAGTCATGTCCACCGTGGATTGTAACAAAGTCCTTTCGGCAGCCACCATCGTTCTACAACAGTGCAAAGCCATCTGCAGGCTCTGTGAACACTACTGCGAGAAGAAAAGGAGCCACCCAAAAAGAGTCTGGGTCCAAAGATGGTTCGCCAGTAGAGCAGAGGACGGACTGTACAACAAGCTGATGCTAGAGCTCAGGAGCGAAGACACTCGGGCGTTCCAGAACTTCATGAGGATGCCGCCAGCCATGTTTGACGAAGTTGTGCAGTGCCTGACACCCAGGTTGACCAAGGCAAACACCAGCTTCTGGCCCAGCCTGAAACCTGGGCTCAAGGTGGCAATCACTCTGCGCCACCTGGCCTCAGGGACCTCCTACAGGAGCATGCAGTATGGCTGGAGGGTGCCATCCAACACCATCAGCATTGTGGTCAGAGAAGTGGTACAGGCCATCATCAAAGAATACAAGGAGGAGCTCCTCCAGTACCCCTCCACTGAAGAAGGATGGAAGAAAGTTGCAGAGTAGTGGTATCAGAAGTGGAACTTACCACACACCGTTGGAGCCATAGATGGCAAGCACGTGGCCTGCAAAGCTCCAGCCAAGTCGGGGTCCACTTGTTTCAACTCCAAGGGCTTCTTCAGCATCATCCTCTTTGCCATGGTCAATGCTGATTACAAGTTCATGTACAGCGATGCTTCAGGCAACGGCTCATCTTCAGATGCCCAGATACACAACGCCAGTGACCTCAAGGGTGGGCTGGAATGCAACCTCATCATGGACTTCCAAGATCCAGACTCCCTGCCCAATGACACACAAGATGTGCCCTACTTCATCGTGGGGGATGACGCCTTCTCCCTCACAACCTACCTCATGAAGCCCTACACCTCCAAATGCCTCACCCGTGAAGAGAGGATCTTCAACTACAGGCTGTCCAGGACAAGGTGGGTGGTGGAGAACGCCTTTGGCATCCTGGCCAACAAGTTCCAGGTACTTCTCACCACCATGCAGCATTGCACAGAGACCGTGAGGAGGATCATGGAAGCTTGCTGCATCCTGCACAATCTCATGCGCACCCGCTACCCAGTCTTGCAGAACAGGCTCGTGGACCTCCAACAAGCCAATGGTGTCATGGAGCCTGGGGAATGGAGGCAAGGGTGAAACCTGATTGACACTGAGGATGTGCAAGGCCCCAAGAGAGCCTCAAATGAAGCGAAGAAGCAGCGCAACCTCCTGAGACAATGGTGCAACTCCCCAGCTGGAGCAGTGGAGTGGCAAGACAGGATGGTAGATGCTTAATGGATGCTTCCTTCAGCCTGTCTCATCACACAGATGAGATTGGGCCATGTATGTTTGGTTGGCCTACAATGAACAGGGCGTTTAATAAAGAGTTGTGTTTATGTTGACATGTGTGGATAATTATTACATTATTATTGATAATAAAGGGCCGTAGGTGTGGCACCTGGGAGGGTGGACCATACAGTCCCACTATGCTTGCACTGGAGGTTTATCTATCCCACAGCTATCCTAACCCATCCCACAGCTATTACCCATCCCACAGGTATCCTAACCCATTCCAAAGCTATCCTTACCCATCCCACAAGCATGCAAAGGCTTAAACCATTTCTAACAGTTTCCAGCAAGACTTTATTAAAAAAAAGAAATGAAGCAAGTGTGTGAATCATAAATAGACTTTATTAACAACAAGCTATAAGACAAAAATGAGTCTCTCGCACTCCTCTTGGTCGCTCAGTCCCAGGGGTGAAGGGTGCAGGTGCTGTGGAGGTGGCTGGTGCTGGAGTGCTTGTCATCAGTTCCTCCACAAGCAGAAGCAGCAGAAGTGCCAGCCCCAGAAGAGCGAGCCCGTGCTGCAGAAGCCCCAGCAGAACCAGAGTGAGGGCCAGGGGGTGGGATGGTAGCCCTGTCCCTCTTGCCAGGGCTGCCAGCAGATGGCTGAGGCTTGCTGTGCTTCCGCATGGTTGTGGGGTTGCTGGCTGGCAGGGAGGCTGGCAGGAACCAAGGCTGGCAGAAAGGCTGGCAGGGAGGCTGGCAGGGAGGCTGGCAGGAAGGCTGGCAGGCAGACATGAACCAAGGCTGGCAGGAAGGCAGGCAGCAAGGCTGGCAGGTAGAATGGCTGGCAGCAAGGCCTGCAGGCAGGCTGGCAGCAAGGCTGGCAGGGAGGCTGGCAGCAAGGCTGGCAGGCAGACATGCAGGCAGGGCAGGCAAGGCAGTCGATGTGTCTGGCAGCAGGTCTTTCCTCTGAATGGTGTCCTGCTTCCGAGCTGCTTCCGTTATATCTGCGGGGCTGACGCAATGCATCCTCCCCGCATGCGCTATTAACGCCAGGCATCCATTAGGCTTCCGCTGTGCATCCGCTAGGCTTCCGCTCTGCATCCGCTTCATCCGTTCAGCGTCCCCTCTGCTTCCGCTCTTTCCGTTCCGTGTCCGCTTCGCTGAGGCCCCCCGGAAGCCCTGCGGATGTGCCACCCACTCCCATCCGCTCCCATCCGCTTCCATCCGCTAGGCTTCCGTTCCGCATCCACTTTGCATCCGCCCTGCGTCCTCCCCGCGTCCGTGTTATCCACTCCAGTTATGCAAATTTTTGCCCCTTTTGAGAGCGGATAACAACAGATGGAACATTTTTTTCGTCCGCTGTGTCCTTTTTGCATCCGTTGGCCAGTGTGACATGGGCTTAACTTAAAACTAATGAGAAATTTTCTGACAGTTAGAACAATTAGTCAGTGTTACAACTTGCCTCCAGAAGTTGTGAATGCTCCAACACTGGAAGTTTTTAAGAAGAGTTTGGATAACCATTTGTCTGAAGTGGTGTAGGGTTTCCTGCCTAAGCAGGGGGTTTGACTAGAAGACCTCCAAGGTCCCTTCCAACTCTGTTATTGTATTCTATTCCCTTGCTTCTGATTTAGAGTAGAAGCTAAAAGTTTTGATAAGATTAAAATTGTTCCTAAAAATGCTTAAAATTGTGTGAAAGTTTTTATCTTTATCAGAGGTTTTTTTTTGTTTCCCTTTTCTACTGTTGCTACCACTATTTCTTTAGAGGGATTACATATGCCTCACTATGATTTCAGTGCTGCATGCCAAGCAGTTGAAGATTAAAAAAGGCTCATGTGAAAGCAAGTAAGAATGAAGACAATGTCAATGAAAGAGAGGTTATTATTTTCATATGGAATGGATGCTTAGAGGATTGCAAAGTATATTAACGTGCAGACAACTGACACATTTGTTCAGATTTCTTAATTTAGCAAGTAAACTTCATGACATGAATTTTAAATGGCTGCCACACAATTGTACCTGCTAAATTAAAACACAGTGGGCATCTTCAACCCCTGGTCAAAGCTTAAGAAGCTTCTTGGATGAGAAGCAAAACGTCTTCAAAAAAAAACCAGAAAGTCCAGTTGCCTCTTGAAAAAACACCTTTGGGACAACCATGACTTGGATGACTGAGAATCTCCCTAGACATGAGAATATAGGACAATCTCTAATCTACTTTCAGCACTCCCTTCTCTGCCGAAATTTTAGGTTTGTCCCAATCACATTCTTTATTTTCTTGAATTCCAAGGGCTTCCCCCCCTCCCCCCCACTGCCACGAATACTTTCTTCCATCTTCAATCTACAGTAAAAGGAGAAAATCTAAACTGATGAATGGAAAATAAGAAGAAAGCAAAACAGAATTTAAACAAATGCTGCAAATGTTAGTGTTCAAGAAAAATAATAAAGGAAAACAAGTTTATCAATGATGTGACAATGTTGAAAAATGATAAGAGTGCAGAAGTGAATGGGGAAAAAAACAAACATCAGTGCTCCAAGCATGTTAAACATCTAGTAAAGCTGCAGGTATAGATGGTATAATTGTGAAAATGTTAAAATATGGATATCTTCTTTGTGCATAACCTGTTTAACATGTGTGAGGAAGTCACCTGTGTCTGGCAATTGGAAGAAACTTGCTGTTGTTCCTTTGTATAAAAGAAAATTAGAAAGAACAAAAACAAAAACTATAGGAGTTAATTTGTTGAGGGTGCCTGGAAAGTTATTTGAAAGGGTATAAGAAGTAAAAATGGGTAACACTGCAGTCTAGCACAGTTACATTTTAGGCAGGAAGTGCATTTTTGCTTTTCAGCAAGTCATTAAAGAACATATGAATGTGAGAAAGTTTATTGTTCATCTATTGCTTTAGAGCAGTGGTCACCAACCAGTGGGCCGGGGACCACTGGTGGTCCACAAGAAAATTTTGGTGGTTCACAGAGAAATGTCATCCCCAAAGCACCCTCCAAAGCAATTAATTAATGTTCCCAGGCTGCGTGGGAACAAAAGGCTTGCACCGCTTGCATTGCGAACAACACAAGTAGTGAGGGGAGGGGAGAAAGGGTGGTGAGGGGGAACTTGTCCCACTCACCTGGCCTGGCCACCAGGCTGCTTCTTTCTGCTTTTTTCTTCTTCTGCTTTTGGCTGCATGCAAAGAAAGCAGCAAAAGTCTTTCTTTCTCTCCCCCAAACTCTGGCAGATATTAGTCTTTGGGACTCTGCAAGGCATCCTGCTCCAAGAGGCTGTACCAGCATGACAAATCTCACAAAAACTCATTTCTGGCAGAGTTTGGGGGAGAGAAAGAAAGACTTCTGCTGCTTCTCCTGCTTTCCTTGCATGAAGCCAAAAGTCACTCTCTCTCTCTCTCTCTCTCTCTCTCTCTCTCTCTCTCTCTCTCTC
>BLBF01000004.1:20609515-20621762 GCA_015471245.1 Laticauda colubrina | reverse complement strand
TCTCTCTCTCTCTGAGAACAGAGCTGGAAATGGTATTCTGTGATACCAAATAAAGAATGATCGATCAATAGGAAAACGGAGTGGGGAATTTTCCTGCAGACTTTTTTTTTTTTTAATTTTCCCAGGGTCTCTGGTCCATGGGATTTAAATTATGAGTTTGGTGCTCTCCGAGATCCAAAAGGTTGGTGACCCCTACTTTAGAGAAAGCATATGATAAAGTGAAAAGGGTTAAAATGTGGAGTGTCTTTCCTGAATAGGGAGCTGAAGGTTGGTTGCTGAATGGAATAATGGCTTTATGTGCTTGAAATAAAGAATGAGTGAGAACAAACAGAATGCTTAACAAATAGGTCAACACTGGTAAATACGTACAGTACATATAGCTAAACATATTGCAGTGATGTTGGAGTGGTATTGTCTGGGGAATTGAATATACATCTACACTTGTATATAAGAGAGGATATGTTGTTGGCTGAGAATCCAAATTATTTATAGCAAGTGTTAAACTTGAGGAATCCAATGAGGATTCTATGCATGGATCTAAAATTGAAGTGTCAAAGACAGAGGTAGTGGTGTGTGATGGTGAAAATGGAGTCAACAGTCACAAATTATACAAAAATGATGGATGAATCTCTATAACCTGGGAGAATACTTACTATAATGGGGAAATGGATGAGAAAACTAAAATAGACAACTGCTGATAGACAAGTAATGGATGGTCTGTTGCAAGAAATAAATGTTTGACACTAAAAAAGTGTATAGAGATGTTATGTACAATATAAGAAAATGTTTCTGCCTATGTTAATACAAGTGACCCTCAGATAACAATGGCAACTGCGACTGGAATTGTCATCCCTAAGTGACACAGTAAAATACATGATGTCATGTAACTATGTCATTTAACAGTGGCAGTTCCAGCAATTCTAGTTGCTGTGATTCAGCAAGGATCACACAGGTCATTAAGCAGAGACCTCACATGACAGCAACTTCCAACTTCCTGCTGGCTTCCCCATTGACATTGCTTGTGAGAAACCAGCAAGAATGTTAAAAATTGCAATCAGGTAACCATGGGGATGCTGCAACAATCAGAACTAATTGGAAATCCCCCTTGGTCAACACTATCATAACTTTGAACAGTCACTGAACAAATGGACATACCCTGTACTATATTTGAAAGTGAGATTTGGTTATACCAGAAAAAACAACTGTTGAATATAATATGTACTTAAAGGCCCTGTCACACTGGCCGATGGATGCAAAACGTTTGTAAAAAGGACACAGCGGACGAGAAAAATGTTCCAGCCATTGTTATCCGCTCTCAAAAGTGCTCCAAATTTGAATAACCAGAGTGGACAACACGGAAAGGAACGGACAGAGGGAGGATGTAGGGCAGATGGAAAGCGGATGCTCCACGGAAGCCTAGCAGATGGAAGTGGATGGGAGCGAATGGCACATCTGCAAGGCTTCTGGGGGAGCACAGCAAAGCAGACGCGGAAAGGAAAGAGCAGATGAAGCGGATGCAGAGCGGAAGCCTAGCGGATGCCAAGCAGATGCCTAGCGGATGCTTAGCGGATGCCTAGCGGATGCCTAGCAGATGCCTAGTGGATGCCTAGCATTCACTGTGCATGCGGGGAGGATGCATTGCGTCAGCCCCACGGATATAAAGGGAAGCAGCTCGCAAGCAGGTCACCATTCAGAGGAAAGACCTGCTTCCAGACACAGCTTGCCAGCCAGCCAGCCAGCCAGCCAGCAACCCAACAACCATGGGGAACAAACGGAAGCCTCTGCCATCTGCTGCCAGCCCTGGCAAGAGGGACAGGGCCACCCTCCCACCCCCTGGCCCTGACTCTGCTTCTGCTGGGGCTTCTGCTGCCCGGGCTCAATCTTCTGGTACTGGGGCTTCTGCTGATGCTGCTTCTGGAGGTGGTGCTTCTGCTAATGCTGCTTCTGGTGGTGGTGCTTCTGCTGATGCTTACTCTGCTGATGCTGCTTCTGGTGGTGGTGCTTCTGCTGATGCTTACTCTGCTGATGCTGCTCCTGGTGCTGGTGCTTCTGCTGGTGCTTACTCTGCTGGCGCTACTCCTGGTGCTGGTGCTTCTGCTGGTGCTTACTCTGCTGGCGCTGTTCCTGGTGCTGGTGCTTCTGCTCGTGCTTACTCTGCTGGTGCTGCTCCTGGTCCTGCTGGTCCTGCTGGTGCTTACTCTGCTGGTGCTGCTCCTGGTCCTGCTGGTCCTGCTGGTGCTCCTGGTCCTGCTGGTGCTCCTGGTCCTGCTCCTGTTGCTGCTGGTGCTGGTGCTGCTGCTGCTGCTGGTGGTGGTCCTGCTGATCCGGCTGGTCCTGCTTTTGCTGCTATTGTTGTTGTTGCTGCTGCTGGTGGTGGTGGTGTGGAGGAGCAGCCCCTGCAACCTCAAAGCCCCTCTGATGAGGGCCCATATGGCCCTGCCAAAGGGAGGAAGAGGCAGACGCGTGAACCGGAAAGGAGGCAATACACCATAGAAGAGGAACATGAGGAGGAGGTTCTGGAGTGGCTGAGGGAGAATGAATATCTTTGGCGGAAGGGACACAGGCTCTATCGAGACACCAAGAGGAAGCAGGCTGCTTGGAGAGAGAAGGCGGAGAGTCTGGGCTACACCTCGGAGGTGCTCCTCGGCTGGTGGAAGCACATGCACACCTGGTACGGGAAGCTACACCTCAAGAAATCTGGCCAGGCCACGGTCAAGCTCACCGACCGGAAGACCTACGTGATGGCCAAGTGCAGCTTCTTGGAGGGTGAGATCCGCCAACGAGGAGCAGCCCCTCTCACAACCCTCTTTCTCAGGCAGCCTGCTGAGAGCCAGTTCTCTTCTGGCAAAGAGTCAGCTCCTATGTCCAGGCAGGTATCTGTGGAGCGTGCCACAATGGAGACCCCCCTGACAGCTGTACTACCCATGGCGGAGCACGTGGAGGACCCCCTGATGCAATGGGAGCAAGGAGAGGGCACTTCCACCACAGCCCAACCCGCATCCACCCCCAGCTCCACCTCCACCAAAAGGCAGAGAGGCAGACCGGAGGGGCAGAGCCACACTGTCCTGCTGGAGATAAGAGACACCATCAGGAGCAGCGTAGATCTCCTCTCTCAGCTGGTACACACCGACGACCCATCCTCCAACCACAAGCCCTTCCTCACCTACGTCAACCAGACCCTCATGAACCTGTCAAAAACACAGTACCAGGTGGTAAAGGACAGGATCACCGATCTTCTTCACATCCCTCCAGACCAAGATGAACCTGCTCCGACCCAGTCCAGGTCTGCTCCTCCACCCCAGGTGATGTCACTGCCCTTCCAAGGCTTTCCACAGGCCCTCCCCTACCAAGGCTACAGCTACCAGGAGGTCCAGCAGCACAAGCAGCCCTTCCCAGTCCAGGCACAGGTACATCAGATGCCACCGTGCCACTGATGCCACTGATGCCACCCATGCCACAGATGCCACCCATGCCACAGATGCCACCCATGCCACAGATGCCACCGACGCCAGTCCTCACCCAACTGCAGACCAGACAGCCCCACTACACTGCTTCTTCCTCCACCCCACAGCCAAGCCCGGCCTCATCTGTCATCGGTATTGGGGCTGACACCCCATGTCATGGTGGAAGGGGCTCTCAACATCACGGGGCTGAGCCAGATGTCTGAGAACTTCCTCAACACACTGTCCCCTGTTGTCCTCTCGGGGCCAGGCACCCCAGTGGCGCCTCAGACCAGCACTCCAGCAGCAGCCACCTCCACAGCACCTGGACCCTTCACCCCTGAGACTGGGCACACCTCAGAGTGACCAAGAAGAGTGCCAGAGACTGGGTGGCTACCTGTTGACTTTATTTTTGCTTTGGACACTTGACTTGGGTCATTTTTCTTTTACAACTTGTTATTAATAAAGATTATCTTTGCTTCACACACTTGCTTCATTTATTTTTGTCAATAAAGTCTTGGTGGAAACTTTAAGAAATGGTTTAAGCCTTTGCATGCTTGTGGGATGGGTAAGGATAGCAGTGGGATGGGCAGGGATACCTGTGGTATGGGTAATAGCTGTGGGATGGGCAGGGATACCTGTCTGATGGGCAGGGATACTTTTGGGATGGGTAATAGCTGTGGGATAGATAAACCTTCAGTGCAAGCATAGTGGGACTGTCTGGTCCACCCTCCCAGGTGCCACACCTATGGCCCTTTATTATCAGTAATAATGTAATCAATCATCCACACATGTCAACATAAACACAACTCTTTATTAAATGCCCTGTTCATTGTAGGCCCACCCAACATACATGGCCCAATCTCATCAGTGTGATGAGACAGGCTGAAGGAAGCATCCATTAATCATCTATCATCCTGTCTTGCCACTCCACTGCTCCAGCTGGGGAGTTGCACCAGTGTCTCAGGAGGTTGCGTTGCTTCTTCCCTTCATGTGAAGCTCTTTTGGAGCCTTGCACATCCTTAGTGTCTATTAGGTTTCGCCCTTGCCTTCATTCCCCAGGCTCCATGTCCCCATTGCCTTGTTGGAGGTCCATGAGCCTGTTCTGCAAGATTGGGTAGCGGGTGTGCATGAGATTATGCAGGATTCAGCAAGCTTCCACGATCTACCTCACGGTCTCTGGGCGATGCTGCATGGTGGTGAGAAGTACCTGGAACTTGTTGGCCAGGATGCCAAAGGCGTTCTCCACCACCCGCCTTGTCCTGGACAGCCTGTAGTTGAAGATCCTCTCTTCATGGGTGAGGAGTCTGAAAGTGTAGGGCTTCATGAGGTAGGTTCTGAGGGAGAAGGTGTCACCCCCCACAATGAAGTAGGGCACATCTTGCGTGTCATTGGGCAGGGGTTCTGGATCTGGGAAGCCCATGATGAGGTTGCATTCCAGTCCCTCCTTGAGGTCAATGGAGTTGTATACCTGGGCATCTGAAGCTGACCCGTTGCCTGAAGCATCGATATACATGAACTTGTAGTCAGCATCGACCATGACGAAGAGGATGCTGCTGAAGAAGCCCTTGTAGTTGAAATAAGTGGACCCTGACTTGGCTGGAGCTTTGCAGGCTACGTGCCTGCCATCTATGGCTCCAACGGTGTGGGGGAAGTTCCATTTCTGATACCACTGCTCTGCAACCTTCTTCCAGCCTTCTTCAGTGGAGGGGCACTGGAGGAGCTCCTCCAGGTATTCTTCGATGATGGCCTGCACCACTTCTCGACCACAATGCTGATGGTGTTGTGTGGCACCCTCCAGCCATACTGCAGGCTGCTGTAGGTGGTCCCTGAGGCCAGGTGGCACAGAGTCAGTGCCACCTTCAGCCCAGGGTCCAGGCTGGGCCGGAAGTTGGTGTTTGCCTTGGTCAACCTGGGTCTCAGCCACTCCACAACTTCATCAAACATGGCTGGCGGCATCCTCATGAAGTTCTGGAATGCACGAGGGTCTTCGTTCCTCAGCTCCATCATCAGCTTGTTGTACAGTCTGTACTCTGCTATTCTCCCGATCCATCTTCGGACCCAGACACTTCTTGGCCACCTCCTTTTCTTCCCTTAGAACAGTTGAAAGAGCCTGTAGATGGCTTTGCACTGTTGTAGAACGATGGTGGCTACCAAAAGGAGAGTGTTACGAACCATGGTGGACATCAGTGGATGCTATGGAAGAGCAAGAGCCAGATGAAGGCTGCAGAGGTCTGCACAGCAGGGCTGCTGGACTGAAAGTTAGATCCAGGTGAGTCCCTCCCCCTTATTATAGGAAATATAGGTTTTCCACTCGGTGTCCTTTTGCATCCTCTAGGCATCCTGAAGACATCCTTAATATCCGAGATAGGTCCCCTCTGCGAACGGTTTTTCCATTTTAAATGCTTTCTTTGCGAGCTGCATCCACTTTCATCCTTTCTCCGTCCATGCTACTCGTGCTGCGTGTCCATTCCGCATCCATTTCGCTTCCTCCCTGTGTCCGTTTTCTGCTGGAGCGGATGCGAGTTGCGCGGATGCACAGCGGATGCCTAGCGGATATAGCAGACGCATAACGGATGACGACAGATGTAGAACGGATGTTCCCCATATGTGTTGCGGATGCAGAATGGACATGTTGGATACATTTTCCGCTCAAAAAGTTTTGAGCAGCTCAGAACTTTTTGCGTGGATGGGACTTCATTCGACGGATGCTGGATGGATAGAGAGGATGAAAAACGGAGGCAGTGAGTACAGAACGGATGCATCGCGTTAACCAACGGATGGCAAGTGTTTTTCTCTGTTTTACATCCTCTTTCCATCCATTGGTGCAGTGTGACATGGGCTTAAGAAGGAATGTACATGGTAAAACAAGAAGAGATAACATTTTTTAAAAAATGCTGAATTACAGTGTGGATTGAATTCACAAGTGAATGCAATTCAAAGGAATGTTACTACTGATCGGTCATAGACAAAAAAAGAATTGCAAAATAAATATATGAAGAATGAATGTGTTGAGAGAAAGGGGAAGACTGAGAAACATAACTTAAGACTGGATGAATCTGATGAGGTCCTTGGAAAGCAAGATGTTAAGAGATAAAGAATAAAACCAATGCATATAGTAGTATATGACCACGAAGGAGGCAAGGATGGTTTCCAAGGATGAAAAGATATGGAGATGTATAGAAAATACTGCTGGTATAAACGAATTTGAGTTTCCTTTTCTTTTCCTTGTGATTTAATTGATTTGGTGTCTTAATGCTTACTCTTTTTCTGCACTCTACACAAGACTGTATATCCTGAAAAGGAATAATGGGGATAGGGCATATGTATGTATGTATTCTTTGGTGTGTTCCAGTATGTAATGCTTCTGTAAATAATTAAATCTGGCATCAAAGATCTTTTGCAAACCCTTACCCAGAAGATCCATCAGAACACTAAAGATAACTCTCAACCTCTATCACCTCCATCCAGGACTTATGTAACAGATACAACTAGCTGGAGAACTCTGGGAGTTGGAGTCCCTGTATCTTAATGTTGCTAAGGATGACAAACACTGTGCTAGATAGAAAAGTTCAAATTGCTGCTCTTCTCCTTACTTTAGCCATTACTGCTTGGATGCCTGAGTGTAAATATCTAGCAGCAGAACAAGAAAGGAGAAGGAACCAGTTTTATATTTTGGCTACTTTCCATTTTCAGGTTTTCAGAAAGGCAACTGCTGTTACCATACTGTTTAAATGGACATGTGGTTGAAATTAACCAGACAAATCAATGTCCTTAAATATATTCCTTCAAAGCCACAATTAAAAAAATAAAACAAAACAATAGTTCTTGCCCTATAATGTCTAAGGAAAATTGTCTTTGATACTAAGACAAGTGTAAAACTGCCATTCTACTCATATTCACTACAGAGCTTTAATTTGGAAGCAATTGAAAATATCTCAAAAAAAACCCACCCTATAATGCGGTATCTGCTATCCCGCATCAGATGGGCGTCTCATGATAGGGAGCGAAGGAGAGAGAAACGACAGGAGACGAAGTTCCTCGCGATGAGTGCGCCCCGAATGTCCGGGTACATGCTCTTTTATTATGCTCATTCAAAAGGGGGTGATTGTTTATTCAGAACCTAGGTTAAGCCTAGGTCAGACGGAATATACAGATTTAACAATGGCTCAAACAAAAGCAAGATATCAGGACAGACAGGATGGCAAGATTTATATTTGATCAGGATATTACTTCTTCACAAAGCTACATGCCAGACAATGTAATCCCAAGTGAATAAACCATTTCTGCAAATGTTTGACTCCTTGTCTCTGTACGTGCCCTGTAAAAGGTCACTGAGAAGACAGAAGCTTAATGATTACACGTGAATGATACAATGTTGCAATGTCTGAATGATACATAGTTGCATTGATACACAGTTGCAAACACATAAATGATACATAGTTACAACACTATAAAGTGTAGGTATAGGTATCAGTCAGAGGTGTCAAACTCAAGGCCCATGGGCCACTCGGAGGTTACTTAGATCTGGTCCATGTGGCCACCCTGAAAACAGTGGAGTGGCCCATGATGCCTGTGTCAGCAAAAACAGAGTTTTAGATGGCCATGCATGGCCCACCCAAGCTCTGTTTTCATTGGCAGAGTGCTCTGGCCACCACAGTAACATGAGTGACATCAAGCTGGCCATGCCCACCCTGGTCACACCCACTTATCCCCCCCAAGGTCAAACACAACCCTGATGCAGCCCTCAATGAAATCAAGTTTGACACCCCTGGTATAGGTATTTAGAAAATCCTACACACCTAATCCCTGACAATCTCCAATCCCAACCCCCAATTTGGGAAATCAAAACATTCTATATGAGTTCAGTGAAATCACAGATAGTTTATCCTGTTCATTTGGTTAAATGATTGCATTGTTTGTATGCATCTGGGAAATCACTATGAATAAGGAGCAGCATACTAAGTTAAAGAAAAAGGCTTACTACTGAAACAAAGAAAGGAATATTGGCTGGTTAAAAGGCAGATATGGCCAAGAGTCATTGACAATTGAAATTTCTAATTATCATTGATTTGTTGTAAAGCAAAATCTATATTACCCAAAAAAGGGGAAATCAATTTAATTAAGTGACTGAATCTCAGAAGGATGGTGGATGTTTAATTGAACATCTGCTTTTCTGATTCACATTTGCCACCTTGCTGTTATTTTTTAAAAGATTTTTAAAAAGACTTTTTAAGATTTTTTTTTTAAAGTTAAGTGTTACTGGGGGAATAGATGATGAGGAAGCTTGGCCTTTTCAAGAATCTTCCCAATTTCTTGTCAGTTACATACATGTTTCTAAAAAGTAGCATTAATTATAAGTTTCTAAAACTATCATTAAACATTAAAAATAGCATTAAGAATAACATTAAGTTATTCTAAAAATAGTAGTAAGTCCAGCAATGTATGTAAAATCAGGTAACAGAAATGGGCCAGAGCTGTATAATTTTCTAAATTAGACTAAAATAGGATTGAGGAATCTTCAACTAAGAAGTTGGCCACATCTGGATGACTTGATGAGATCTTGAACTTAAGCAGATCTGATGAATTAATAACTGGATAATTAATTACTGATGGGAAGCCACCAGTAAATTCCAGAACAGATGGGAAACTCAGGAACTATGCTGGTAGAAGGCAATAACAAAGTATTTCTAAACTGCTGCCAACAAACTCAGTTTACCTTCATTGTAGCCTTATTGATTCATTATATCAGGGGTGTCAAAATCAATTTCATTGAAGGCCACATCAGGGTTGTGTTTGACCTCAGGGGGCTGGGATGGGCATGACCAGTGTGGGTGTGGCCAGCTGAATGTCACTCATGTTGGTGGTCCAATCACTCTGCCAGTGAAAACAGGCTTCCAAGCTCTGTTTTCAGCTGCAACACCTCCTGCAAACCCCTGCCAGGGAAAATTAAACTCGTGAGGGCCACCTGTAGCCCTTGTGAGCTCCATTTTCACTGGCAGAAGCTCTGTGGCCCAGTCTGCTGATTCCAGGGTGGTCCCATGGGCCAGATCTAAGCACTCTGCAGGCCACATCTGGTCCCCAGGCCTTGAGTTTGACACCTTTATTCTATACTGTTGGGAGCCAGCATTGTCTTAACAGGCAAGTGAATCAGGCTATCATGTTCTGTAATATATCATTCATTTGTTGGTGCACAATATCTTATTTAAATAGAGGAAATATATTTGGTTAACCTGGTTTAAGATGTTATGGATAATAAAGGAGAATAAGATAAACCCATATCTACATCCATTCTTATAGCACTTGAAATGTAATTAGAAATGTAATTAGGGACAGAGCTATCCAACTCTATCCCCACCTTTTGCACAGTTGTTCTATGGTTCCTGGGGAACAATTGCTTTAATGATCTAGTATTTCCATGCTTTACCGATGAGAGGAGAAAGGTCCAGAAAGGTTGAAGTTCTAAGCAAAAATTCTTGATATGTATCAGAACCAACATTTAAATGCCATAATAGGTACTAGTTAATTATCAAAAATTACGTGCTTCACTAAGGTTCACCAAGAACATCATCAGGGAGTAGCTGTTAAAGGTTCATTTCACCTCCTTGACTTTTTTCCCCTTTTATTAAAAAAAAAGCTGGCAGGTGAAGAACCCATTAAAAGCCACTAAAGATGCTTTGGTTGAAAATGCTGAGCAATGCTGGGCATTATGCTGTGCAATTTATAAATAAACATTGGCTGTTGAAGATGTTTCTAGTGGGGCTGTTGCACTCTGGATGATGGCAAACAAACAAACAAACAAACAAACAAACAAATAAGTAAGTAAGTAAGTAAGTAAGTAAGTAAGTAAATCTTAACTGACTCTCCAAATGCCTGATTTAAAAAAAAATGTAAAAAGCTAGTTAGCTCCCGGTGGGGACAGTCCTTAAGTGATGATTCTACATGGGCCACTTCTCTTCACACTGCTCCCTACCCCTAAAGCAAAAACACAGTGAGGGGTAACTCCAGGGAAACATTATTTCAAGGGCACTTCTGGTGGAAGGGAAAATGGGACTCTATAGGTTGACTTGCGCTAATCCAGAGAATCACTAGATAGCATCAAACATACAAAAAAAGTAGACTCTATATAATGATTATTCACATTTTTACAATCTAGATCGGGTAGCTTTCAGGAGCAAGCTTATGAAGAAAATAAAGTCAAAACCAGAGTTCAAGTGTTCAGTGTATGTGTGTGTGCGTGTGCGTGTGTCTGTGTCTGTGTCTATAGTGTATCTATATATATATAAGCGAAATGCCACTCATGCTTCATCACAAAATCTCCAGAACTGTAAAGCCCAGAAACTTGAAATTTGGTATGTATGTTCCTTTTGGCTTCTTGGTGCTCACTAAGAAAGAATTTTTCAAAATTACCATCAGAGCATTAGCATTTCTTAAATTATTATAAACACGCTCTGATGCTCAGGAGTTCTACTTCCCCTCCCTACCTGAAAAGAAATCTGTTCCAAATGCAAAACACAAGCAGAAGAGAGGAATTTTAGTTTTAGTTTCACATCACCAAGCAGCTTTACTAAAGAACAGTTGAGCTAAACTATGCCCAAGACTCCTTGCTGTCTCCTTTTTGCTCACACAGCAAATACAGTTTCACTTTCCACAATTTATCTATGTTTCTTATCTATCTATCTATTTTTCTATTAATTATATATATATATATATATATATAGTATTTCTCTGTATAGTGTTTGTCACAGACAACTTTAAAAGCACAACTGTAATGACATGGGAAAATACCCGAACAAAGCTGAATACCATACATGTAAGTACCCGCGAAAACTTAAGATAGATAGATAGATAGATAGATAGATAGATAGATAGATAGATAGATATGGATCTTTGGTTATTCAGGTTTTCTCCCGCGTAGAATTGGAAGTATCTAGGCAACGTTTCGATGAAGTCTCATTCATCATCTTCAGGCTTGTTTCTTCAGCTCTGTGCTTCTCAGAGTAATGTGAGCTTGCAGCTGCTTCTTCCTTTTAACTGCTAGTGGGAGTGTGACTTGATTGGGTGGGGGTTTGGCTGTGTTCTGATTGGTAGGGGGGGTTGGCTGTGTTCTGATTGGCTGGGGGTGTGTTCTGCTTAGGTGGGGGCTTGGTTGTGCTCAGGTTAGTCTTAGTTACTGGGGGATTTGAGCTGGTGAGCTGTGATCTTGTTGTTTGGCTTCGTGTTCGTGGTCGTGCCACATCTTCATGGTGGGTGTCAGTTTGCTTCTTGTATGGGTCAGAGGGGTTTGAAGCGGGTAGTGGTGCAGCTGCAGTATGGTTTCTAGTTCGTGGTCGTGTCTCCTCTTCTGTGTGGGTGTGAGTCTTTTTTCTGTGTGGAAGTGTGGTGGTAGCATCTTGTGTGGCACTTGCGGGTGTGGGTCTGGTGTCATTCTTCATGTTAGTTACTCGTTTATTAATGAGGGCAGGTTTCCAAATGGTTGGTAGGCGGGAGGTATCATCTCATCTATTCATGCTGTGTGGGCGTTTCTCTATCTCTATGGCTTCTCTGATTATTCTGTTGTTGAAGTGTTCGGTTTTGGCGATAGTTCTGGTATTTTTAAAGTCAATTTCATGTCCTGTGGCTTTGAGGTGTTGGACCAGGGAAGAGGTCAGTTCTTCTTTTTTGATTGAGTTTTTGTGTTCTTCAATGCGTGCACTAATTCTTCTGTTAGTTTGTCCTATGTATGTGGTGGGGCAGGCAGTGCAAGGGATTTCGTATACTCCTGGTGTCTTATTCTGTCAGCTTCATCTGTATTTAATTTGGTTAGG
>BLBF01000004.1:20554493-20604515 GCA_015471245.1 Laticauda colubrina | reverse complement strand
CTCTACTAGCTAGAATCAAGGCATTGTAAAAGAAAAGAAAACAGATTGAAATGTTTTGTTGTGCCTTGAGGTAATAGCAACAATCTTTCTTTCAACTTTCTTTCTTTCAACTCAGAGAGGAATTTTTGCTGATTCAATAAATTGGGGTCATGGAAATTTATCCTCCCCACCATATGTTTTTGTCCATTTATTTGGATGATCTATTAGCCAATATGCTAAACTATAAGACCATCATTTTATCATAGTCAGTTTGCATTTTAAGTTCATTACAAACATTCCACTCAAAGTAAAATATAGGTGAATATTCCAACAAACCTCTAAATATTTTGAACATTATTGTCCTCATCGCTGCTCTTACCACCACTAACTACCAGGTAGAAATGTTATGTTTTTAATAGTAAATAGCAATGGAAGGGATATGCAATACTGCAGATTTACCCCACAATTAAAATATTTATACTTGGCTGTCTTGCTGTTCATGCATTCATCCTTCTTATTCAAAAAGAATAGAAAAATTAAATGAGAAGAAATCATCTACTTAAAAAGAAATCAAATGTTTCAGACTTCTTGTCTAATTGTTCTTATCTCACTGTGCCAAAGGAAAAGATAATAGACTGAAAATATGATTTGTTTAATTAGTCTCTACCTGGTCTGAAATAAAGTTAAGGACATCTTATCTGAGCTATAAAAATTGCCAGTGTAAGAAGATATACTATTACTTGATTCATACATTGTGACAACCTATCCTGTGAGCTTCTGGTTTAACCTGGGATATGAAACCAACCATTGCCATTTATAAACTATGATATACAATCCTAGTGAGTAGGAGAACAGGTGCTTTTTTTCAATCATTTTGAAAATGAAAATGAAATATCAATCATATTTTTCTGTTTATTTGCTAAAACTTACTGTATATTGCACTCTAATTGAAAATGAATTCTTGGCATGTATCAGTAATAATATAAATACAGTAATATTTGCAACTAATTACAATGATCTGCTACATAATGATTTTACCGAAGATAATGTTGAAAAGATACCACACAAACTAAAACCACATCTATCTCTTGGCCCTGATGGATTATGTTCCTTCTTCTTAAAAAAAGCTTTCCACTGCCATAGCTGAACCACCAAGCACAATCTATGAGATATCTTTTAGAACCAGCTCTTTGTCCAACCTATGGTCATTAGCCACAGTTATTATTATCTTCAAAAAGGGAGATCCCAGGCTAGTTGAAAATTGCAGACCAATCTCATTATGTTGTGTCACCTGCAAAAACAAGTCATGGAATCAATCATCAACCAATCCATTACCCTCCACTGAGAGACAAACAACCTACTCTCTAACAAACAGATTGGTTGCAGGAAAAAATTGTCCTGTAATCTACAACTCCTACACTGCAGAAACATTTGGACTATACAACTCGACCAGAGTAAAGCAATAGACGCAATTTACATAGACTTCTGCAAAGCCTTTGATTCAGTGGTACATGACAAACTACTTTTTAAACTATACTCTTACGGCATTGCTGGATTGCTTCACAAATGGATAGCTGCATTCCTGTCAAACAGGCAACAAGTAGTCAAAATAATGAGTGCCCTATCAAACCCTGCACCAGTTAACAGTGGTGTCCCCAAAGGCAGCATTCTAGGACTCACTCTCATTCTAATTTACATAAATGACCTTTGCAATCATATTATAAGCAACTGCATCCTCTTCGCTGATGACATAAAACTATTTAACACCACTGACAATACTGCTACCCTACAAAGTGATCTTGACAATGTGTCAGAATGGTCGAACAATTGGCAAATTCAAATCTCAACCAACAAATGCTCTGTCTTACACATTGGCAACAAAAATCAGAACAAAATACAAACTGGGTGGATACGACCTCGTAGACAACCCTCACTTTGTCAAGGACCTAGGAGTACTCATTTCAAAAGATCTAAGCCCCAGAGCTCACTGTAACAGCATTGCCAAAAAAGCATTAAGAGTTGTTAACCTAATTTTGTGAAGCTTCTTCTCTGGTAACACTGTACTGCAAACCAGGGCATACAAAACCTTCACCAGACCAATTCTCAAATACAGCTCATCTGCCTGGAATCCACACTGTATAATAGACATTAATACAATTGAGCAAGTCCAGAGGTATTTCACAAGAATTTCACAAGTACAGAGGTATTCCACTCGTCTGCTCAGAATAGAATACCTTATGCTACCAGGCTCGAAATTTTGGACCTGGACAACCTTAGAACTACATTGCCTACAGTCTGATCTAAGCTTAGCACACAAAATTGTCTGCTACAACATTCTACCTGTCAACGACTACTTCAGCTTCAACCACAATAATACACAGGCAAACAATAGATACAAACTCAAAGTAAACCGCTCCAAACTCGATGCAGAAAAAATGACTTCAGCGACAGAGTGGTCAATGCCTGGAACCCACTACTTGACTCTGTTGTTACATCCTCAAACCCCCAAAACTTTAACTTTAAACTGTCTACCGTGGACCTTAAACTGTATACCATGATGGCATAAGCACACCAGTATGCCTACCGTCCCTGTCCTACTGTGCCCATTTATCAATTTATTCATACTCATATTATGTATACCCTGATACCTGTTTATACTTATATATTTATATGTTGTGTTCATACTTATACTTGTTTACTCATACATGCTTGACAAAAAACAAATAAATAAAAATAAATAAAATATTAATAATGTAATACAGCAACCATAGATTTGTATACTAATCTGACTAATCAGAAGATGCCACCTTTTTCATAAATAATTAACATTAATATCATGCCCAAAGTCCTTTGGGAATAGCCAAATCTTAATAGCTTTCTGGAGATTAACAAATATGGGTCTACATTTATACCCCAGGTAATATGCTGCTCCAGAAACATGGAGTGGCCATGGAGAAGGCTTCCCCATGTAGTCCCTGGTGAGTCTCAGTTTTCATAGATAGGCTTTTATAGATAGGTAGAACAGGGGTGTCAAACCCACGTCATCACAGTGGTATCACATGGCATATCAGGACTTTCCCCCTCCTTCACTAAACTGGGCATGAGCGTGACCAGCATGTGACACATCTGGCCCATGGGCCATGAGTTTGACAGCCCTGGAGTAGAGGCTGTCAGAAGTAACCAAGTGTAAGGCTATATATAGGTATTCCTTGCTAAACAAAATTAATTAAGGTCAGCATTTCAATCACTAAGTTATCTAGTTGTGATGTCACATGTTCATGCCACTTATCAACTGCAGTTCTGATAACCCCCCAGAAGTCATTAAGTGAGGACCTCATGTTTCTGCATCTTCTGACTTCCTGTCAGTTTCCCTATCAACTTTGCTTGTGGAAAATCAACAGAGGAAGGTAGCAAATCATGATCACATGAGCACAGGATGCTGTGACCATCCAAATTATGAGCCAGTTGCCAAGTAGCTGGATTGTGACCATGTGCTGCAATAACCACAACTTCAAGGACTGGTTGTTAGTACTACTGTTCAATGCCACTATGAGTTTGAATAGTCACTGAATGAGTGTGGTTAACCAAGGACCACCTATATAAGGTTTCAAAATTAGTTTACTGGTAACCACTGCAGTTCTTGCCATGATGAAATAAATCCACTTACAGTTCCAATAGGAGACTGATCTATATGGAGAGTGTGAACCATCTACAGTGAATTGTGCTAGTCTTTTGAGAAATGAACAAATTAGTTATAACATGGATGGATGACTTCCTTGGTAGTTTACTGTTATATTGTCATATGATATATGGAAGCAAGCAAGCAAACAGAAAGAAAATAGAAAATGTATCAATTTCTCAAATGCATTCAACTGTTCTCAGGACTTCTATTTCTCAAATAGATTCATTATATAACTTCCTGACAGTTAGAACAATTAATCAGTGGAACAACTTGCCCCCAAAAGTTGTGAATGCTCCAACACTGGAAGTTTTTTAGAAGAGATTGGACAACCATCTGTCTGAAATGGTTTACGGTTTCCTGCCTAAGCAGGGGTTGGACTAGAAGACCTCCAAGGTTCCTTCCAACTCTGTTATCCTATCCTATCCTATCCTATCCTATCCTATTCTATTCTTTTCTTTGATCTGGCAAAGGATAGTATCATCAGACAATTATGTGTGTTGAGAAGGTGACTTTGCTAATAGCAGAACTAATTCGCTCCCAGATAAGTTTGTAAAGGATTGTGATCAGCAGCAGCATAATTTCACATTATAAAATATATAAATCAAGTTATTTAAAAACAGTGTCTGCATTTAGGCTCTATGGAGTGGAGTACATGCACTCCTCTTCCCACAGGAGGGAGCCCTAGAATTAAATTTTAAGCAAGTTTTCTCTTTTCCTGTCCCTTTGCATTGTTTTATTAAATATGTTAACCAAAGATATTAAGCAGCAGGCAGTCAATCATAGCTGACTTCCAAACGTAATTATTTCATTGCCAGCTAATGTCTCCTCTTCCTCTAAAGACTAATCATATTTCAGAGTATAAAATTATGACGATTAATTATATTTCAGCTCGTAGAACATTGCAATACGTTTCTTTGAAAATATATGCAAATATGTAGCTGCCTTGAACTTGACTTTTGAATCAGATTTGTTTCATAATTATATTCCACCTTGCTTCAAAACAATCTACCACATCAACAGAATTAAGTTTATCAGATATAGGTGCTATGTCAGATAACTTCAGAACTTGCTTTCTGTTTAATCCTAATTTATTCATCCTTGCTCTGGGCAATTCTGGATGATGAATATAAATCTCCCAGCCCAAGTGTTTCTTCCAATGGCTTTAAGCACAATCACTGTAACCCTCAGACAACAGCTCAGATGGAATTTGTAGGTCTAACACATATCTTTAATACATTCTTCGGCTCAGTATTTCTAACTGGATAAATTTGTAAACAGCAATGGATCATGCCCAGTATTTCCTAGCAGAACCACAGACAGCTACAGTGATCTAATACATATTGATTTTACAGAAAACAATATTGAAAAAGCACTGCACAATCTAAAACCATCTCAATCTATTGGACCGGATGGAATATGTGCCTACTTCTTCAAAAAGCTATCCACTGCCATTGCCAAACCTCTAAGCATAATCTTTGAAAAATCTTTCAGGACCAGCTCCTTGCCTAACCAATGGTCACAAGCCACAGTCATCCCCATCTTCAAAAAGGGAGGCCCCAGCCTAGTTGAAAATTACAGACCAATCTCCTTATGTTGCGTCACCTGTAAAGTCATCGAATCAATTATTAACCAATCCATTATCCTCCACTTAGAGACAAACAACCTACACTGCAATAAACAATTTGGTTTCAGGAAAAAACTATCCTGTAATCTGCAACTCTTACACTGCGAAAACATATAGACTACACAACTCAATCAGGGCAAAGCAATAGATGCAATCTACATAGACTTCTGTAAAGCCTTTGATTCAGTGGTACACGTCAAACTACTCCTAAAACTAAAATCTTATGGTATCTCTGGACAGCTGCATAACTAGATAGAAGCATTCCTGTCAAACAGAGAAATGGTCAAAATTGGGAGTGTCCCATCAAATTCTGTACCTGTCAATAGTGGTGTCCCCCAAGGCATTGTTCTAGGACCAACTTTCTTCATACTCTACATAAATGACCTCTGTGATCATATTAAGAGCAACTGCATTCTTTTCACTGATGATGTAAAGCTGTTCCATACCACAGGCAGTACTGCTACCTTCAAAAAGATCTTAACTATGTATCAGAATGGTCAAACAAATGGCAACTTCAATTCTCAACAAATAAATGCTCTGTCTTACATATTGGCAAAAAAATAATAATCAGAAAATAAAATACAGGCTGAATAGTCAAGACCTTGTTGATGATCCAAGCTCTGTAAAGGACCTTGGAATACTCATCTCTAATGATCTAAGTGCTAGAGCCAACTGTAACTACATAGCCAAAAAGGCATTAAGAGTTGTTAACCTAATCCTACATAGCTTTTTCTCTGGTAATATCACACTACTAACTAGAGCATACAAAACATTTGCTAGACCAATACTCAAATACAGCTCATCAGTCTGGAATCCACATTACGTATCTGATATTAGCACAGTTGAGAAAGTCCAGAAATATTTCACGAGAAGAGTTCTCCACTCCTCTACTCATTGTAGAATATGCCACCAGACTTGAAATTCTAGACCTAGAAAACCTTGAATTACGCCGTCTTCGGTCTGATCTAAGTATGGTATATAAAATCATACATTGCAATGTCCTACCTGTCAATGAATACTTCAGCTTCAACCATAACAAAACAAGGGCACACAATAGATACAAATTCAAGGTTAACCGCACCAAACTTGATTGCAGGAAATACGACTTCAGCAACAGAGTGGTCAATGTCTGGAATACTCTACCTGACTCTGTAGTTTTTTCCCCAAACCCCCAAAACTTTAACCTTAGACTGTCTACTATTGACCTCACCCCTTTCCTAAGAGGTCTGTAGGGGGCGTGCATAAGCGCACCAACATGCCTACCGTCCCTGTCCTATTGTTTCTTTTATTTTTTCTTATAAGTACCCATTTCATGTATTCATAACTATGTATATCCTTATACCTATTATTTTGTAAGCAATTGACAAATCAAATAAATAAATAAATAAATAAATAAATAAATAAATAAATAAATAAATAAAATAAAATAAAATAAAATAAAATAAAATAAAATAAAATAAAATAAAATAAAAACATGTCTGGAGATGACCAGATTAGAAAGGTTGGTGAATATCACCCACTTATCTCATCCACATTTTAATTTCATTAGAACCCTGTAAGATAAACTGAGGTAAAAGTAATTTTTTTTTAAAGTAACAGTTGTACTATCAGTACAATTTCAGGAATCTAACAACCAAGAGAAGGAAAAGTATCCCATTATTTGATATAAAGTATTTATTCTACAGAATGTATAAAATATTAATTCTATTGATTGGATGCCATGCCATGCCTATATAGTCTTCCTCAGGGAACAGTCTCAGAAAGCATAACAGCTACACATCATCAATGCTGTAACTGTTTCTCAAAAACTGCCCCTAAGAGAAAACTGTAGTTCCAAACACATACTGCCTCTAATATAGAATAAATATTTGATAACACAGTTCTGCAGTTTTCTCTCAGTTGGCACTTTCAAACCTTCTCATTCTTGGTCTGGGCCCTGGGGAGAGAAATCACACTTCCTTCCACTTTCAGTCTGTGGCACAGCTTGATCCAGGTATGGCTTTGGCATCTGTTGAAAAATATGCTTGGTGATTTACTTCTGAATGATGGACCAGAATCTCCCATTTTGCAGGTTTTCATTATGAAACAGAATGTTACAAAGGGCATTATGCCAAATTATAGATTTCATTAAAGAAATTCAGGATTTTGTTTCCAGCTGCAAAGCATAGGATTGTTATATTGATTATGTGCCATCAAGCTGTTTTAGACTCCTTGTGACCACATAGATGTTTTTCGTGATGGTCTATCCTTAACTTGCGCTTCCAAGTTGTAGGAAAAGAAAGAGCAGAACCTGGGGCTGGAGTTAAATAAGGGAATCAGCCTAGAATCCCTAAGTAATGATCCTTATCTAAATTTAGCACATGCTGCAAGTTGAGAATATTCTTTTTTTTTTTTTCAAAAAATTTTACTTGGGTTTTCACAAAGACAAATAAAACATCTTTTTTGAAAATAGCATGGTCCCAGGTTATCACTTCTTCATACAGACACAAAACTTAATTTCATGCTCATTTGTATATTCTATTCCATATCTTATTACCATTTTATATTTTCTAGATATTTTTTCTCCTCTTTTAATTTTCTTAACTTTGTTTTAATTACCTCATCTCAGTTGAAAATCAAACCATTATAGTTATACTTTTGTCTGTCCTGTTTCAATTTGATATTATCTTTTCTTATTAAGCAAATTTTTCTCTGCAGTTACCAATTAGAGTATGATGTCTTTATATTCTTTAATTTTAATCCATTCAAACTCTTATTTAAGCTTCAATGTATAGCTTTAAGATTATAGCATTCAATATAATAAATAACTTCCAATCGGATTCTGCTTGGTACATTCTTAAAATAGAAACTATATTCTTAAAAAGAAAAAATTAAATATATACACGTAAATAAAACTCACATTCCATTCCAATTCAATTCTATCATTAATATGCGTTAAAAATCTTAACATCTTTAACATTTCTTTTCAATTGAATATCATACTTCCTTGGGAACAACTTATAAATGTTCCATGGTTAATTCTTTTTTTCCCATATTTCTTACTTATATTTTTATAAATCATAACTAATAATTAAAAATGTTCCCTTTTAATTCTCTCAATCATTTTAATTCATTTATTTATTAACAAACATCCCACTACATTACAATAAATATTTTATCCATCATCATATTTTCTAAAATTACTTCTATTTATAATATAGCAATGCAATCTTATGTACCTTTACAGAATCTCCTTTACAATTAAATTTTCACCCATTATCTCAAAACAAACTTATGGTTACAATCCTTATATCTTTCTCTATATCTCCATTTCTTGTTTCTGTCTTTTACAACTTATTTTCCTTAGCTTCTTCCCCCTCTTCTTCTCCCTCCCCTTTTTGCCCCCTCGTCTCTCTACTTCTAACTCTCTCATCTGTAATCCCCTCTTCTGTTGTTTTCTAATATTATACTTATCTTTCAAATTGTCCTTCTTTTTGGTTGTTTTTTTTAAGTCTTAAACCTTTCACTCTCTTTCCCCCCTTTTCTTCCCCCCCCCACTTAAAATTATTTGATCATTAAAGGTAGCTTCTTCTTTGTCCCAATCTTCTTGTTCTGCAAGCGTTTCTTATAGCTTCTCATAGTTCCAGATCTCCATTTCTAAAAATTGAAACACGAAGCCAAAAGAACTTCTCCCTTCTTGTGCATCTTCTTTCCATTTTTTAAGTTCCGTTTTCAGTTCTTCGAAGAGTGATACCATTTTAAAAACTTTTAAACAACCACCCAGTTAATTTTAGTCATCCAAATCCAAAAAACTAAAAATCACCAAGTAATCCAAATAATCCAAGGCTGTTTCTACTTGCTTGTTTTTTCCACTTTCTCTTCCTGGGGTTCTACTATTTTGTTACCAAGTTTCCATTAAAATGTATCTTTGAAAATCTTATCAAAATTTCACTTTTAATTACAGTTCCATTTCTTAATTCCAGGCAGTCTCCTCCATTTTTCCAGATCCTGCCCTTCTATTCTTTTTTTCTCCTTTCCAGCTTTTAAAAACTTTTAAGTGTCCAGAAATCTTTATTATCCCTTTGACTTTTATTTCCAGCTTAGATGCCTATTAATGTCAAAGTGGATTTTTTTTCAATTTCTTGCTTAAGTCTCTTAGCTGTCAGTATAAGGAAGGGAAGAAAAAAAACCAAATCCTTTACCTTCTCTCTCTCCTTCGCAGCTTCAAAATCTTCTTTGGAAAGATTGTTGTTAAGCTTAAATTCTAGGGTACCTTATTTGCTGTTTGACCCGGTCAACCAAAACTTTCTCTTCTTAACTTCCTCCTGCACGTTCTTTCCCGGTTGAGTTCTTTGTGGTGGCCATTTTTGACCACTGCTGCAACCATCTTCAGGAAGGGGAGTAATGGCCAGCTGGGGAGGAGATGCGGCTCTCCTCAACCCTGCAGGCAGTCTCACCCCTCTTCACCACCTCTACGGGGTGGCTTAGCCCCAAAACCAGCCGGCTCAGGGCATTCCAGTGGCGAGCACAGATCGAAGCCTCAGAGAGATGAGGTCTCGGTCTGTCGCCGAAGAAGCTCAAAGCAGATAGCCTTGTTGAGAATATTCTTGTGCATAACCATTTTAGCAATAAATGAGTTTCATTGGGCCTACATGTGTGGACCTGTCTTTCATGCCTGACATAAATTTCCCAATGGTACATCGATCTGTTACCTAAATCCATTTCCATACAGTTTCAGACTGGGCCATAACATGGAAATCTCTGACCATCTTTCTGGCTGTTTTACTAAAAAAACAACAACCCATGATTGTTATTATCATGCTACTGGATGTTAGCTCTACTTCCTAACAAGAGGCCCAGCAATGCTACTGTGCCTGAAAGAAGGAGTCTTACACTTTATTTTATTTTGTCATGGACCACATTCACCATAGCAATTTTTAAAAAGTTCCCCTGTGGTCATCATAGCATCCCTAACATGGCCTCACAATTGCAGATGGGCTTAGCAGCCAAAAAGGCTGTGGACCATATCTTCCCAAGACAATCTAAATAACAAAGAAAAAAAGACAAGTTTAGTTTGTTGAACGAATTGTTAGGATTTAAGTATATGAAAATGCTGCTATTATTAAGCAGTTTCTTTAATGTTTAACAGGTGGAAGGATACAAAATGAGAAAGTTTCCCACGTTGTACTGCAGATACTTTCACCTCATTTCAGATATTGTTTAGCTTTACTGGAAAGTTAGTAAGGTAAAAAATTGTATGAAGAATTTTGCTTGAGAGAAGTCACAAGAGTCCTTTGGCTGGTAAGAAAATTTATCTTGGCTCATTTATGTTTTTAATTTTAGCTTCCTGTCACTTACCAAAGTACTTTAATAGTCCTGAAATTCCTTGAGACACAAGCATCTTGTAAATAAACAGTTTACCTCATAGCTTTGAAAACGGTTGCTATGGCAGATCGTGGAAACATTAAAATATAATATTACCTATATTTTTGTTTCCATATATAAGGAGAATCTTAGGATGGTTTGCCTTAGGAGGAGCTTTTTCCCTCTCCATGGAAAGAGACAAACACTTGGCTTCACAGACCACAAAGCAATTATAAATTCCTCCGACTCTAATTAAAAACCAGATATGTTTCCAAAACACTATTAAAAACACACTAGGGGAATAAGGATTTCAATTTATTGTCATGAATATCAAGCTTGTTTTCTTATTAGCTGCAAAGCAATGAAGAGTAAATGCTCCATAGGCAAAGCATTTTGTTTAACAATGCTAAAAAAATGTGCTTCAACAAGAAAATGGCATTTGCAATTTGTGCTTTCCTTTCCTTGAAATATATTTACAGTAAATGAATCTGCACTAATGAGAAATGTTTCCCATTAGAAGACACTATAATTTGCAGCAAGCAGCAGATGTGTCACATCATATATGATTAAAATTATTTTCACTCTTACATTCTCAAAATCCAGGTCCATTGGTTTGTGTTCATGAGCCAAACTTTTACACAGGACACCTACATTCATCTGTTTATTCAATTTAACTGGTTGCTACTATTTTACCAGTGTCCCCACCACTCATCCGAAATGCTGCAGGCAGGAGATTTGCAATTCAATATAGTAGGTCAATTCTTCCTGCTGAGGAAACTTAGCTACTGACCACATCAAACCATGTATCAGGAAGAATAACAATGATGGTGATGAGATACAGTGAAACTTCACTTCAATACTAAATCAATTATTTTTGCCTTTCTCCATGTGAACTAGGTTGCCAAAGTGTAATGCCATGTTTACTTAATCTCATTCAGAAATGAAACCGAGGGTGATCAAGAGCCTTTCACAATCAGGGGCTGCTTTATGTTCTATTTTATAGTCTTCTGTTTGAAAGTGTTTTGTATCACAAAAGCTGTTGCAGAGCAGACTGACTGATTTGATTTGTGCCAGCAAATCATTTTCAACTCCTAGCAACCACATAGATTTTCTTCATGATGATCTATCCCTAACATGGTCTTTTGGGTCTTCCAACCGGGAACCCATCTTCAATGTAACTGAATCATTGACTTTGCCCCTGGTATAATAATGGACAACCATTTAAACATGAGCCAACAGTGTGCAGCAGCTGCCAAAAAAGTCAACACAGTTCTAGGCTGCATAAGGGATAGAATCAAGATCACGTGAAGTGTTAATATCACTTTATAATGCCTTGGTAAGGCCACACACTTGTAATACTGCATTCAGTTTTGGTCGTCACGATATAAAAAAGATGTCGAGACTCTAGAAAGAGTGCAGAAAAGAGCAACAAAAGATGATCTGGGGACTGGAGGCTAAAACATACAAAGAACGGTTGCAGGAACTGGGTATGTTTATCTAATGAAAAGAAGGACTAGGGGAGATAGCAGTGTTCTTATGAACACATGATAGCAGTGTTCCAATATCTCTGGGGCTGCCACAAAGAAGGGGGAATCAAGCTATTCTCCAAAGTACCTGAGGGCAGGACAAGAAGCAATGGATGGAAACTAATCAAGAAGAGAAGCAACTTAGAACTAAGGAGAAATTTTCTGATAGTTAGAACAATTAATCAGTGGAACAACTTGTCTCCAGAAGTTGTGAATGCTCCAATGCTGGAAGTTTTTAAAAAAATGTTGGATAACCATTTGTCTGAAGGGTTTCCTGCCTAGGCAAGGGGTTGGACTAGAAGACTTCCCAGGTCCCTTCCAACTCTGTTATTCTATTCTATTCTATTCTATTCTATTCTATTCTATTCTATCCCTTTCTTCTCTTACCTTACCTCTTACAGTCTCTTCCAGAGATCTGGGTGTTCACATAAATATGTCCGAAATACCAACCCAGATTGGATCCTGTCCAAAATATGATAATTTCAGCTGGACAGTTTGTGCCCTCAGTTAGAAAACTGAATTGATTTGTTAAAAAATCCACCAGTTTGTTTCCTTGGCTCTCTATCTTATTCATAGTGTTCTCCAACACCAACACAAACATCAAACTGCCTAAAAGCTCTCCACCATCTCAATAACTTCATTACCAATTCTAAGGTTGGTTATTCTACCTATTGTGATTAGTTTGGTCTTTTTTATGTTTAATTTTTCACTTCATGTTAGCCTTACAGTGCAGACCAGTCAGGAAACATGGCTAGATGTTTCTACGCTATTGTATTCTACTTTATTGAAAAGATACATCAATTGAATCTTGTAAGTCTGAAAGAACAATTCACCTGCTGTCTCCTATGCTGCCTGAGAAACTAGGGAGGGCCTCTTTGGTATCTCAAATCCTACCCACTAATCAGCTGTGGGCTATGCTGTCTCTTATTTGACTGTTTCCTAGGCAGCATCCTGTTTCCTAAGGACTTTTCCGCATAACATTACACTTTGTTCTTTAACTTTTATTGCTAGAGCTTGCAGATCCTTTGCATTTAAAAAAATGCAGAGTTATGAAACTGCTCATCCGTCATTAGTTGGAGAGCTGATCAAATAGATACATAGGTCATACAGTTTCAGCATTTCCTACAATAGTGGGATGTGCAATGCATTTTTATTTAAATATAATGTAAATATTGCAGCTATAATGCAAATTAACATAGCCTAATTATCTTCTTGGAAACACATAGGAAAAGATTGTAAATTAACTTTAACCTCTAGTATATAAAAGCCTCTATTCTCAAGATACAATTTTTGCCTTATTTAAATAATAATTCATACAATCATAAATGCTATGTGGATTTTTAAAGAGATCCAGTTACAGTCATGGTTTAGGCAAAGCATCCCTCTGAAGCTGTTTAATGAAACATCATGACTTTTTCTATAAGTGAAGACCGTTGCTCTATTTCATCTGCTTCATCTTCCTCCTAAAGGTAAAGGTTTCCCCTGTCCAGTCATTTCCGATTTTAGAGGATGGTGCTCATCTCCATTTCTCAGCCGAGAAAGCCAGTGTGGCCCAAAGACATTTCCATGATCATATGGCCAGCATAACTATATGCCAGAGAGCATGGAAAGCTGTTACCTTTCCATCAAAGTGGTACCTAGCTATCTACTCATGTTTGCATGCTTTCGAACTGCAAGGTGAACAGGAGCTGGACCAAGGAACAGGAACTCATTCATTGCATGGTGCCCGGGTCTCAAACCCAGGACTAGCTCAGCATCTTTAACCACTGAGCCATCATGCCCCTTTTATCTTTATCTCCCTCCTACAGTGATTCTAACTGATAAAAGGGATTACTATGCTCTTGCTACATCTCAGAAGTATCTGTTGTGGTTCACCAGCAGCTGGTGCAGACAACAGAGGTATCAGACAGTGAGGATGAAAGGGAACCAGTCAGGGAGTCTGGCGAGGACTTGAATGAGGGTCCTGCATCTGATGCAGTGATGGGGCCAGGACCATCTGAGAGTGGGAGTGCTGCCTTTGGAGCCTTCAGAGTCTGGTAGCAGTGAATCAGAGGACCCCAGGGAGCCTGTTCCCAGTGCGTGTGTGTGCAGAGCTGCTAGAAGGCGAGAGGAGCTGAAACAAAAGGGGCGACTCGGGAATAAGGTTGGGAGGTGATTGGCCCTCCCATCAGGGATAAAAGTCAGTTCTCAATGACAAAGAGCTTTGCAGGAAGCAAAGCAGTTCAGTAATCTCCAAGTCCTTTGTGAAGCTCTGCCCTCTGGTTGGCTTTTTCTGGGTTTTTGGTTTGATCTGGAGGAACTGTGTCTTATCTGGAGAAATTGTGTCTGATGAGTTTTGGCTGGGAGTGCTTCCCAGTGTTGGATTAAACAAGGTTTGACTTTTAAATTCAGTTTGTGTTTTATTAAGTTTGATGAAGTCTGAGTCAGAACAGTATCTTCCAGCAATTGGGAGTGTCAAAGAAAGACTGGGCAATGCCACAAAGGAGTCTCTGAAGGAAATCATGCTGTCTTTCACCTCTGTAAAGAGATCTGAGTCACAGACAAAGGGCTTCATCAAAGCGAATCCAACTTCCTTGAAGAGGCTTCATGAACATCTGCTTTCATATCCAGATGCATGTTTGTAGTTAATCAACTAAATAAGCTTTCAGTTAGCTAAATTGCCAGCTGTCTAACAATGGGCAGAATTCTTCTTTCTCCTAAAATTCAAGTATTTTTAGTGCATTTTGAGAGGGGGAAAATTTTCACATTGAGGCTCTTACATTTTAAGAATAATTAAAAGTTTTTACAATTCTACATCACTTTTATTTTTAATATATATTTTTTTCATTCCCAAACAGCTAGTAAATTATTTTAATTTAAATATAAAAGAATTATTTAAAAGTATTCTAGGAAAGGTAACTGACAAATATTATCTTATAGTTTCAGCTGGTAATAAACATTCATGGCTTTTTTTAAAAAAAAACCTAGTCCAATAAAATGTATTGACTGACCCAGATTCAGTGACCCAAGATTTCCTTATGGCTAATGCCTTCTGGGGAAATGGGAATCAACACATTTGGTACTTTTCTGTTGTCCAGCCTCAGTGAAGCCAGTAGAATTTATTAGGGCCCACTGAAAGGACAGAAAGCTTTATTCAACACCATGAACTGAAATAGGGTTGAGGCTGAGCCATTTTCAATCCATTATCAATTTAACTCATCCCAGATAGGAGATGGGAGTGCCTCACGTATTGTTCCAAGGACAGAGTGACATGCTGCTAACCACTTGAGGTTTTTATCAATAATTAAATGTATTCCATTTGCAGCTTTTTAAAAATTTTTTGAAAAGCAGTAGAATATGCAGTTTCTTGGGGAGATGATACAACAGAGATACAGATATTTTTTTTTTAAATATAGCTTGTGGAACAGAAACTGAACAATTGTCTACTGGAGTCTACTGCAACCAAGATGAAAAGATGCATATAGAGGAGTGTCGTAATCTTAGTGGAACTTCTGTGGACCTTTGTCATCTGTGTGCGATACCTCTGTAAGGTGGCTTTCCAGGTGTGCTGAGATTAACAGGATATTAAGGTAACAGTTGCTGATGTACCTTCTGGCCAAAAGAATTGATGGTCTTCATGTTTAAAGCAAATTGCACTGCTGGTCAGACTGACACCAACTCCATTTTTATATCTCTGGTACTGTTTCTGTTCAAAAACAGAAAGGCATCATAATGAAGTATTAGACTGAGACTTAAAACACTTTGCTTTGTTTGTTAATATCTACAGTGAGTAAGAAACACACAAACAGTTCAATACAAAATAGGAAAGATGTTACAAAATGGAGTTATTAAATTTAATTAGCATCCAGAGATTATTGTACACGTTCATGTGATTTCATGTGAGCCACTGATTAATCAAATGTGTTTAATCAAGTGGAAATGCTCAGACCTTTAATTTTTCAGTGTTTTTATATTTAGAAATGAAACAAAATGTGATTATGTACACAAAAATTGGTACAGGCCACATTTTGTGATAAATTATACAGTATATTATTACTATCAGAAAACTTGTTATTTAAGTTGCAGTTCTTTTCCAACAGACTCCAGATGTGATCCAGAATTCTCAGCCCACAAAAGCCTTTTGGATTTTTTTTTAAATTTAATACATCTGGAGAGTATCAATTGAAAGAAGGATAGATTAATAGACACAAGAAAAGGACTAGATTTGATTTTTAACACTATATCAAACAATTAATTAGAGGCATATCACAGTTGGCAAACAATTAAGTAATTCTAGCTTCAAACAAATATTTGTTGCATTTTACGCTATGCCTATGAGAAAAAAATGTATACTAATCTCTATGGAACCAATAAGGATGCTATTCTTCCTAAACTGACATTTGAGATTTTTAGTTCAAGAAATATATTTTTGGAGATATATATTTGGTCATAATTTGGCAATCAATCAATTTAATTTTGATTCCCAATGAATCATAGAAGCATATTTGTCATCTGGGGTGAGAAGAATAAGAGGACGTGAGAATATCTATTGTCCCCCATAGTTGACTAAATTTTCGTGAGATTCTTCTTGCTATTTCCAGACTAGTTATAATTTTTACAGATTTGAGGAAGTGGTGAAATTCAAAAATTTTTACTATCAGTTCTGTGGGCGTGGCTTGATGGGCTTTGCAGGTGAAGGATACTGTAAAATCTCCAGTCAGAGGTGATATTTGCTAGTTCTCTGAACTACTCAAAATTTCCACTACTGGTTCTCTAGAACTGGTCAGAACCTGCTGAATACCACCTCTGGTTTGGGGCCAGCAATGGCAGACAATGACAATGAGATGGATGCTCCATGAGGCCCAACAACCAAGAGGATGCCCTCAGAATACATGGTGAAGACTGTTCATGGAAGACTTAAAGACTCTAAACATCATATGGAAAGACCCTGAAGTACTCACCCAAGAACAAAACTGCTGGAGATCCCTTGCTACCTGATATGCTATACATACATATATACCTAGCATGGGAGAATCTAATGCTAACCCTTCTCATGGGAATCCATGTAATCCTATTTTTTCCTGAACAGTAAAAAAAAGACAGAAGTCAATCAATGGTCCTGTCAACTGGTGAGCAGGAAAATGCAAAGAACACATATTCAATGCCCCATTCTGAGCTACCGTCAGTCTTAGAGTTTAAAAAAAAAAAACACCTCTTTTTCACTCTTTTCACATTTACAGCATTTGATCAAGATACATACACATGCAGAGGCTTCCAGTTTTGAACCCTGTAGAGATGGTGAAGAGGGGAGAGACTGCCTGCAGGGTTGAGGAGAGAGCCGCATCTCTCCTCCCCAGCTGGCCATTACTCCCTTTCCCGAAGGCGGTTGCAGCGGTGGTCAGAAATGACCACCTCAAAGAAGAACTCAACCGGGAAAGAACGTGCAGGAGGAAGATAAGAAGAGAAAGTTTTGGTTGACTGGGTCAAACAGCAAAAGCAACAAATAAGGTACCCTGGAATTTGAGCTTAACAACATTGTTTCCAAAGAAGATTTTGAAGCAGCAAAGGAGAGAGAGAAGGTAAAGGATTAGGTTTTTTTCTTCCCTTTCTTATACTGACAGCTAAGAGACTTAAGCAAAAAATTGGAAAAAAAATCCACTTTGACATTAATAGGCATCTAAGCTGGAAATAAAAGTCAAAGGGATAATAAAGATTTCTGGACACTTAAAAGTTTTTAAAAGCTGGAAAGGAGAAAAAAAGAATAGAAGAGCAGGATCTGGAAAAATGGAGGAGACTGCCTGGAATTAAGGAATGGAACTGTAATTAAAAGTGAAATTTTGATAAGATTTTCAAAGATACATTTTAATGGAAACTTGGTAACAAAATAGTAGAACCCCAGGAAGAGAAAGTGGAAAAAAGAAGCAAGTAGTAACAGCCTTGGATAATTGGATTATTTGTTTTTTGGTTTTTGCAACTAGACTGACTAAAATTAACTGGGTTGTTGTTTAAAAGTTTTTAAAATGGTATCACACAGAAGTTCTTTTGGCTTCATGTTTCAGTTTTTAGAAATGGAGATCTGGAACTATGAGAAGCTACAAGAAACGCTTGTAGAACAAGAAGATTGGGACAAAGAAGAAGCCATCTTTAATGATCAAATAATTTTAAGTGGGGGGGGAAGAAAAGGGGGGGAAAGAGAGTGAAAGGTTTAAGACAAGAAAAAACAAACAAAAAGAAGAAGGACAATTTGAAAGATAAATATAATATTAGAAAGCAACAAAAAAGGGTTTTACAGATGAGAGAGTTAGAAGTAGAGAGATGGGGGGGCAAAAAGGGGAGGGAGAAGAAGAGGGGGAAAAGGTAAGGAAAAGAAGTTGTAAAAGGCAGAAACAAGAAATGGAGATACAGGGAAAAGATATCAGGATTGTAACCATAAGCTTGTTTAGAGATAATGGGTGAAAATTGAATTGTAAAAGGGATTCTGTAATGGTACAAAAGATAGCATTGTTATATTACAATAGAAATAATTTTAGAAAATATGATGATGGATAAAATATTTATTGTAATGTAGTGGGATGTTTGTTGATAAATAAATGGATTAAAATGATTGAGAGAATTAAAATGGAACATTTTTAATTATTAGTAATGATTTATAAAAATATAAGTAAGTAAGAAATATGGGAAAAAAAGAATTAACCATGGAAAGTTTTTAAGTGTTCCCAAAGAAGTATGATATTCAATTGAAAAGAAATGTTACAGATGTTAAGATTTTAATGCATATTAATGATAGAATTGAATTGGAATGGAATGTGAGTTTTATTTACGTATATATATATATAATTTTTTCTTTTTAAGAATATACCGTCTATTTTAAGAATGTACCAAGCAGAATCTGATTGGAAGTTATGTATTACATTGAATGCTATAATGTCAAAGCTATACACTGAAGCTTAAATAAGATTTTGAATGGACAAAATTAAAGGATATAAAGGTGTCATACTCTAATTGGTAACTACAAGGAAAAAATTGTTTAATAAGAAAAGATAATATCAAATTGTAACAGGACAGACAAAAGTATAACTATAATGATTTGAATTGAGATGAGATAATCAAAACAAAATTGAGAAAATTAAAGAGGGGAAAAACTATGTAGAAAATATAAAATGGTAATAAGGTATGGAATAGAGTATAAAAATGAGCATGAAATTGAGTTTTGTGTCTGTATGAACAAGTGATAACCTGGGACCATGCTGTTTTCAAAAAAGATGTTTTATTTGTATTTTGTTTTTTGTGAAAGCCCAAATAAATTTTCAAAAAAAAAAGATACATACACATGCACACACCACACACATATACACATATGTATTTTTAATGCTATAAGGAGACACTGCTAAGCTACCAAACCATCATTTTTCAGTTGCAAAGAAGAGACCTTATTAAATAGAAGCTAAAAAGTAGAATGGGGAAAATGTTCCCAGAAGTGAAGAATTCATACCAACAGGGAAAGAGCATAGCTGCAAGGTGTAGGCCAGAAATTCTGCAGCGCTATAGTAATGTTAACAAAAGTTCAGTTTTGCCGCAGTGTTAAATACATCACTGTTCAATCAGAAATGTATTGGTTCATAGCCAGCATTGTGCTGAGTTGATTTTGAACTAGTGCAACACTTCTTCCCCTTGTGGAAGTAGACTCATAAGATTATCAGAGTTATGAAAGAGAGAAAATTCAAATGAGTTGGTACTGATCTGAATTTATTGTAAGAGGGGACTACGATAATGGCCTCATTTGCTGTCCAACCTTCTAAATATTTCAAATGATTATGGAGTGACATTTTTCATCAACATCAACAAAATTAGTAACCTCAGGAAGAATTCAGTGTTTGTGGTTTCTTCCCACCGTTCATCCCATCAGTTTTGTTCTCAAAATACAAGAATATAGGATGTTAAATGTAAAGGTAAAGATTCCTTCGCACATATGTGCTAATCCTTTCCGGCTTAAGGAGGCGGTGCTCATCTCCATTACAAAGCTGAAGAGCCAGCGTTGTCCAATGACGTCTCCATGATTATGTGGCCGACATGACTAAACACCAAAGGCACACACGGAGGACTGTTACCGTCTCACCAAAGTGGTCCCTATTTTTCTATTTGCATTTTTACATGCTTTCAAACTGCTAGGTTGGCAGAAGCTGGGATAAGTAATAGGAGCTCACTCTGTTACACGGCGCTAGGGATTCGAACCTCCAAACTGCCAATCTTTCTAATCAACAAGTTCAGCATTTTAAGCCCATGTCACACTGAACCAATGGAAGCAAAGAGGATGTAAAACGGACAAAAAACCTTGCCATCCGTTCGAAAACGCGATGTACTCACTGCCTCCGTTTGGCTTCCTCTCTATCCGTCCAGCATCCGTTTATGGATGTTTCATCCGCTCCAAAAGTTTTAGGCTGCTTAAAAATTTGCGTGGAAAATGTATCCAGTTCGTCCGTTCTGCATCCGCTTCGCATCCGTTACGCATCTGTTATGCATCCGTTACACATCCGCAATATCCGCTAGGCGTCCGCTATGCATCCGCAGAACTCCATCCGGCCGGACACAGGGAGGAAGCGGAACGGATGCAGAACGGATGCAGAACGGATGCAGCACGAAAACAAAGCGTTTAAAATGGAAAAAACATTCGCAGAGGAGACCTATCTCAGATATTAAGGATGTCTAGAGGATGCCTAGAGGATGCCTAGAGCATGCCTAGCGGAAAAACTATACTGCCTATAAAAAGGGGGAGCAACTCGCCTGCATCTCACTTTCAGAACAGCAGCCCAGCGGTGCAGACCTCTGCAGCCTTCATCTGACTCTTCCTCTTCCACAGCATCCAGTCATGTCCACCGTGGATTGTAACAAAGTCCTTTCGGCAGCCACCATCATTCTGCAACAGTGCGATCTGCAGGCTCTGTGAACTCTACTGCGAGAAGAAAAGGAGCCACCCAAAAAGAGTCTGGATCCGAAGATGGTTCACCAGAAGAGCAGAGGATGAACTGTACAACAAGCTGATGGTGGAGCTCAGGAACGAAGACACTCGGGCGTTCCAGAACTTCATGAGGATGCCTCCAGCCATGTTTGACGAAGTTGTGCAGCGACTGACACCCAGGTTGACCAAGGCAAACACCAGCTTCCAGCCCAGCCTGGAACCTGGGCTCAAGGTGGCACTCACTCTGCGCCACCTGGCCTCAGGGACCTCCTACAGGAGCATGCAGTACGGCTGGAGGGTGCCATCCAACACCATCAGCATTATGGTCAGAGAAGTGGTGCAGGACATCAGCGAAGAATACAAGGAGGAGCTCCTCCAGTACCCCTCCACTGAAGAAGGATGGAAGAAAGTTGCAGAGCAGTAGTATCAGAAGTGGAACTTACCACACATCGTTGGAGCCATAGATGGCAAGCACGTGGCCTGCAAATCTCCAGCCAAGTCGGGGTCCACTTATTTCAACTACAAGGGCTTCTTCAGCATCATCCTCTTCTCTATGGTCGATGCTGACTACAAGTTCATGTACATCGATGCTTCAGGCAACGGCTCATCTTCAGATGCCCAGGTATACAATGCCAGTCACCTCAAGGAGGAGCTGGAACGCAACCTCATGGTGGGCTTCCCAGATCCAGAACCCCTGCCCAACAACACACAAGATGTGCCCTACTTCATCGTGGGGGTTGACGCCTTCTCCCGCACAACCTACCTCATGAAGCCCTACACCTCCAGACTCCTCACCCGTGAAGAGAGGATCTTCAACTACAGGCTGTCCAGGGCAAGGCGGGTAGTGGAGAACGCCTTTGGCATCCTGGCCAACAGGTTCCAGGTACTTCTCACCACCATGCAGCATCGCCCACAGACCGTGAGGAGGATCATGGAAGCTTGCTGCATCCTGCACAATCTCATGCGCACCCGCTACCCAGTCTTGCAGAACAGGCTCATGGACCTCCAGCAAGGCAATGGGGACATGGAGCCTGGGGAATGGAGGCAAGGGTGAAACCTGATCGACACTGAGGATGTGCAAGGCCCCAACAGAGCCTCACATGAAGCGAAGAAGCAGCGCAACCTCCTGAGACAATGGTGCAACTCCCCAGCTGGAGCACTGGAGTGGCAAGACAGGATGGTAGATGCTTAATGGATGCTTCCTTCAGCCTGTCTCATCACATGGATAAGATTGGGCCATGTATGTTTGGTTGGCCTACAATGAACAGGGCGTTTAATAAAGAGTTGTGTTTATGTTGACATATGTGGATAATTATTACATTATTATTGATAATAAAGGGCCGTAGGTGTGGCACCTGGGAAGGTGGACCATACAGTCCCACTATGCTTGCACTGGAGGTTTATCTATCCCACAGCTATTACCCATTCCACAGGTATCTCAACCCATCCCACAGCTGTCTTAACCCATCCCACAAGCATGCAAATGCTTAAACCATTTCTCAAAGTTTCCAGCAAGACTTTATTAAAAAAAAGAAATGAAGCAACTGTATGAATCAAAAATAGACTTTGTTAACAACAAGCTATAAGACAAAAACGAGTCTCTGGCACTCCTCTTGGTCGCTCAGTCTCAGGGGTGAAGGGTCCAGGTGCTGTGGAGGTGGCTGGTGCTGGAGTGCTTGTCATCAGCTCCTCCAGAAGCAGAAGCAGCAGAAGCCCCAGCCCCAGAAGAGCGAGCCCTTGCTGCAGAAGCCCCAGCAGAACCAGAGGGCCAGGGGACGGGATGGTAGCCCTGTCCCTCTTGCCAGGGCTGAGGCTTGCTGTGCTTCCGCATGGTTGTGGGGTTGCTGGCTGGCAGGGAGGCTGGCAGGAACCAAGGCTGGCAGGAAGGCTGGCAGGGAGGCTGGCACCAAGGCAGGCAGGAAGGCTGGCAGGCAGACATGAACCAAGGCTGGCAGGCAGACATGAACCAAGGCTTGAAGGCAGGCTGGTAGGCTGGCAGCAAGGCTGGCAGGGAGGCTGGCAGCAAGGCTGGCAGCAAGGCTGGCAGGGAGGCTGGCAGCAAGGCTGGTAGCAAGGCTTGCAGGCAGACATGCAGGCAGGGCAGGCAAGGCAGCCAATCCGTCCGGCAGCAGGTCTTTCCTCTGAATGGCAACCTGCTTCCAAGCTGCTTCCGTTATATCTGCGGTGCTGATGCAATGCATCCTCCCCGCATGCGCAATTAACGCCAGGCATCCATTAGGCTTCCGCTGTGCATCCGCTGTGCATCCGCTCTGCATCTGCTTCATCCGCTGTGCATCCGCTCTGCATCTGCTCTTTCCATTCCACGTACGCTTTGCTGAGGCCCCTCGGAAGCCTAGCGGATGTGCCATCCGCTCTCATCCACTTCCATCCGCTGGGCTTCCGTTCCGCATCCGCTTTGCATCCGCCCTGCGTCCTCCCTGCATCCGTGTTATCCGCTCCGGTTATGCAAATTTTTGCCCCTTTTGAGAGCGGATTACAACGGATGGAACATTTTGCTCGTCCGCTGTGTCCTTTTTGCATCTGTTGGGCAGTGTGACATGGGCTTTAGCCACCGCATCCCTTCATAGGATGTTGAAGAAGAGGGGAAAAATACAGAAGAATGCTTTGTTCACAAGCAACCGAGGATCTTAAAAGGAGACCCATGGGATGTCTTCCTGCATTTGTATTTGTGCTTATGAAAAGCTGTGTGATAATACCATGGAGAGTAACTATCTCCTCTGTTAATACCCCAACTGCATAAAGGAGGAAACATCTTTCGTGAACATGATGAACATAACATTTTATTTTGGCACAAGACACTCTTTATGGGTATGCTGCAGTAAATCACTCAGAGGGATTTGGATTTTGTCCATTCTTTTGCATGACTAATACATGAGTCATTATGTTGTTCATTTTTGGTTCTTTAATTCTGCTCCCATTTGGAAGTAGCATACCAGTACTTTTTAAGTACTATGCTGATGTAACTATGCCCTTGATAGAAGGTCTACCCTGGATCTTTGGAAGCTTCTCACGTAAAATGAGACAAAGTGTTTGACTGTTGGGACCTGAATGCATTTGACATCTTACCATTCTTAGGAATAGATCTCAGAACATAACAGTTAAGTCTGATTTTTAGAGGTAGCTTGGGTAAGTAACAAAAACATATATGCCAAATAGGCCTGTTTATTAATGTTAAGTTACAGCTGTCTGTTGAGATCATACTAAGAGGCACCATAAGATTAACTGCCAAATAAACTGTGACATAATCTCTAGTTAATTTTGTCATTAGAAATATCAAATCTATAATTCATTGAAAACAGCAAGCTGCACTTATATAACTTAAAAACAAATGGGGCATGGTGCTTTAAACACTCTGCTAAGTAAGATGTCCACTATGTGGTTGTGATGAACATGCATAATGTATTTTAAAAATATATTTAAAAAGCAATTGCTGGAGTTGCCAAAGAAACTCGGTAGCTAGGAAGATAAGTTCATATTTTTTTTCTCCTGCTGTGAGTTCACTGAGCATTTCTTCAAGCTGTTGATTTGCATCAACAAAACCTTCAGTACCAACAAGAACAAATCTTAAGGCAAATATGCATGCCATCCCTAGCTGTGGGTTGGATTTAGAAGGTAATGTCCACCAGCTAAGAAATCTTTCTTTTCTTCTGAATTTATATATATCCAAACTGAAGAATAGCCTTTCACAACAAGCTTTCTGTTTATTTAAGCTGAATATCCCCACCCTCTGAAAGTGTGTGTGTGTGTATTTGTTTTATATATATGGATCTTTGGTTATTCCAGTTTTCTCCCATGTAAAATTGGAAATATCCCAAAGTTTCGACGAAATCTCATTTGTCATCTTCAGGCTTGTGTCTTCAGCTTTGTGCTTCTCGGAGTAATGTGAGCTTGCAGCTACTTCTTCCTTTTAACTGCTAGTGGGGGTGTAACTTGATTGGGTGGGGGCTTTGCTGTGTTCTGATTGGGTGGGGTGTGTTCTGATTGGTTGGGGGTTTGGCTGTGTTCTGATTGGCTGGGAGTGTGTTCTGCTCAGATGGGGGCTTGGTTGTGCTCAGGTTAGTCTTAGTTGTCAGGGGAATTTATATACACACATACATACACACACACACGTGTGTGTGTGTGTGTGTGTGTGTGTGTGTGTGTGTGTGTGCTGTTCAGCTTCCTTCGGGTATTAAATGATTGACAGTCTTGGAAGCCTGCACTCTCAAATAGAAAGATCTCCACACCACAAGCCAGGCAAACACCTGGGCACAAACAGACTCCCTCTGATACCTCCAGCTCAAACACACCCCAACCAGGCACCCAACCAGGCACCCTAGCTTCCTAATAGATGATAGCCATCCTTTCACGTGAAGCCAAGCTGCACTGAAAGCCTCCAATACAGGAACACAGTGTTGCCAGCCAATCAAAGCCACAAAACAGACAGAAGAAACCAGAAACACCAATCAAACAAACTCCAAGTCCAATAAACACAGACCAAGACTCCCAACCAATCAGGATGTAGAAAAAAACATCCTGGCACAGCAGTAGGCTAGCCTCAAATTTAAAACCAACGGCTGTGATAGCCTGACCCACTTACAAACACAATACAGAAGCCTGATGATGGCAGATGAGATTCTGCCGAAACGTTGCTACAACTTTAAAAGCACAACTACAATGACGTGGGATAATACCCAAAGGAAGCTGAACAGCACACATATATATATTTTTTAAAGTTTTCGCGGGTACTTACATGCATGCTGTTCAGCTTCCTTCGGGTATTATCCCACGTCATTGTAGTTGTGCTTTTAAAGTTTTAGCAACTTTTCGGCAGAATCTCATCTGCCATCATCAGGCTTCTGTACTGATTCCATCTGTCAGTCAGCTTGTGGTGTGGAGATTTTTTTGTGCAGGCTTTCAAATAATTGACAGTCGGGTGGAATCATCTCTTCTATTCATGCTTTCAGGTCTTTTTTCAATCTCTATGGCTTCTCTGATAATTCTGTGGCTGGGGTTTTCTGTAGTGGCTAGGGTTTGGTGCCATTGAAATCGATGCTATGACTTGTTGCTTTCGTGTGTTGGATTAGTGAGGAAGTGTGTTCCAGCTTTTTTACTGCATCCAGGTGGGTACTTATTCTTCTATTGGTCTGTCCAATGTATGTGGTAGGGCATGATGCACAGGGAACTTCATATATGCCTTGGTTTTCCAGGTCAATTTTATCATTGGGGTTTCTTAGGATGGCTGCTATTTTTCTGTCTGTTTTGAAGGCAGTCTTGATGTGTGCCTGTGTACCATCTTACTGATTTTGTCTGTAGTACCTCTTATGTAGGGCAAGACAGCTGTTCCATAGGTCTGTTCATCTTCTCGGTCTCCATTATGTTTCAGTGTGCTTTGTGCATCAAGCCAGTGATTTTGCTTTTGTGGAAGCCGTTGGCTGTCAGTACTTTAGTCGGAGTGCATAGTTCAGTCTTTATGTGTGTCTTGTCTGCCAGGTGTTTCGTTCTGGCGATTAGTGTTTTGGCCACGGAGTTTATCTGTGCTGGGTGGTGGTGGGGTTGGGAGTTGAGGTGGTGGGTGGTGTGTGTTTTCTTCTGGTATATGGTGTGTCCTAGTGTGCCACATGTTTTTTTTTGCAGATCAGTTCATCTAGAAATGGTAGTTGTTTGTTTGTTTCCATTTCCATAGTGAACTTGATTTTGGGGTGTGTGCTGTTTAGGTGTGTTAGCAAATTGTTTAGGTTTTCTTTTCCATGGGGCCAAATCACAAATGTGTCATCGATGGAAACATTATATACTAATTGTTTCAGGTGTTGTGAGTTGTTGGGGGCTTTCTTATCATGTTCTAATTTCTTTAGTTTCTTCAAGAGTTTTTCATTTTTGTAAGTGGTTTCAGTTTCAGCTCTCCAAGTTATAAGTTGTTTTATCTTGTCCCAAAGTAGAGGGTGGATTTTGCTGCTCAATTCCAGGTGTAGTGTTAGCAAATCTTTGTTTAACTGATCCAATTGGAATCTCTTTCTGGGGAGCTCATCCCTGAGTCGAGCCATTTCAGTTCTTTTCAGGATATGTTTAGTTGCTGCTGTGCTGTGATGAAATGTTAATTTGAAGCAGGTTGGTGTTGCATTGTTGTCTCTGCAGCTGTGAAGGAATATGAGGTCACATAGTATTCCTGCTCTTTTAACTTCCAGCTTTTCATAGGTTTTGGTCTGGCTGTTTATTTCCTCCCCGTAGAGGTCTGATATTTGTTTTTAAGTTTTCAAGGTTACTTACAAGTATGGTATTCAGCTTTGTTCGGATATTTTCCCACGTCATTATAGTTGTGCTTTTAAAGTTGTAGCAACGTTTCAGCAGAATCTCATCTGCCATCATCAGGCTTCTGTATTGTGTTCGTCTGTGAGTCAGACTTTCACAGCCATTTCAGTTTTAAATTTGTATGGCTGGCAACATTGTGTTCCTGTATTGGAGGCTTTTAGTGTGGCTTGGCTCTGAGTAAATGGACGGTTATCATTTATTAGGAAGCTAGGTTTCATCTGGGTGCCTGGTTGGGGTGTGTTTGAGCTGGAGGTGTCAGGGGGGATCTGTTTGTGCCCAGGTGTTTGCCTGGCTTGTAGTGTGGAGATTTTTTGTTTGTGAGTGCAGGCTTCCAAATAATTGACAGTCTGGTGGAATCATCTCTTCTATTCATGCTTTCAGGTCTTTTTTCAATCTCTATGGTTTCTCTGATAATTCTGTACCTGGGGTTTTCTATAGTGGCTAGGGTTTTGGTGCCACTGAAGTCAATGCTATGACTTGTTGTTTTCTCTTCTTAAAAACCTTCAGTGATGGAGCACTCATTACTTCTGAAGGCAATCTGTTCCACTGGTTAACTGTTCTATCAGGAAATCTCTCCTTTCTAAGTTGGTTCTCTCCTTGATTAGTTTCCATCCACTGCTTCTTGTCTTGCCTTCTGATGCTCTGGAGAATACGTTAACCCCCTCTTTTTTATAGCAGCCCCTCAAATATTGGAAGACAGCTCCCATGTCACTCCTAGTCCTCCTTTTCATGCTTTTCAGATAAACCCCTTGGTACTGATTGCATGCGGGATTTATTTATAATGCACGGATAAACCTGAAGTGTGCAAGCTACAAACAAAGAAATCCTTTTTAATTCCTCTTCATCATTGGAATTGCTTCACTTCACACATCACTTCATAGGAATCCCTCCTCCCCATCATCATCATTTAACCACCAGATAAAAGATCTGCATATTAACAGTTGATAACCCTAGCCACCTGCTCTGGTTTAGTTTGCAATCTGTTTATTCCTTACGCTTTTATTGTTCTTTCCTAATGTCTTGTTGCCTTGTAAGTCACCCTAGGAAAATACATTTATTTTGAAGTTGTAGGGTATAAATGGCCACAGTGCTCTCTTTTGTGTCGTGTTCTTGCTCTCTTTTTATTTTTATCTCACCTATAAGTTGGGATAGCCTCCTAGCTACATGGTTTTATAAATGGGATTTTTTTTTTTCATTTGCTTATTCACCTGTTATCCTAACACAATGTTCAAGAAGAAAAGCAATGGATAAATCAAACACAGTTGCAAAGCTGAACAATTTTCCTGGGCATTGTCGCTACCTCATTCTTGGCATGTGCAATCTCTTGTTTTGCAATTATTTTCCTCAGTAAGATTTATATTTTTGATTGGTTTGCTGCAGGGGCAAATTTAATGCCTGGAAAGAGGTACATTCAGTCTCCTGCTGTTTCAGCAGAGTTGCTGATTGGAGTTGTACTCAGAGCTACCCCTGGCCTTAGTTCCATATCTTAGGAGCAATTTTTTTGAAGATTATGAAATATACCAAGAATTTAGCTGAAAACTCCTATTTTATTCAGATGAGGAGGGAGGCCTTTTCTTTTGAAAGGTGAAATTGAAATAAATGACTACTAAATAAAAACAATCCCTTCTCCCAGAGTAAAAAATAAATCCAACATGTAGCAATGAAACTATAACAACATGTTTGCCATATTGTTGCATACTTCTTTCCCGTTTTCTCAATAGAACCCTAACTTTGGCATATAAGAGAACTTCCAATTATTTAAAACTCACCCACAAAGGAGAACTCAGCAGTGCAAGACCTTGGACTATAAATTTTCAGTGTAGTTGCACAATGTATCTGACATGTTATTATGCTTCCCAAATCCCTTCTGAATATCCCAGGGGTGCAATAAGCACATCACAAAAGAGACACTAAAGATTTAGTACACACTCATCTCTTACTGCATCAGATGCAGAGGAATTGGGCATGATAAGTCTTTGGATGAGAGGGATATGAATATATTTGGCGTTAAAAGAGTTGGGCCTCAAGAATAACTAGAAATAGAAATGCCTTAACTGATTCTATGAAAACCCTCACAATAAAATATTATACTTGTTACTTTGCTAACCAGCAAGTAAAATTGGCTACCTGGACAAGCTGAGTTACCCTTTTTTAGAAAGAATACTCTAGCTCTCTTTCCCCTTTCTCAAATTGTCTTCAACCCCGGCTTGTTTAGGAAGGGGAAAAAAAAAGCCTTCAAAAAATAGATTAGCAAGCAAACCAGTGACTGATTTGAAGCCTGAAGGGATACAGAAGACAAAGAAAAGTAGGAGAAGAGATAGATTTCCATCACAGTGTGTATAGTGTACACACACCAAGGAACACAACAGCTGTGTTGCTTTCAGGCTTTTTCCTGATGAGGTTTGGGGTTTTGCTAGAAAAGGGGATGACACATTCAGCTCCAGCTGGAATGTTCCCTTCGATTTTGTCTCATGGGAAATGGTTGTTTTCCACCCCAAACCCTCTCCCCCAAAAGAGAACATCTTGTAGCTCTGTGCAAAGGATTATACACTGATAATTGTACAACAATATCTGGCGTATAATATTCTGAGAATGAGGACAACCTGCAGCCTTGGAACAACCAAAGATCCTCTGCCAATCTTTTTTCTTGTTTCTTCCTTCCCCATATTTTACTTAGAGGTGAGATAAGAGAATCAGAAGGAAAGAAGGGGGAAAAGAGGACTGTTCTGTATAAATAATAGTAGACTCCAAATACTTCATTCCGATTGGTTAACAAAACCTAAAAGGGGATTGTTTCAATAGGAATCAATCCACGAAGCTGCCCAAGGGCGGCAAAACCAAATGCTTGTCACTGGCGAAAAGCCGGCAGACAGAAACATATAAAAGGGCTGTTGCGGCTTGAGCCAATGTTCCATTTTGCAACTATACTTGAAATAAAGACTTGTTGTTGGAACCCGGTCTACCTTGTGTTTTTCCGGACAGAACACTGGCGACGAGGATGGGATCGTCCTAAACGCGAGACGGAGCACGCGTGACAGACAGGCCAGACAAAGAGAAATGGCCGGAAACAATGCGCCGCCCGCACCCTTCAACCCCAATGAAGAAGATTGGGAATCTTACGTAGACTGTTTCCAGATGTACCTAGAGAGCAATGAGATGGAGGAAATCTCAGACCAACGAAAAAGAGCCGTCTTCTTGACACACTGTGGGCCCGCGATTTTTAAAATGGCCAAGGCTTTGGCAAAGCCCCGAGATGTCAAACAACTGACGTGGACCGAGCTCCAAAGAACATCAAAGGCCCACTATGCACCAGTGGTGTCAAACTTGAAAAAGCGGCAGGAGTTTTATCGGAGAGACCAGAAAGAAGGCAAAACCATCGCTGATTTTGTAGCCGCACTACGCCAAATAGGGGGAGCATGCGAGTTTCTTAACTTAGATGAAGCGATGCGGGATCGAGTGATATTGGGGTTAAGAGACTCAACCATACAGAGCAAGCTACTGAACAAACCCAACATATCAGTAGCCGAAGCTATTGCAGAAGCCGTGGCTGCTGAAGCCGCCAAAAAATCGGCAGATAAGATGAAACAAATGAATGCAAGTAACGATGAAAAAAGCCCGACCAGAGGAAAAAAACAACCTCCCACAACCACTCATTACGAAGAACTCGAAGAGACGTCAGAATCCGGGGAGGAAGACGACGAAATCCACCGCCTATATGCTAACAAGAAAGGGCGCGAAAATAGAAATCAGCAGGAATGTGCTGGCTGCAGAGGAAACCATCCCCGAGCCGATTGCAGATTCCTCGATGCCATTTGCAGAGCATGCAAGAAAAGGGGGCATATCGAGAAAGTCTGCAGAAACAAAAAGAATTACAGCCCAAAGAGACAAAACGACTCCCCAGCAAAACCTGAGCCAAGACTCTTCGAGAGAAAGTGGCAGCGAAACAGGCAAGCCACTAACCGGGAGAAAGCATACCAAACTTTCACTATCAGAAGCGCTCAGACGGAAAGCGGGAAGAAAGTAAAAATAGTTGTAAAAATCGAAGACAGCCCCTGCGAGATGGAAGTTGATTCTGGATCGTTCCTATCCATGGTGTCGTGGGACACCCTCAAAAAACTAATTCCTGACATCAAAATTAAGGAACTCCAGAGACAAAAACTAACCCTCAAAGATTATCAGGGAAACCGAATTCCTGTAATCGGCCTGGGACATTTTCGAATCGCTTACAGGCAACATGTCGCAGTACTATCATTAACCTTAGTCAACCGAGATCGACCAAGCCTCCTGGGTATCGAATGGTTCGCACCATTGGGCATCGGGATGACCGGAGTAGACCGGGTGGCCGCAACTGACTGGGAAGAAGACCTGATCCAAGAATTCCAGGACGTGTTCGACGGCTCCCTAGGCAGGTATCGGGGAACCCCCATTTCGTTTAGTTTAGACCCACAGATAACTCCTAAAAGACTAAAGGCCAGACGGGTTCCTTTTGCTTTAAAAGAAAAAATAGAGGAACAACTAAATAAATTGATAGATCAAGGGGTTTTAGAACCGGTCGACCACGCTAAATGGGAAACACCAATTGTGACACCAATTAAGCCAGACGGGTCGGTTCGAATCTGTGGTGACTACAAGGCTACCCTGAACCACGCGTTGCAACAGAGCGCGTACCTGGTGCCAGTTGTGCAACACCTACTGCACTCTCTTGGGGGAGGAAAGGTTTTTGCCAAACTAGACCTGGCACAGGCGTACCAACAGCTCCCAGTAGACCCCTTAATGGTGGAAGCACAAACAATAGTGACTCACAAAGGAGCATTCAAATGTAACAGACTCCAATTTGGAGTAAGCGTAGCTCCAGGCGTTTTCCAGAGCCTCATGGAACGCCTGTTAAATGGCATAAGAGGGGTCATGCCATACTCTGACGATGTCCTAATTTCAGCCAAAGATGCAACACAATGAAAGAAAAGACTCAAAAAGGTCCTAAATAAATTTAGAGAATCTGGCCTTAAAGTAAAGAAAGAACAGTGCTGCCTAATGACTGATCGCGTCAAGTTTTTAGGATATTTAATTGATGGAGAGGGCATACACCCCACCGAAAAAAAAGTAAGAGCTATAAAAGACGCACCAGAACCAAAGAATAAAACTGAGCTGCAGGCATTTTTGGGACTGATAAACTTTTATAATGTGTTTCTACCACAAAAAGCCACAATAGCGGAACCATTGCATCGATTACTGGACAAGAAAACAATTTGGACATGGGGGCTTAGAGAAAAAAAAGCTTTCCAAGGAATAAAAGACTTACTAACATCAAACACCATTCTTATCCAGTTTAGCAATACACTACCATTGACGGTGACCTGCGACGCCTCGCCATTCGGAGTCGGTGCCATCCTGAGCCATCAATTGCCTGATGGGAGAGAGGCACCCATTGCATACTATTCTAAGACCCTGTCCAAAGCCGAGCGTAATTACAGCCAGTTGGACAGAGAAGCTCTAGCAATTGTCGCCGGAGTGAAACGCTTCCACGAGTACCTATATGGAAGAACTTTTCAAATCGTAACAGATCACAAACCGCTACTAGGAATTTTGGCGGGAAACAAACCTACACCGAATATTCTGTCCCCACGAATGACTAGATGGTCAGAGTTCCTGGCAGCCTATTCCTATACTCTGACACATCGCGCAGGGAAACAAATTTCCCATGCAGATGCTTTGAGCAGAGCACCATTGCCATCAACAGAGGAAGACCCGGCACCAACGATGACAGCATTACAGATAGAGACATGCCCCGATCTACCCATATCTGCGAATGATGTTGCCAGAGCCACCGCAAAAGACCCATTGACTGCCCACGTACTTAACTGGGTAGGTAAAGGCTGGCCGGAAAACCAAAAAACTGAGAACTTTAAACCTTTCCGGACCAGACAAACTGAACTCTCAATCCAAAAAGGTTGTTTATTATGTGGTGATCGGGTAATTATTCCTAACAAATTACAAACCAAGGTACTGGGTATGCTTCACGAAGGCCACCCAGGAATAGTTAAAATAAAAAGCCTTGCTAGAAGCTACGTTTGGTGGCCGGGTATAGATAGGGACATCGAATACTGGGTAAATTCGTGCAATAAATGCCAAAGAATCAGGCCGTCCCCGCCAAAAGCACCCATAAGAGACTGGGAAACCCCAAAAGGCCCCTGGTCATGAATCCACATTGATTTTGCGGGTCCTATCAAGGGGCATACATTTCTGATTGTCGTGGATGCATACTCTAATTGGCTGGAGGTAAAAATTATGCCATCTACGACAACAGAAACCATTATAAAACAACTTGACAAACTCTTTGCAACCCATGGCCTACCGGATGTCCTAGTGTCCGATAACGGGCCACAATTAACCAGTCTCTAATTCGAGCAATACCTAGCCTCCCTAGGTATAAGACATGCCCTAACCGCGCTGGCCCACCCGGCTGCAAACGGTAGGGCAGAGAGAATGGTCAGGTTTACCAAGGAGGGTTTAGAAAAAATGGACACTGGGAATGTCCAAAATAAAATAAATCGATTACTCACCCTCCAACATATCACACCCAGTACTACAACCAACAAAACCCCAGCAGAATTACTGATGGGAAGGAAACTAAGGTCGCATCTAGAAAGATTGCACCCAAATTTCAAACCAGAAAACCCCCCCCGACTCCTCCACTCGATGCAGGACCTTTGCAATGGGCGACTTAGTTTATGCAAAAAAATTTACCGGGGACCCATTATGGCTACCCGGACAAATTACACAAATAACAGGCCCCAAATCCTACCGACTAACGGTAGACGACGGCAGGGAATGGATGTGGCACATAGACCAGCTTCGCTCCCAAAACATAGAACGAAATGCAAACACACAACCACACATAGAAAAACACGACGAAATTCAAACCAAAGAGGGGGGGGGGGAAATGCGAGAAATCAATAAAGAACCATTTAAATTAAACTCCGAAAACAATAACAATCAAAAAGAGCAAATAAAAGACTCACTGTTTGAAGAAAGTTGCGAGAAGAGTCCATCCGAAGGGGCCAGCCAGGCCAGCTCGACCTGCCCGGAGGAAACGGGAGGGAGCAGCAAAACCGCCAGCCTAAGAAACTCAGGCGGCAGTAAAATGGCTGACTCACCCTTCCAGACAGTTCCATGGAGAAAGACTGGAGAAACAGCAACCCCATCCGAACTGGTCGAAGTCTCCGACAGAAATGAACTGCGCAAGTCCAGTCGAATCAAAAGAAGCCCCACTTACCTGCGCGACTACGTCACTACGTAGGACTGAACTAAGAGGGGAGGGGTGTTCTGTATAAATAATAGTAGACTCCAAATACTTCATTCCGATTGATTAACAAAACCTAAAAGGGGATTGGTTCAATAGGAACCAATCCACGAAGCCGCCCAAGGGCGGCAAAACCAAATGCTTGTCATTGGCTACAAGCCAGCAGACAGGAACATATAAAAGGGCTGTCGCAGCTTGAGCCAATGTTCCATTTTGCAACTATACTTGAAATAAAGACTTGTTGTTGGAACCCGGTCTACCTCGCGTTTTTCCGGACGGAACAAGGACAATGGAAAGAGGGAAAGGGGATCTGTTAGAAAGGCATTCAAAAATTTGGCTCTGACTTCATCAACTCCCTGCTTCACTTCTGGGTTGTCCTGAAACAACATGGCCTGTAAAAAAGAAAAAAAGGGTTGCCTGGCTGAATTTCAGTTCTGGCCTCTAGAAATATGAATACATGGATAAGTAAAAACATAGTTATGAATACATGAAATGGGTACTTATAAGAAAAAATAAAAGAAACAATAGGACAGGGACGGTAGGCATGTTGGTGCACTTATGCACACCCCCTACAGACCTCTTAGGAAAGGGGTGAGGTCAATAGTAGACAGTCTAAGGTTAAAGTTTTTGGGGTTTGGGGAAGAAACTACAGAGTCAGGTAGAGTATTCCAGACATTGATCACTTTGTTGCTGAAGTCGTATTTCCTGCAATCAGGTTTGGTGCGGTTAACCTTGAGTTTGTATCTATTGTTTGCTCTTGTATTGTTATGGTTGAAGCTGAAGTATTCATTGACCGGTAGGACATTGCAATGTATGATTTTATATACTATGCTTAGATCGGGCTGAAGGCAGCGTTGTTCTAGATTTTCTAGGTCTAGAATTTCAAGTCTGGTGGCATAAGGTAATCTACAATGAGTAGAGGAGTGGAGAACTCTTCTCGTGAAATATTTCTGGACTTTCTCAACTGTGTTAATATCAGATACGTAATGTGGGTTCCAGACTAATGTGCTGTATTTGAATATTGGCCTAGCAAATGTTTTGTATGCTCTAGTTACGTAAGATTAGGTTAACAACTCTTAATGCCTTTTTGGCTATGTAGTTACAGTGGGCTCTAGCACTTAGTTCATTAGAGATGAGAACTCCAAGGTACTTGACAGAGTTTGGATCATCAACAAGGTCTTGACTATTCAGCTTGTATTATATTTTCTGATTTTTTTTTGCCAATATGTAAGACAGAGCGTTGTTTGTTGAGATTTGAAGTTGCCATTTCTTTGTATGTAATTCTTATATTCCTAATGCCAGCACAATGATTTAGTTGTATAGGTTGGCTTGCAAGCCTGGCAGTTTGATTGCAAAACATCTGGAGGTATCAGATTATAGAGGGTTGCTTTAGAAATAGAGAAGTCTCAAAGTAAACTTACTAGGCAACTGTAGGAAGTGTTTACCCATTATTATTATTTGCTTCCCATTCATTCCCCTTTCAAAGGGATTTAATCTGATGTATCGACCTAACTCTTTGTTTTGTTTTGCCCTGATATAAGTTGTCAGTTCACAGGATCACAGCCTGATCACCAGCATCTTTTGCACAAAATATTTTTCCCTAAAGTGAAAGACATCTCAGCCACACTTAGAAATGTTCTTCTAAAATGTGGTATGGACAGGAAGAAGATATCTCCCTGAACAAAGAGGCATACTTAACATTTGTTTCTTTAGTCCAAAGGGAGCAATATTTTAAAACAATCTCTATCGCCTTGTGTTCTGTATAAAATGGTATACTCCAAATGTCTCAAATGTGATTGGCCAGAAAGGCCTGCATGGGATTGGTTCACTAAGAACCAATCCAGGAGAACCGCCGAAAGGCGGCAAAATCAAGTAACTGCCATTGGCTACAAGCCGGCAGGCAAGCCGTATATAAAGGCTGCCGGGGCTTGAGCCAAACCATTCCATTGCTGTATATAGTTAAAATAAAGACATTGCTGTTGGAACCCGGTCTACTTCGCGTTTTTCCGGACAGAACACTGGCAACGAGGATGGGATCGTCCAAAAACGTGAGACTGTGCACGTGGCGAATTGAAATCCAGGCTAGAAGCGATGGCCAGAAACAATGCACCGCCCGCACCCTTCAATCCCAATGAAGAGGATTGGGAATCCTACGTAGACCGTTTTCAAATGTATTTAGAAAGCAACGAGATGGAAGAGATCTCAGACCAGCGTAAGAGGGCTGTTTTCCTAACGCATTGTGGACCAACTGTGTTCAAGATGGCCAAAGCATTGGAGAAACCCAGAGACGTAAAACAAATGAACTGGCCTGAACTCCAGCAAATGCTAAAGGCCCACTATGCACCAGTAGTGTCAAATCTCATCAAACGGCATGAGTTCTACCGAAGGGACCAAAAAGAAGACGAGACCATCGCTGACTTTGTGGCAGCCCTCCGACAACTGGGGGGAGCGTGCAAATTCCTGAACTTAGATGAAGCCATGCGAGATCAAGTGGTCCTAGGCCTAAAAGACTAATTTACAAAGTAAATTGCTAAATAAACCCAATATAACAGTGGCTGAAGCAATCACAGAAGCCACAGCCGCAGAAGCCGCGAAAAAGTCAGCGGCCACTATGAAGCAAATATTGCGAATAACGACGAAACGATCCTAGCCAGAGGAAAGAAGCAAGTTCCTGCCACCACACATCACGAGGATTTTGATGAATCATCAGAATCAGAAGATGATGACGATGAGGTCCACCGCCTGTACGCCAACAAAAAAAGGCGTGAAAAAAGAAACTGGCAGGAATGCGCCAGCTATGGAGGAAACCACCTTCGAGCCGATTGCAGATTCCTTGATGCCATCTGCCGAGCTTGCAAAAAGAGGGGACACATCGAGAAAGTCTGTAGGAATCGCAAAAATAACAGTCCTAACAGATGCAGTAACTCTCCACCACAAACTGAATCGAAACAAGCCGAGAGAAAGTGGGAGCGCAACAAACGAGCCAGTAACTGAGAAAAGACCCATCAAACTGTCACTATTGGAAGCACTCAGGCGGAAAGCGGGAGAAAAGTCAAAATCATCGTAAAAATTGAAGGAAGCCCCTGTGAGCTGGAAGTTGATTCAGGATCTTTCCTGTCAATGATGTCTTGGAACACAATCAGATGACTGGTCCCAAATATCAAATTAAAAGAACTCCTGAAACAAAAATTAATTCTAAAGGACTACCAAGGGAATCAAATCCCTGTGGTAGGTCTAGGACATTTCCGAGTCACCTACAAGCAGCACGTTGAAGTCCTGCCTCTAACAATAGTCGACAGAGACTGACCCAGCCTCCTGGGCATTGAATGGTTCGCACCATTCGGCATCGGAATGACCGGAGTGAGCCGAGTAGCTGTAACCAACTGGGAAGAAAGCCTGATACACGAGGACGTTTTCGATGGCACCCTAGGCAGTTACCGGGTGACCCCAATTTCCTTTAGTTTAGCCCCCCAGGTGGCCCCTAGAAGATTAAAAGCCAGACGAGTCCCCTTTGTGTTAAAAGCAAAAATAGATGAACAATTGAATAAATTAATTGACCAAAGGGGTCTTAGAAACTATTGACCATGCTAGGTGGGAGACGCCAATAGTAACACCGGTTAAACCTGACGGGTCGGTACGCATCTGTGGAGACTACAAGGCTACCGTAAACCATGCGCTACAACAAAGCACATATCCTGTGCCAGTTGTACAACATTTATTACACTCACTCGGAGGAGGAAAATTTTTTGCCAAGCTTGATTTAGCACAAGCATACCAACAGCTTCCAGTAGACCCATTAATGGCCGAGGCACAGACAATAGTAACTCACAGAGGGGCATTCAAATGTAACAGACTTCAATTTGGAGTGAGCGTTGCCCCAGGCGTTTTCCAAAGACTCATGGAATGCCTATTAAATGGAATAAAAGGGGTCGTACCATATTTTGATGACGTCCTAATTTCGGCTAAAGATATGACCCAACTAGAAAAAAGACTAAGAGAAGTGCTAACAATATTTAGAGAATCCGGCCTGAAAGTTAAAAAGGAAAAATGCTGCTTAATGACTGATCGTGTCGAATTTCTGGGCTACTTAATTGACGGAGAGGGTATGCACCTCTCATATATATGTATACACAGAAAAAAAGGTCAAGGCTATTAGAGACGCACCACAACCAAAAAACAAAACAGAATTGCAGGCATTTTTGGGTCTAATAAACTTCTATAATGTATGCCTCCCCCACAAAGCAACGATAGCAGAACCTTTACACCATTTAATGGATAAGAAAACTAATTGGTCTTGGGGTCATAGAGCACAAAAGGCATTCTAGAGAATAAAAAATTTATTCACCTCAGACACCGTTCTTATCCAGTTTAGTAACACACTTCGATTGACGGTCACCTGCGACGCCTCACCATTTGGAGTTGGTGCCATCCTGAATCACCAATTGCCTGATGGGAGAGAGGCACCCATCGCCTATTACTCAAAAACTCTTTCTAAAGCAGAACGCAACTATAGTCAACTAGACAGAGAAGCTCTGGCAATTGTAGCCGGAGTGAAACGTTTCCACGAGTACCTCGATGGAAGAACATTTTCCATTGTAACTGACCATAAACTGTTACTAGGAATTCTGGCGGGAAACAAACCTACACCAAACATTTTGTCCCCACGAATGACTAGATGGTCAGAATTCCTAGCAGCATACTCTTCCACATTGACACATCGATCTGGGAAACAAATCTCCCATGCAGACGCATTAAGTCGAACACCGCTGCCAGCGACAGAGGAAGACCCGGCGCCAACAATGATCACCCTGCAAATAGAAACATGCCCCAAACTGCCAATATCTGCAAACGATGTTGCCAGAGCCACCACCAAGGACCCAGTGACTGCCCGCATTTTAAATTGGGTAGGTAAAGGCTGGCCGGAAAACCAAAAAACTGAAAACTTTAAACCTTTCGGGACCAGACAGACTGAAGTTTCAATTCAAAAAGGCTGTTTATTGTGGGGTGATCGGGTGGTAATTCCTGCTAGACTACAAACTAGAGTGTTGGGCATGCTTCATGAGGGCCACCCTGGTATTGTAAAAATGAAAAGCCTAGCTAGGAGCTATGTCTGGTGGCCTGGTTTAGATAAGGATATTGAATACTGGGTTGCTACTTGCACTAAATGCCAGAAAACCAGACCTTCCCCACCACAAGCACCCATCAGGGACTGGGAGACCCCACAAGGCCCCTGGTCTCAGATCCATATTGACTTCGCGGGTCCTACTAGGGGGCATATCTTTTTGATTGTCGTAGATGCATACTCAAATTAGTTGGAAGTTGTAGTAATGTCATCTACGACAACCGATGCGGTTATTAAACAACTCAACAAGCTATTCGCAACCCATGGATTGCCGGACGTCCTAGTGTCCGACAACGGGCCTCAACTAACCACTATACAATTTGAGCAGTACCTAGCCTCCCTAGGTATATTCCATGCACTAACCGTGCCGGCCCACCTGGCAGCAAATGGTAGGGCCAAGAGAATGGTCAGGTTTACTATAGAGGGTTTAGAAAAAATGGACCTCGGGGATGTCCGGGATAAAATTAACCGTCTACTGACCCTCCAACATATCACCCCCAGCACTGTAACTAACAAGAGCCCAGCAGAATTGTTAATGGGGAGAAAACTTAGGTCACATTTAGATAGGTTACATCCAAACTACACTTTGGAAAGACCCCCCGATTCCTCCAGCCATTTCCACACGTTTGAAATCAGCGACCTAGTCTATGCAAAAAAATTCACCGGGGACCCTCTATGGCTTCCAGCCACAATCACACAAATAACAGGCCCCTGGTCCTACTGCCTAACCGTAGACGATGGCAGGGAATGGAAGCGGCACATAGAACAGCTTCGTTCCCAAAATATTGAACGAAATACAAATACACAACCCCAAATAATAAAAATCGATGAAAACAAAACCAAAGAGGATGGGGAAATACAAGAAAATAATAATAAAGAACTTTTTAAAATAAATCCAGAACATCTAACCAATCAAAAAGAGCAAAAAGAACACTTACGGTTAGATGAGACTTGCGAGAAAAATCTAGATGAAGAGAAACCCATCCTGGAAGGGGCCAGCCAAGCCAGCTTGACCTGCCCGGGAAAGCCAGGAGGGAGCGGCAAAACCACCGGCCTGAGCAACTCAAGCAATAGCAAAATGGCTGACTCACCCTTCCAGGCGGTTCCATGGAGAAGAGCCGGAGAGACAGCAACCCCATCCGAACCGGTTGAAGTCTCCAGCGAAAATGAACCGCACAAGTCCAGTAGAGTCAGAAGGAGCCCCACCTACCTGCGCGACTATGTCACCCACATAGGACTAAACTAAAGGAGGAAGGGGTGTTCTGTATAAAATGGTATACTCCAAATGTCTCAAATGTGATTGGCCAGAAAGGCCTGCATGGGATTGGTTCACTTAGAACCAATCCAGGAGAACCGCCAAAAGGCGGCAAAATCAAGTAACTGCCATTGGCTACAAGCCAGCAGGCAAGCTCTATATAAAGGCTGCCGTGGCTTGAGCCAAACCGTTCCATTGCTGTATATAGTTAAAATAAAGACATTGCTGTTGGAACCCGGTCTACTTCGCATTTTTCCGGACTGAACACCTTGTATTGATTGCTAAGAGAAATACACAACCCATCATTAATGTATTGTAGTTAAACAATTTCTTAAGGTTAAAAGAAGAAATTTAAAAATTTTTAAATGTTAAAAGTCCTACGAACATAAAAGAAGACCTGATCTGGGGTGCTCACATTGCAACACTGGTCAAAAGGGCCCAGCAGAGATTATACTATCTGAGATTTTTCAGAAAACAACAACTGAATGAAAAACTGCTGGTGACCTTCTACCACTGCACCATAGAGAGTATCTTAACTTACTGCATCTGTGTATGGTTTGCCAATTGCAGAGTGGTAGATAGGACAGCTCTCCAGAGGGTTAACGTCATTGCCCAGAAGATCATTGGTTGCCCTCTCCCCTTTTTGGAAGAGCTTTATAGCACCCGCTGCCTTAAGAAAGTTCAAAATATTCTCAAAGATCCATCTCATCCTATTACCATCTGGCAGATGGTACAGGATAATAAAAACAAGGACAAATAGGCTGAAAAACAGCTTCTATCCCAGGGCAGTAACTCTACTGAATTCTACTGTATAGTGCAATATTAATGTAATATCTGGATTTTTCAATTCAGTGTATAGAATGTGAAGGATGTGTGTTTGTGTTTATTTTCAGTAATAATGTACACTGCAGATAGTATTTAATTTCATTGTATGAAACTAAACTGTGGTTCATCAATCTGGCATTGGACTGAAGCATTTTCTGTAAGTAACATCTGCCTTGAAAACTTTTTTCTATAAGTGTACACCTGGGAATGGAAATGGTCCATGAACATGCTCAGATTAACTCATTTTCAATGACTTCATATGTTTTAAGGGGCATTCAGAACGGGCAAGTTGAGTTTTCACAAATGCTGATATTTCTCCCTCACGTTATTCATTTTAATGAGAAAACACAGAATCTGAAATTTTTAAGTTTATAGATGTAGCCATTAAAATAATTTATAATCCCACAAAGAAATTCCATCTGATCAGACTATAGTTGAAGAAAATTACTATGAGTGAAATGTTTAACACTCAGAAAAACTTATTTCCCATTCCCCTCGCAAACCTTTTAGCAAACATTGACAACTTTTTAATAAGCACCAACTATGTTGATTTTTTTTAAAAAAATAAAATAAATCCATAGCAGGAAATTGGTTCTGTTTCAGCTTTTTAAGTAGGGCTTTGGCATTTTCCTTCTTCAACAAAATGTATTTTGAGACTAAACAAACTAACATTTTAGAAGCCTATATTCTACTTTTCACCATCACTGCTCAGTTTGAATTTTTAAAACCCCAAATATTAACTGCAGCTTCTCAAAAAAAATTGCCTATCCTGTTCTAAGTCTGGAAAATTCTTGTCAAGGGGGACCCAGTCTGAACTCCTGTCTAATGTAAGGCTTAATATAAACTTTTCAAAAATCCTGCACATAACTTGCATTCCCGGGGAAATTTAATTTAAATGTCCAGAGTTTGATGGAGTTGCAGTTCTAGGTTCTTAAGATACAACTTGGGAATTTTTGAACCTTAAGACATGCTATTTTATGCCAGTCTCATTTTAATATTTTGTTGCTATTCTCAGTGAGGCAGAGATGTCATTTCCTTATTTTTTAAAAGAAAATTGAAGTAGTGTTGCCAGGACTGAGAAAATTGAGGAAATTATTTTTGCCATTTTGGAGGAGGATAAATAGAGGCTGAGTTCCAATATCTCCATTTTTTAAAATTAATTTAAGTTATACATTAAATATATAAATATCTCACAAATTTCCTCATTTAATGCAGATGTGCACAGTATCTGAATTCCAACCAGATGATAGAGAATGAAGGTTAAGCCTTTCCCCTCTGCAATAGGAATTTTCAAAAGAAAATAAATACTTTAGCAACCTTTTTTTTCTTTTTTAAAAAAATGACAGAAGAGTGATAAGATGCAATAATTTTTTCTGGGGGCAAACAGCTGAACATAAATGTTCAAGCCTCCCACTGCTTATGGCAGTCTTTTTCAAGTTCACACACAATTCTTTATTCAGCCAGTTAATTGCATACTACAAATGAATTCACACATTGTCCCAAGCTGTAGTATTTTTTGTACAAGTTTGTTTAGTGTGCTGTATGAATCCAGGTGTTAGGCCCCCTAAAACTATGGTTTCAGACTCAGCAAGTATGTGTCTCTAAAAAATTGTCACTGAGTAAATAAACATGGTTAAGAAAAAAAAATAGATTTGTTGCAGTTGATGAACTCAACTCCAGAGAATGTAGTTGGGCCTGTAGACTCACTTCTTAAGTAGTTTGACCCTATGTCAAATCCTCACTGCTATACTTGCTGCATCAATTTCCCCACTCTCCCTTGATAAAAATTAAGTTGACAGCAACCTGGATGTTGCAACAGCAGGAACCATTCTTTACTGCTTCTGGAAGATTGATAAAGACACAGAAAAAGCCAGGAAATTTCACAACAGACATATTGCTCCTGTAACCTCCCACAATCTAATCAACCTTTCTTCACACTGCCACCTGATATGATTGAAAGAAAGCTAATGGGACAGTGAGGCCTCCTAGGAGAGAATGAAGTAGGAAAGGCTCCAGGCTTTTCCCAGCACGAGCAAAGCTAATGAGGAAACAAGAGCCAATCTTCTTGTAATGTCCCTTGTTACATCATCAAGCACATAAAAAGTCCTGGAGCTCAAAGTGAGCGCAAGCTTGTGCCAATCAAATATACCCTTTCTGAAGGTAAAAGCCTTGAAAATGCATTTGCTGTGTATATCAGGGGATGGAGGGGGAGATGAGGAAACAAATGAGGTCAGCCTAAAGTCACCTGAAACAGATAACAACGACCTTAGAAATAATTTAGAAAGAGTGTTTTGCTACAGGGTAAGATTGCAATGATTATTTATAAGAGCATCTCTATATACTCTGAATAAAGTGCCCATTTGTGTGTTTAAGTCACAAGGGGTCATACTCTAGACTCTTCCACAATGGGAGGTGAAGAGTTGGGTCTGGATGTAGACTCAACCTTATGGAATACCTTGTTTCTTCCCTGGTTTAAATTATCCATCTCTTTATTTTTATTATTTTTTAAAAAAACAAGAGTTTTTCTATTGTGATTTTGAGGCACAGATTGCTAATATAAATTGGGGTTTATATTTCATTATTTGATTTATTTAATCATTAGAATATTTACTATATTAATAATAAATGTTTAATATCAACATTCTTTTTTTAATTTAATGTTAATATTGATTTAATTTCTTAAGGAAACAGAACAAGGAATAAAGATATTAAGGAGAAAGAGGAGAGTGGGAATTAAATAAACACATGAATGAGTTATGTAAAACTGAATACAGATCAAAAGTTGAGTCTTGAGTGCATGGAATCATATTGGTTGGGCTTTCTTGGAACTGATGAAGAGCCATTTCAAAAGCTGAAAACTGACCCATTTTCGCAAGCCAATTCGCAAGCCTGTTTCACAAGGGTTTTCTAAGAAAACAGAACAATATATCTTTCTTTTATGCAAAATGCATGAAAAATCTCAAGTTCTGAGTGAAAAAATAAAATCCAAGAACATATTGACATATTAATAATAAGTCTTTATTGATTAGCCCTTTGGCCATATCAAAGTGCAAAGTTCCAGCAACAATTTGTTACTAAAATTTAATAAAAGCAATTCAAAATGAAATTTGATAAAATACTATTTAAAATGGAACTTGATAAAATACAGTTTAAAATGGAATCTAGACAAAATACGATTTAAGATGAAATAGTGATAAAAAAATACAATCCAAAATAAAATTGTAATAATGTACAATAATTTAAGATATAGATAAAATATAATAACATTATATTTTGGAGTTGCCCTTGCAGTCTACCCCAATCAATCCCACATATGCAGATCTGAACCGAATCATTTTGTTTAAATACAGTGCTACTTTAAATGTTTTTTTCAAGTTCTGGCCAGAGTTATTTTGATATGGGTATCCCAATGGGTCATTCATCTGATATATAGACCAAGATTCCTGTCTCTCATCCTCTTATCCAGGCAATAGTCAAATAGGATGTGAGCCAGGTCCTCTACCTCTGCTGCTCTGCAAATGAAGAGATGCTTATTGTACAGTATTGCATGAAATCTCCCATATCTAACCATTGTATCAAGCTGTTCAAATCTCGCTCTTGTGAATATCTCCCTAGGAAGTTTTGGGAGTTGTGACTTCAAGTAGCTATCTACTTGGAAAGTACATTTGTATTTACTCAACCATTTCAAGTTACCCACCTTACTCAGGATAGCTATGTCAGTTTGTGCATCTATATCCTTAATTCTTTGGGCAACTCTTTTTTTAGATTGATATTGACATATTTAAACTTGACTCCTTTCCTGAAACCTATTTCACTATCTTTTTTTAATGGAGTGCATGTTAATAGTTGTGACATTCTGATTTGTGAGTGGCTCAGAAACCTAGAAATCTTTGCAAAATAATCAAAGATTAATAAACATTCCACCTGTTTAGAGATCTTTAAAGCAGTCTGATAGAGCCATCAGTTTCATGTAAACAAAATCTATCATTTTGCCCCAGTAAAATTACTGCCCAGGTAGGGAAATATTGGTCCTCCAGATATTGTAGATCTATAGTGGTATTTTTTTATTTCTTCCCATTGACTGGAACAGTAAAGAGGAAATCAATCATAGGGAGAAAGGAAATGGCAAATTTTCCAAAGATGATGACACATAAACAAGATCAAGAATGCCCTTTTCAGTGATAATGCATGACTCTGGAAGCTGAACATTTCTATGGTGGAGAAAAAAATTCTTCAAACTGTAGATCTAGAGACCATTGCTAAAGCCCATGTCACACTGCACCAAGGGATGGAAAGAGGATGTAAAACGGAGAGAAAACTTGCCATCCATTGGTTAACGCGATGCTTCCATTCTGTACTCACTGCCTCCATTTTTCATCCTCTCTATCCGTCCAGCATCTGTTCACTGAGGTTCCAGCCGCTCAAAAAGTTTTGAGCCGCTCAAAACTTTTTGGGTGAAAAATATATCCAATGTGTCCGTTCTGCATCCACAAGGCATACAGGGAACATCCGTTCTATATCCGTCATCATCCGTTACACATCCGCTATATCCGCAAGGCATCTGCTGTGCATCTGCGCAACTCGCATATGCTCCAGTGGAAAACGGACACAGGGAGGAAGCGGAACGGACACAAAGCGTTAGTAGCACGGATGGAGAAAGGATGAAAGTGGATGCAGCTCGCATACAAAGCATTAAAACAGAAAAAACGTTTGCAGAGGGGACCTATCTCGAATATTTAGGATGTCTGCAGGATGCCTAGAGGATGCAAAAGGACACCGAGCAAAAAAAATGATATTTCCTATAAAAAGGGGGAGGAACTCACCTGGATCTCACTTTCAATCCAGTAGCCCTGCTGTGCAGACCTCTTCAGCCTTCATCTTGCTCTTGCTCTTCCACAGCATCCAGTCATCTCCACCATGGATCGTAACACACTCCTTTTGGTAGCCACCATCGTTCTGCAACAGTGCGAAGCCCTCTACAGGCTCTTTCACCTGTTCTATGGGAAGAAAAGGAGGCGGCCAAGAAGTGTCTGGGTCTGAAGATGGATCGCCAGAAGAGCAGAGTACGGACTGTACAACAAGCTGATGGTGGAGCTCAGGAACGAAGACCCTCGTGCATTCCAGAACTTCATGAGGATGCCACCAGCCATGTTTGACGAAGTTGTGGAGCGGCTGAGACCCAGGTTGACCAAGGCAAACACCAACTTCCGGCCTAGCCTGGAACCTGGGCTCAAGGTGGCACTGACTCTGCGCCAGGGACCACGTACAGGAGCATGCAGTACGGCTGGAGGGTGCCACACAACACCATCAGCATTGTGGTCAGAGAAATGGTGCAGGCCATCATCGAAGAATACCTGGAGGAGCTCCTCCAGTGCCCCTCCACTGAAGAAGGCTGGAAGAAAGTTGCAGAGCAGTGGTATCAGAAGTGGAACTTCCCACACACTGTTGGAGCCATAGATGGGAAGCACGTGGCCTGCAAAGCTCCAGCCAAGTCAGGGTCCACTTATTTCAACTACAAGGGCTTCTTCAGCATCATCCTCTTTGCCATGGTCGATGCTGACTACAAGTTCATGAATATCGATGCTTCAGGCAACGGCTCATCTTCAGATGCCCAGGTATACAACGCCAGTCACCTCAAGGAGGGGCTGGAAAGCAACCTCATCATGGGCTTCCCAGATCCAGACGCCCTGCCCAACGACACACAAGATGTACCCTACTTCATCGTGGGGGATGATGCCTTCTCCCTCAGAACCTACCTCATGAAGCCCTACACTTCCAGATGCCTCACCCGTGAAGAGAGGATCTTCAACTACAGGCTGTCCAGGGCAAGGTGGGTGGTGGAGAACGCCTTTGGCATCCTGGCCAACAGGTTCCAGGTACTTCTCACCACCATGCAGCATCGCTCAGAGACAATGAGGAGGATCGTGAAAGCTTGCTGCATCCTCCAAAATCTCATGCCCACCCGCTACCTAGTCTTGCAGATAATGATAATGAAGGGCCAAAGGTGTGGCACCTGGGAGGGTGGACCATACAGTCCCACTATGCCTGCACTGGAGGTTTATCTATCCCACAGCTATTACCCATCCCACAGGTATCCTAACCCATCCCACAGCTATCACCCATCCCACAGGTATCTGCCCATCCCACAGCTATTACCCATCCCAAAGGTATCCCTGCCCATCCCACAGCTATTACTCATCCCACAGGTATTCCTGCCCATCCCACAGCTATTACCCATCCCACAGGTATCCCTGCCCATCCCACAGCTATTACCCATCCCACAGGTATCCCCGCCCATCCCACTGCTATCTTAACCCATCCCACAAGCATGCAAAGGCTTAAACCATTTCTTAAAGTTTCCACCAAGACTTTATTGACAAAAATAAATGAAGCAAGTGTGTGAAGCAAAGATAATCTTTATTAATAACAAGCTGTAAAAGCAAAATGACCCAAGTCAAGTGTCCAAAGCAAAAATAAAGTCAACAGGTTGCCACCCAGTCTCTGGCACTCTTCTTGGTCACTCTGAGGCGTGCCCAGTCTCAGGGGTGAAGGGTCCAGATGCTGTGGAGGTGGCTGCTGCTGGAGTGCTGGTCTGAAGCGCTACTGGGGTGCCTGGCCCCGAGAGGACAATGGGACGGTGTGTGGAGGAAGCTTTCAGACAGCTGGCTCAGCCCTATGATGTTGAGAGCCCCTTCCTCCATGACCTGGGGTGTCAGCCCCAAGACCGATGACAGATGTTCTGAGCCCGGGCTTGGCTGTGGGGTGGAGGAAGGAGCAGTGTAGTGGGGCTGTCTGGTCTGCAGCTGAGCAAGGTGAGGCATCGGTGGCATCTGTGGCATGGGTGGCATGGCTGGCATCGGTGGCGTGGCTGGCATCGGTGGCATCAGTGGCACCGGTGGCATCCAATGTATCTGTGCCTGGACTGGGAAGGGCTGCCTGTGCTGCTGGACCTCCTGGTAGCTGTAGCCTTGGTAGGGGAGGGCCTGTGGAAAGCCTTGGAAGGGCAGTGACATCAACTGGGGTGGAGGAGCAGGCCTGGACTGGGTGGGAGCAGGTTCAGCTTGGTCTGGAGGGTTGTGAAGAAGATCGGTGATCCTGTCCTTCACCACCTGGTACTGTGTTTCCGACATGTTCATGAGGGTCTGGTTGACGTAGGTGAGGAAGGGCTTGCGGTTGGAGGATGGGAAATCGGTGTGTACCAGCTGAGAGAGGAGATCTACGCTGCTTCTGATGGTGTCCCTGATCTCCAGCAGGACAGTGTGGCTCTGCCCCTCCGGTCTGCCTCTCTACCTTTCGGTGGAGGTAGAGCTGGGGGTGGATGCAGGTTGGCCTGTGGTGGAAGTGCCCTCTCCTTGCTCCCACTGCATCAGGGGGTCCTCCACGCGCTCCACCACGGGTAGTACAGCTGTCGGGGGGGTCTCCATCATGGCACGCTCCACAGATACCTGCCTGGACACAGTAGCTGACTCTTTGCCAGAAGAGGACTGGCTCTCAGCAGGCTGCCTGAGAAAGAGGGTTGTGAGAGGGGCTGTTCCTCAGTGGCGGATCTCACCCTCCAAGAAGCTGCACTTGGCCATCACGTAGGTCTCTCTGTCCGTCAACTTGACCGCGGCCTGGCCAGATTTCTTGAGGTGCAGCTTCCCATACCAGGTGTGCATGTGCTTCCACCAGCTGAGGAGCATCTCCAAAGTGTAGCCCAGGCTCTCGGCCTTTTCTCTCCAAGCAGCCTGCTTCCTCTTGGTGTCTCGATAGATCCTGTGTCCCTTCCGCCATAGATACTCATTCTCCCTCAGCCACTCCAGAACCTCCTCCTCATGTTCCTCTTCTATGGTGTATTGCCTCCTCTCCCATTCATGCGTATGCCTCTTCCTCCCTCTGGCAGGGCCATATGGGCCCTCATCAGAGGGGTTTCGAGGTTGTAGGGGCTGCTCCTCCACACCAGCAGCAGCAGCAACAACAACAACAGTAGCAGCAAAAGCAGGACCAGCAGGACCACCAGCAGCAGCCGCAGCAGCAGCACCAAGAGCACCAGCAGGACCAGCAGGACCAGCAGGACCAGCAGGATCAGGAGCAGCGCCAGCAGAGTAAGCACCAGCAGAAGCACCAGCACCAGGAGCAGTGC
>BLBF01000004.1:20488072-20554483 GCA_015471245.1 Laticauda colubrina | reverse complement strand
CCAGCAGAGTAAGCACCAGCAAAAGCATCAGCACCAGGAGCAGCACCAGCAGAAGCTCCAGCACCAGAAGAGCAAGCCCGAGCAGCAGAAGCCCCAGCAGAAGCAGAGTCAGGGCCAGACGGTGGGATGGTGGCCCTGTCCCTCTTGCCAGGGCTGGCAGCAGATGGCTGAGGCTTTCTCTTCTTCCCCATTGTTGTTGGGTTGTTGGCTTGCTGGCTGGCTGGCTGGCTGGCTGGCTGGCTTGCTGGCTGGCTGGCTGGCTGGCTAGAGAGCTGTGTCTGGAAGCAGGTCTTTCCTCTGAATAGTGACCTGCTTGCGAGCTCCTTCCCTTTATATCCGCGGGGCTGAGGCAATGCATCCTCCCCACATGTGCAGTGAATGCTGTGCATCCGCTAGGCATTCGCTAGGCTTCCGCTAGGCTTCCGCTCTGCATCTGCTTCATCCACTTGGCATCCGCTCTGCATCTGCTCCTTCTGCTACACGTCCGCTTCGCTGTGCTCCCCCGGAAGCCCTTCGGATGTGTCATCCGCTCCCATCCGCTTCCATCCGCTAGGCTTCCGTGGAGCATCCACTTTCCATCCTGGCTACGTCCTCCCCCCGTCCGTTCCTTTCCGTTGTTGTCCGCTCTGGTTATGCAAATTTGGGGCACTTTTGAGAGTGGATAACAATGGATGGAACATTTTCTCATCCGTTGTGTCCTTTTTACAAATGTTTTGCATCCGTCGGCCAATGTGACAGGGCCTTCAGACTTCCATTGTCTGAAAAAAAAGAACAACAACACAAAAACCCTGAAGCAATCAGTCCTGACTGTTCTCTTGAAGAGATAAGCTAGCAGAAACTCATATACTTTGGGGGGTGTACTGTGTGTGGACAATAGACCAGGAAAAAGTGATTAGGCTTGGCAAGACTAAGAGACAAATGGAAAAACAATTAATAAATGGTGGTTAGCAGACTTTATGGCATCTAGCTAAATAATATTATCTAATGATGAGACAGAAAGCAACATTTCTGAAAATAGTCATTAAGAATCATGTAAAAGACTGGAATTCAACATTATTTTCTCTTTTATTTATGTTCCTTTCATATTTCAAGGTTGACTCAGCCTTCCATCCTTCCAAGCTGGGTAAAATGAGGACCCAGATTGTTGGGGGCAATAGGCTGCTCTTAACCCGCATAGAGAAGGTGGGAAAAGCACTGTGAAAAGGTATATAAGTCTAAGTGCTATTGCTATTTCAAACATATGCATCAAACTAATATGTGATGAATCAACTTCAGAATAGACAATTGAAGATCATGGTCTTTGCGCCAAAGTAAATGACTGTAAAAATGCTTTCAGGCTGTTAGTGACCTTATGCTATACTTGTAAGAATGACACTGTTGGAACTAACGCTGATGACAGATTAATTCGACAAAAGCTGGCTTTCCAGTTGAAGAAAAGAAGAGAAAGGGAGCCAATTAATCTTGGTGCAATTTATTTAGACTGTATTAATAGTAAAAACCATGCTTAAAGTTTGCATGGGACACGTAGGCACGGGATGAAGAAAAAAATCAGAGAAGGCTGGAAGGCACAGAGAGAGAGAGAGAGAGAGAGAGAGAGAGAGAGAGAGAGAGAGAGATATCTTACCTGAACTCAACTCTTTGTAATCCATTGTTAATGACTTATTGCATAAACCAAGATTCTGTGGTTTATTTGACAAATGATAAGTAAAACAAATCATGCGAATGTGTGAGGGCTTTGTTTTAATACTTTATACCTTAATCCCTTGCAAAGATTATTCCTTTATCCTTATTATAAAACTCTCTATTTTGGCTGCCTCCATTAAATTTAAGGTATAAGTTTGGATTTTAACTTTACAACATTTATCTCCATAAAATAGGTGCTAGTATTTCCAGAATGCAATTATTTTGTTGTAGGCTTTATTCTGTGTCATGTACATAAAATAAAGCTCCTGTCTTTCTTTAATATTACCAGGATTGCTGAATTATAAGCCAATAAAATTATCTCCCCTCCCCCACTCAACTGACCCTGCTATTTTCTGCTATGCAGCTGTACCTTTCCTACCACAAGAGAAAGCAATGCTCTCTGATCTCCTCCAGATTTATTTAAACATATATTTGGCTGACATTCTGCAAAGGTGGCAGCAGAAGTTGAATCAAGAACACTGCTGAACTTTTAACTCTAATTTCTCGGAAGCTTGCATCACTTTTTTTCATTAATAGGGATGCAAGCCTTTTCTTCCCATCAAAATTAGGATTGAAGCCAAGTTAATTTCTCAGAAACCAAGGCTGATTCCAAGACTTTGAATGACTTTGGGCCAGGCAACATAGACCCTTGTCTCTTTCAAAATGAATGAGGCACAATATGTATCTTCTCAAACTTTTATAGGTCTTCAGGCAAAGTAAGAATGGCAGTTCTATTGTGACAGAGAAGGAAGGATTGTTAGATAACATTGCCATTCAGAAAAGCTTTCATTTGATTAAAGAAGGTTTTGGATTTTCTCGTGGACTTAAAAAACTAGCTATACTTAGGGAAATGTTTTACTTTCTACTGTCTATCGTTCCCAGTAGGCACCCATGACACATCTCTCACCAACTCTATATAGCTCGTGCTGGGATTAATATACTGTAGTTGAATAAAAACATGCTCTTGCAGGAATAAATGGTACTCCTGAGGAAGATGCTTCTCTCCAGATTCAGCTCTGCATCTTATCATTGCAAATACCACGACCAAGGAAAAAATTACTTTGTGTGTGAGGATCTCCAGATTGTTATAACTGGTTGATCATTAATTTCTCTGACTAGGAGCTTCAATGAAATGAGGGGAAAAGTGACAATATCTGAACTACAGTTGACATAGCTAACTTGAAGAAAAAAAAAAAGAGTTTTGTGCATCCTAACATCAATCCTTTAAGGAAGGCCAAGGCATAAAACAAACTCCATAAAAAGTATTTTATAGATATGAATAGGCTATAGTTATAGAAATTTGACATGATAACACTTTCCTTCTTTCCCTCAAGAATGAAATACTTAATTTTTTTCCTTAAGCTATCTTAAGGAACTGAGGGTTACTGAAACATGGAGAATGCTGTCTTCACAACATGCATTTTGAAGGCGCTTCCACCATATGGAATTAGCTCTGACACTGCAAAATACATGTTTCAGGGATGGGGTGCTACCAGTTCAGCCTGGCCCTATAGAACCGGTAGCTCTGAAGAGCAGCAGACACTGAACCGGTTCTGTGTCTGCTGCTGTTTGGCCCACCTGCCTGCCTGAGCTCTTACCTGTCCTTTATTTCCTGCTTTTCCAACCTTGGCTGCTTTGCGCAGCACAGCTGAGGTTGAAAAAGCAGGAAAGAAGAAAATTTTTAAACACTGCGCACCGGCGTGCAGCATTTGTCAGCTGTCCAGGTGGCACAGCTGATGTTTTTTGCAGTTTATTACACATACTCACAGCACATGCCAGGTGTGTGTGCACACAAAGCGCAAGCATGCATGCAAAACGAACCATAAGTAACACCTGTTGAATCCCACCCCTGCATGTTTTACTTCTGTATAATAGGTAAAATAGCCATCCAAATGTCAGTATCTACCTGTCTTTGGCTAATCTCAAGAAGCAAAAATGTTTATCACTGCCTGGAGGAAAGTGCACCAGGAAATAGCAAGACTGTAGTCTAGATTGCAAGCTTAAATATTAATCAATTGATTGCCTAGAACCATGATGGTGAACTATGGCACGCATACAAGAGCCATCTCTCTGGGCACATGAGCCGTCATTCCAGCTAAGTTTCACTGCGCATGCGTGCACGCTCCCACCAGCTAGCTGATTTTTGGGTATCTGCTGTGTATGCATGGGGGGGTGGGATGCATGTGGAAGATGTGTGTACATGCACAGGGAGGCAGGAGGAATACAGGGAGTGCGCACATGCACAGGGGGGCAGGGAGCACAGGGAGGGTCATGCACACATTGCATTATGGGTGCAGGCACACACGTGCGTGCATGCATGCAAATGCACACACTCTTGGCATGCGATGACAAAAATGTTAGCTATCACTGGCCTAGAAGAAGGAATGGCAAAACATTTTTATTTTGTTGCCTAGAAAACAACATGAATGGGGTGAGGTCAGGGGTGGGATTCTAGCAGTTTGCACCTATTCTCTAGAACCAATTGTTAGCATTCTAAGCAGTTCGGGGAACTGGTTGTTAGAAGCAATTACTGGCCTAATCCTGTAAGGAAGGCAGGAAGGAAACATTCTGGTGTTGCTTACAGAAACTGCCTCTCCATTGACCCTAAATACATTCTTGGCAGGACTAGACTTCCTGTCTCAGGAACATCTCTGGAGTTTTTTTCCCCTCATTTGCTGATACTTTGCTTGTGTGACCATTCAAAGTTACAATGCCACTGAAAAAAGTGACTTATGACCATTTTTCACACTTAAGACTGTTGAGGCATCCCCACAGTCATGAGAGGCCAGGCGAGGAGATGCGTGCCTCGATGTGAGTGATATTGAGTTGGCCACACCCAGCCAATAACATGACCACCAAGCCATGTTCACCCAGTCAAATGACCATCAAGCCACACCCACCACCTAAGCCATGCCCACAGAACCAGTTGTTAAAAATTTTGAATCCCACCCTGGGTGATGTGGTAACTAGAATTCAAGACTGAATTTAGGAAGACTTTTTTTTGAAGCAAAATGATTTTGATAATTTCCAAATCATTGAGGAAGAGATCTGCTGTTGAAAACATTAAATTCTTGCACCAGAAAGAGACTTCTTATATTTCAACAGCTGATGTGATATAGTAGAGTTGAATTATGACAAAGTAGCTACTATTTATTTATTATTTATTTATTTGTTAAATTTATTTGCAGCCTTTCTTGCTATGAGGCTACTCTAGATGACTTGCAATGATTAAAAATGAAGAGAGGTAAACAGAAATAAGATAGCAGAACAATAAAACAATGAAAAAGAACATAATAAGAATACATCAATCTGATATCTAAAAGTATAACAACAACAACAATAATATGAATTTGAAACCCACAGTTCAGTTCAGTCTAAATGTTGTCATGTGGATAAAATGCAGGGATGGAGCAGAGAGAAAAATGCTTGCAAAAAGATGATCAAAAGAAATTAATTTGGCTGGAATGACCAATAGAGAAATTGAATTGTTCTGCATATGCAATTATTACAATCATCAGTTTTTATAACTTCAGAAGATTTCACTCCCCTGGGGGTGAAATGTAAAATGGATTAATGTGAGTCTAATCAGGAACAGATATAAAACTGTTCATTTTGTCTCTCTTCAATTTATACCAATTTTAAATTAATTACCTATAAAAAGAAGGATTTTTTTGGAGATGTGGTTTTAACCGTATTTCTTTTAGGATTCTTTTGGTTTGCATACCTTAGAAATGATAGCATAACATCTATTTTCTCAGTGCACACATGGATGAGTGGGGACAATTATTGAGATGTGTGACCCTTCCTTTGGCTGCTGTGAATATCTATTTTAACAAAACAGCAAAAGTCAATCTAAAGCCAATGACTACCCCGTATTGACATGCAGAGAAAGGTCATATGGACCTTTAGACAGATTTCTGCATGAATCAATGTGCTGCCAAATTGATGGAACCTCAACTTAATGTTTTGCCAATAATTGCAAATGAATTTCATATGCCACCCACTGGTAGCCTTTCTGACAGCTTCAAATGACCAGCAGATTCACTGAATGGGTTGAATTGGCCAGAACATTCAGGCCCAGAAAAACAAAGAAAGGGAAGGCAGATGGCTCCAGAATGTGTGCTTATACATCATACACATGAACACTCAAGTAGATATGTGTCTACAAGATATGCACAACAGAGCAAACTGAGGAAAAGAAGCTCAGAACAAACATGGACATTTTTTGTCCTTTCCCCACCTCCCCCTAAGTGTTGAAGCTTAATTCACAGTGGCTTATTTCTCACAGCAGTTGAGATGAAAAACCCATTTCTGAATGTTGTTCTTCAACATTCATAGAAGATAAAATACATTTGTAGTATCCTAAACATGGCAAAGCAATACATCATGGCAAAAACTAAGCCTGTATTTTCTTTTTGGCTTCCTATTTACAACATGCATTCATTAATTTGGATGTAAAGAAGCATTAAATCACATCAAGCCCCATTTTAAATCTGTTGTGGTACAATCCAGATACAGATACATGTTTACTAGGGATTTAAGTCTCTCATCTCTTAAAGATATCATTTAGGAAAGGAATAGCTATGGAAGAAAATGAAAACAAACATTTAAAACTGTTTTTTAAAAGATTCTAACTTTCCTTAAATAGAACCTTTTTCAATATGTTACACTGTCAATGAAAATAACATTACAAAATGCTGTAGTTCTTTTATATACAAGAGGATCTGTTTTTTTATTTTTCAGAAGCAATGACGAGAGAAAGGAAGAAAAAAAGGTAGAATTTTTGCAGTTCTGTTGTAGTTAAAAAAACACTGATTTCTGAAGACAAAATGTTATTGTTTGTATGCTTGATTGAAAAATCTTTCAATTGCACTTGACAAATATTTGGTGCAATTTGGTAAAAAAAAGAAACTAGGCTTGGGAAGAAACTACTAGTAGATAATCTATCTGGATAATCTATTACTAGCCTTAATTTCTCACAGATAAAAACACTGTTCTGCCACAATCTTCATCAATCTAGTGTCCTCTAAATTTGTGGTACTCTGATAGAAAATCTGGGATTAATAATCCAATCCATGCATTCCCTGATTTACAACCATTCATTTAGTGACAATTCAGAGTTACAACAGCACTGAAAAAAGTGACTTATCACCACAGTTATAACTGTTGGAGTATCCTGACAGTCATCTGGGCACTTAGCAATCAGCATATATTTACAACAGTTATAGCATCCCATAGTCACATGAACACCACTTGTGAACTTCCTAGTTCGCTTCTGATAAGCAAAGTCAATGGGAAAAGCTAAATTCACTTAATGACTGCATGATTAATTTACAACGGCAGGGATATATTAACAACTGTGATAAAAACATAAAATTGGGCACAATTCACGTGACAACTACCTTCCTTATCAGTGGAAACTCTGACCCCAATTGTCAAGGAGTGCCTGTAGTTGGGAAAGGTTTTGCATTGCATTATATTACTGTAATTATACCATGTTATGTTATGTTATGTTACATTACGCTATAAAACAAATAGAGTATTTCAACTCTTAATGACCATATAATCACATACTTTTTTTGACCCCAAAGAAAATAACTTTCCATTGCTTTCTTTCAGAATTTTTTTTTTTGTCCAAACTTTGTTCAGTTCTACTTAGCTTTTAAGTACAAAACTTAAACTGAATACAGTATCGTCTATGGAGATTCTCGGTCATCCAAGTCATGGTTGTCCCAAAGGTGCTTTTTTAAGAGGCAATTGGACTTTTTTGTTTTTCTTTGAAGACATTTTGCTTCTCATCCAAGAAGCTTCTTCAGAAAAGAAAAGAACCTGTTTTAAACAACTAAAAAAGAAACAGCCATCCAATAGGAGTTTTGGTAAGGCTATTAAATAATTTGCCTAATGGATCAGTTCCCCATCATTATTTCACCATCTCCTGTCATAACCGGGAATGTCTCTGGATTAAAATCTGTAGAAATGACCTTGTTTCTCAATACAAATGGCTCCCAGGACAAGTCAAATGAAACTATTAATGAGCAAGATGATTTCAGAACTCAGGCTAGCAATGTAATAGTCATTAAACACATGAGCACATGAGCACACACAGTGGGAAAAGGAGAGGGTAAAATATAGTTATAGTTTAAATACTTAGACTCAAAGACTCAAGCCACCACAAGGTAAAGTAAATATAAGGAGTAATAACGATTAGAAGAAATGATAATTTACGATATAACTATATTTAATCAAATTATTAATATGATTAGGGTATTGTAGGCTAAAACATATGAAGAATAGTTGCAGGAACTGGGTATGTCTAGTCTAATGAAAAGAAGGACTAGGAGAGACATGGGAGCAGTGTACTAATATCTCAGGGGCTGCCACAAAGAAGAGGGAGTCAAGCTATTCTCCAAAGCACCTGAAGGCAGGACAAGACGCAATGGGTGGAAACTTATCAAGGAGAGAAGCAGCCTAGAACTAAGGAGAAATTTCTTGGCAGTTAGTCAAGAAATCAGTGGAACAACTTGCCTCCAGAAGTTGTAAATGCTCCAGTACTGGAAGTTTTTTAAAGGATGTTGGACAACCATTTGCCTTAAATGGTATAGGGTTTCCTGCCTAGGCAGGGGCAGGGATTCCTAGTTACCACATCACCCAGGGGTGGGATTCAACATTTTTAACAACTGGTTCTGTGGGCATGGCTTAGGTGGTGGGTGTGGCTTGATGGTCATTTGACTGGGTGGACATGGCTTGATGGTCATGTTATTGGCTGGGTGTGGCCAACTCAATATCACTCACATCGAGGTACGCATCTCCTCGCCTGGCCTCTCATGACTGTGGGGATGCTTCAATAGTCATAAGTGTGAAAAATGGTCATCAGTCACTTTTTTCAGTGCCATGTAACTTTGAATGGTCACACAAGCAAAGTATCAGCAAATGAGGGGAAAAAAACTCCAGAGATGTTCCTGAGACAGGAAGTCTAGTCCTGCCAAGAATGTATTTAGGGTCAATGGAGAGGCAGTTTCTGTAAGCAACACCAGAATGTTTCCTTCCTGCCTTCCTTACAGGATTAGGCCAGTAATTTCTTCCACCAACCGGTTCTCTGAACTGCTTAGAATGTTAACAACCGGTTCTAGCGAATAAGTGTGAACCTGTAGAATCCCATCCCTGGGCAGGGAGTTGGACTAGAAGACCTTTCAACTGTTATTCTATTCTACTTTAAATAATGTTTTACATTCCAGAGTAAGGGGGAGAAACCACAGATGAATTCAAAGATTGATTCTCAGGTTCATGAAGGGGCATTTCTACTTGGGGCACTGAACTCCAGTGTTCTTTTTCATTGTCCTTAAAGTTTACAAAATAAAACAACTAATAGAAATTCTTCTAGTTATCCACTTGAATAGAAATCTCATTCATTTTACTGTGCCACTGAGCTTCAGTGTTTCAGCAAAACTGTGTTTCAGCAAAAGCACAGTCTTTCAGCAAAACTCTTCCTTCCCTCGACTTCTTTTGCTTGGCCTGAAATGGAGAAAATAAAACCAGGAAGTAAGCAGGATGCTCAGTTGATACATTGTGTGGTTTAGCTCTCAGATATCAGGCTTCTGGTTCAATCTCATAAAATACAGCCAAGAAAGATTTGGAATGCATTCATTCCAGTTGATCTGTTTAGCAATGAGGTCATCTATAGCTGCTTTATCATAAACAAACTAGTTGCCAATATTTTAACAAATATTGGTGCTCTTTTCTTTTTTAAACAGGAAGCCCAAGCTGGATGACAGCATCTTACAGTGCCAAAGGGCAATATAGATAACTTCATGTTTTGACAGCTTGGATAGAAAATACAAATCCAACAATCCGTGATAAAATTGAATTTCTGTCTGGTGCCACAAATACTGCAATGGTAAAAAGAATTCATATTTTTAAAAGAAGTACATATTACAGCTGGAGTTGAAGTCCACAAGTCTTAAACTTATCAAGTTTGAAGACCCTTGTCCTAGGCTATGGCTATCCCAAACCTCCTCTCTGTCCCTTCCAACTTGGCATTATGCAGTCTCTTAATTTGGGCTTCTCTCTAGAATATGCTACCACCTCCCTGGGAAACTAGATTCCCTGGTTTCACTTTTTCTCTATGTGCATATTCCTGCCAGATTATGTTCCCTAATGGTAAGGATCCAGAGAATGTGTAATAGGATAGGTAAGTTACAATGGGGGAGAATCCAAGTCCTGCAAAAACTTGGTTCCATGCTATGCAGGGCTTGTTGTGCCTTCAAGTCAATGTTGACTCCAAGTGACTAATTCGACAAGTGCATTCAGTTTTCCCCACGGTTTTTTTTTGAAGAAAATTTTATTGATTTTTAGAAACAAACATAAACAAACACAACACAGAACATGAAAACATAAAACGTCTTTTCTGAAAGCAGCCTGATCCCGGGTTACATCTCTTTGTATAGACACCAATTCAAATTCATGCTCATTTTTATATACCATTCCATATCTTATTACCATTCTACATTTCTATATAGCTTCTCCCCTCTTTTAACTTTCTTAATTTTATTTTTGTTTCATCTCAAATCAGATCATTATATTTATATTCTTTGTCTGTCCTATTTCAGCTGTCTATTATATTTTCTCATTAAACAAAATTCCTCCTGTGGTCACTGATTGGAGTATGATTCCTTTATATCTTTCCCCTAAAACTATAACACTTAATATACAACATAACTTCCATTTGGATTCTGTGTGGTACATTAAAGCTACATGCTATATTTTAAAAAGAAAAAGAAAAGAAAAATATAAATATATAATATAATTAAAACAACGATCTATACCAATTCAATTCTATCATTAATGTTAATATTCATTTAAATTTTGAACATTTAACACATTACTTTTCAAGTAGGTATAATGCTTCTATGGGAACGCTAATAAACTTTCCATAATTACTCCCCCCCCCCACTTCACTTGCATTTCAAAACATTATGTCATTAAAATGTTCCCATTCCTTTCTAAATTAATTCTCTCATTTAATTCATTCCATTTATTTTATTCACAAATATTTCACGAAATCATACGTTGTTTCCAATTTTCTAACATTATTTCTAAATACAAATATAACAATACAATCATATGTACCTTTGCAGAATGACTTTTTCAATTAAATTTTTACCAATTATCTCAAAATAAATCCTATTTCATTACATCTTGCTTCACACCCTTGTAGCTTCTCTTCTCTTCCCTCCTCCTTTGCTTCTTCTCTCTGCCCTTTTTACCCCCTTGTCTTTCCACCTCGATTTCCCTTTTCTGTGTTCCCTTTTTCTGTTGCTTTCTCACATTATATCCACTTTTCACCTTATTTTTCCTTTTTTTGGGTTGCTTTTTTAGGTCTCAAATTCTCCATTCTCTTTCCCCTTTCTTCCCCAAGTAGAGTTACTTGTTCATTTAAATGGCTTCTTCTTTGTTCCAATCTTCTTGTTGCATAGTCTTTTCTTGTAATTTCTCGTAGATAGAGATCGCCATTTCTAAGAATTGAAAAACGGAACCAAGAGAGCCCTTCCCTTCTTGTTCCTCTTCTTTAAGGCCGTGTCACACTGGCCAACGGATGCAAAACGGACACAACGGAAGAGAAAAATGTTACATCCGTTGTATCCGCGCTCAAAAGGGGTGAAAATTTGCATAATTGGAGCGGACAACACGGATGCGGGGAGGACGCAGGGCGGATGCAAAGTGGATGCGGAATGGAAGCACAGCAGATGGGAGCGGATGGCACATCCGCAGGGCTTCCGGGGGGCCTCAGCAAAGCGGACGCAGAATGGAAACAACGGATGCAGAATGGATGCACAGCGGAAGAAGCAGATGCACAGCGGAAGCCAAGCAGATGCACAGCAGAAGCCTAACGGATGCCTGGCGTTTTGCGCATGTGGGGGGGATGCATTGCACAAGCCCCCCGGATATAAAGGGAAGCAGCTCGGAAGCAGGTCACCATTCAGAGGAAAGACCTGCCGCTGGACACTTCGAGTTCCTTGCCTGCATGTCTGCCTGCAAGCCTTGCTGGCAGCCTGCCTTCCAGCCTCCCTTCCAGCCTTACTGGCAGCCTGCCTTCCAGCCTCCCTGCCAGCATTGCTGCCAGCCTGCCTTCCAGCCTCCCTGCCAGCATTGCTGCCAGCCTGCCTTCCAGCCTCCCTGCCAGCCAGTCTGTCTGCCAGCCTTGGTGCTTGCCTTCCTGCCAGCCTTCCTGCCAGGCTTCCTAACAGGCTTCCTGCCAGGCTTCCTGCCAGCCTTGGTGCCAGCCTTCCTGCCAGCCTTGGTGCAAGCCTTCCTGCAAGCCAGCAACCCCACAACCATGGGGAAGAAGCGAAAGTCTCAGCAACCTGCCGCCATCCCTGGCAAGAGGGACAGGGCCACCCTCCCGCCCCATGTCCCTGACTCTGCTTCTGCTGGGGCTTCTGCTGCTTGGGCTCACTCTTCTGTTGCTGGAGCTTCTGCTGTAGCTGCTCCTGGCAGTGGTGCTTCTGCTGCATACTCTGCTGAAGCTGCTCCTGGTCCTGCTGGTCCTGCTCGTTCTGCTCGTGCTCCTGGTCTTGCTGACCCTGCTGCTGGTGCTTACTCTGCTGCTGCTCATCCTGGTCTTGCTGCTGCTGCTGCTGATGATGATGATCCTGCTGCTGCTGCTTATGATCCTGCTGGTGATTATGCTGCTGCTGCTGCTGATGATGATCACAATCCACAGTGGACATGACTGGATGCTGTGGAAGAGGAAGAGGCAGATGAAGGCTGCAGAGGTCTGCACCGCTGGGCTGCTGGGATGAAAGTGCGAAGCAGGCGAGTTGCTCCCCCTTTTTATAGGCAGTATAGGTTTTCCGCTAGGCATCCTCTAGGCATCCTCTAGACATCCTTAATATCCGAGATAGGTCCCCTCTGCGAATGTTTTTCCACTTTAAATGCTTTGTTTCCGCTAGGCATCCGTTCTGCATCCGTTCTGCATCCGTTCCGCTTCCTCCCTGCGTCCGGGTGGATGCACGTTGCGCGGATGCGGAACGGATGCCTAGCGGATATAGCGAATGCATAACGGATGCGTAACGGATGCGTAGTGGATGCGTAGTGGATGCAGAACGGACGAATTGGATACATTTTCCGCGCAAAAGTTTTAAGCAGCCTAAAACTTTTGGAGCGGATGAAACATCCATAAACGGATGTCGGACGGATCGAGAGGAAGCCAAACAGAGGCACTGAGTACATCGCGTTTTCGAACGGATGGCAAGCTTTTTTGTCCATTTTACTTCCTCTTTGCATCCGTTGGTGCAGTGTGACAGGGGCTTTAAGATTTTTAAATTCTATTTTAAGTTCATCCACAAGTGATGCCATTGGAGAGTTTTTTTTTCTTTAAAAAAAACCACCCAAGTGTTTTTAATTCTTCAAATATAATTCCAAAAGTCCCAAAGTCAGCAAGCAATCCATATACACACAAGCTCTTTCTTTTGACACCTTCTTCCTTTTTTCACTTTCTCTTCCTGGGGTTAGTATTTAGTTACAAAGTTCCAGTTGAAATGTATCTTTTAGAAGTCCTGTTAAAATTTAACTTTAGATTCTTTAGATTCCAGGCTATCTCCTCCTTCCAAATCCTGTTCTTATTCTCTTCCTCTCCCTTCCCACTTACAGCCAAAAAAAATAAAATAAATTCCTTCTCTTTTTTTTTTCCTTTTATATTCAGAAATCTTTATTATCTCCTTGGCATTAAGTTTTCCAGCTTAAATACCTGTTGATGCCAAAGCAGATTTCTCCGATTTCTCATTCATCTCTGTTTGCTGTCAATGTAAGGAAGGAGAGTGAAAAATTTTTTTTCCCCCTTTTCACTTTCATTCACTGCTTCCGAATCTTCTTTGGGAGCGATATATCCTTTTTTAAAATTTGAGTTCCAGGATGCCTTAATTGTTGTTTCTTATCCTGGTCAGCCAAAACTTTCACTTCTGCACTTTCTTCCTCCTGCATATTCTTTTCCGGATGAGGGCTTCTTTGAGGTAGCCATTTCTGATCGCCGTTCTACCGCTTCCAGGAAAGGGAGTTTAGCCAGCTGAGGAGGAAAGATGTGGCTTTCCTCGACCCTGCTGAAATCTCCTCCATCTTCACCGACCTCTACCGGGTGGCTTAGCCCCGAAGCCAGCTGGCTCGGGGTGCTCCAGCGGCGCGCCCAGGCAGAAACCGCACATAATCGCATATTCCTGCCTGCCACCAAAGCCCTGTAAACTGAAAGTTCTCTTCCCCACATATTTTGAAAGTAGTTTGTCCTTGCCTTCTTCCCAGGACTGAGACAGAAGGAGTGGCCCAAGGTCACCCAGCTGGTTCTATCCCTAAGATGAAATGAAAATTCATACTCTCTCAGTTTCTAGTCACCATTACATCAAACTGACTCTCATTTATAGAAGCAACTGTATATTTGCCTCTATCTCTCTATATATTGTCAGTGTATTTGAAATTAAGGCGACCAAACTTTGAACTTTGGTGGCATTTGTTTTGCTATTATAAACATAATTTTCCCAATCATTAAAAGATAAAGGGACACTTATCAAATCTATAGATAATTTTCAACTCAAAATTGATAGAAAATAAAAATAGTTAAGAAAAGACTTAAATAAAATTCAATATAATATTCACAAGGAACATAACAGAAATAGATGTAACTTTATTCATTTAGGAAATAAAAATAAAAAGCATACATATAACATAGAATAACTGGCTTGGTAATCCCCCGCCCCCTTCATTTGTGTTTAATTCTTGAAAACTGCCTAGATGGGTCTCCGCAGTTAAGTTAGCAAGGTTTTTCAGAAGTGGTTTGTCATTGCTGGTACTAAGAAAAAAGAGCTTGGAATAGTAGTTGATTGCAAATGAAATATGTTCCACAAGTAGGACGAGTCTGCAAAAAGCCAGATGCAATTTTAGGCTATGTGAACAGGAATACAATTTCCCAATCACTGCAAGTAATTATTTCACTTCAGTCAGCTTCGGCCAGGCACCACTTCACTCTGGATGACTTTGGACATCACAGTGTAAGAACAGTTCAGAGAAATTAAATCTGGTTCTGAGGAAGGTAGCATGATGAATGATCAGGGGATGAGAGGCTAACTTTATGAAGAGAAAATAGAGGAGATGAGGATGTTTGTCTTGAGAGACAATGGAGAGAGATATGAAAGCACCTTTCAAATAACTGAAAGTACTGTATGTTACACAGAGGAAGGTCATGACCTATTCTTTCTTGTCATAGAATGGAAGAGGTGTGCTTAGATTTACTTGAGGGACCCACCTGTTTGCCATATCTTTATTTATTTAATTAAAAAAATTACATAGCAGAAGGTGAATCAAAAGAAAAAGAAAGAAAATCAAACTAAAAACCTACAAGAAAAGAAAAAATTAAGAAACATATAAATGACTTCTGACTTCTTCTCAACATATAATTAATAATAATTAACAAATAATGATCATAAATAATAATTAATAAACTTATTGGTCCTCCACCCTCTTAAATTTTTTTGCAAATCTTCTCATTCCCTCTTTTATTTTGCATCTTACTTAATCTTTAAATCCACTAATCATCCATTGATTTTTTTTCCCTTCTTTCAGCAAAATGTCTGTATAAGGTTTCCAGTCTTTAAAAAAATGTCTGTCCTGCTGTGTGGTTTCTTCAAAAGTGCTGAGAAGACTGAGGTCTTTCCCCAAGTCTTTGGAGAAGCAAACCTTGTCAGTCCTTAGAGGTAATCCAAACAAGCTCCAAACATGAGTACTAACAGTACCCTTATTGTAAGGTTACAATAACAGAATCTTGCATGTCTAAAAAGACATCTCTCTCCTTTACAGTCCAAAAAAACTCAGGAGGGTCCCTTCTGAGATGTTTGCCATAGCCCCATTCCAGTGGTGGGATTCAAATTTGTGGGCATGGCTTGGTGGGCTTGGCAAGGGAAGGATACTGTAAAATCTCCAGTCAGAGGTGGAATTTGCAGGTTCTCTGAACTACTCAAAATTTCCACTATTGGTTCTCCAGAACTGATCAGAACTGCTGAATACCACCTCTGGATGGAAGGCTGAGTCAACCTTCAACCAGTGAGAATCAAACTGCCAACAGTCAGAAGAATTAGCCTGCAATATTGTATTCAAACCACTGTGCCACCACGGCTCTTGATATAATCTGCCTTAAGTGGGGCACAAATGTTGGTTTGAGTGTATCAAGTAGGTTATATATGGCCCCTGAGATAGTTAAAGAAGCCCAGGATCAGAATATTATTAGTAAGATATTCTTATATTAGGAGATAGGAATGAGTAAATAATGTTGAGCTCTTAATTAGTAGAAAATCTTATTAACGTTCTGCTTTATGTTACGTGGTATATGCTTTGGTAATTATGTGCTGTTATGTGTTTTTTTCTTTAGAAGTAAGACTACTGTTTCTTGTGTTGAAAAGAAACTGAAATCACAATGTTCTCATTGATATTATGGAAGGTCGATATATCAGTGGTGGGATTCAATTTTTTTTTACCAGTTCTGTGGGCGTGGCTTGGTGGGTGTGGTGTGGCTTGGTGGGTGTGACTTGGTGGGCATGGCAGGGGAAGAATACTATCAAATCTCCTTCCTACCACACTCCAGGGGAAGCTTACTGCAAAATCCCATTCTCTCTCCTTCCCACTAACCTGCTTGCCAGCTCCATTCTCCTGTGCAGGGCAATGAAAGAAGACCCAGCCGATCAGCTGGAACTTGGGAGGCAGAGAATAGATGGGGACAGGGTTAGTCAGAGGTGGTATTTGCCAGTTCTCTGAACTACTCAAAATTTCCGCTACCAGTTCTCCAGAAGTGGTCAGAACCTGCTGAATACCACCTCTGGCCCCATTCCTTCTGTGGGCTGATCTGCCTCTTATCTGACATTGCCTAACCTGTGGATCCATGTTTTCCTCCTCCTTATATCTCTCAAGGATATTCTCTCAGACCATTTAGACACCTCTTGCTTCTTTCCACTTTTGTGTCTTTTGTCGGTTTCATTGTAATTTCTTTGTTTTAATGTTAAGCCCATGTCACACTGCCCAACGGATGCAAAAAGGACACAGCGGACGAGCAAAATGTTCCATCCGTTGTTATCCGCTCTCAAAAGGGGCAAAAATTTGCATAACCGGAGCGGATAACACGGATGCGGGGAGGACGCAGGGCGGATGCAAAGCGGATGCGGAACGGAAGCCCAGCGGATGGAAGCGGATGGGAGCGGATGGCGCAACTGCTAGGCTTCCAGGGGGCCTCAGCAAAGCGGATGAGGAACGGATACAGCGGATGCAGAGCGGACGCCGAATGGATGAAGCGGATGCACAGCGGAAGCCTAGCGGATGCACAGCGGAAGCCTAGCGGATGCACAGCGGAAGCCTAATGGATGCCTGGTGTTAATTGCGCATGTGGGGAGGATGCATTGCGTCAGCCCCGCAGATATAACGGAAGCAGCTCGGAAGCAGGTCGCCATTCAGAGGAAAGACCTGCTGCCAGACACATCAACTGCCTTGCCTGCCCTGCCTGCATGTCTGCCTGCCAGCCTTGCTGCCAGCCTCCTTGCCAGCCTTGCTGCCAACCGGTCTGCCTGCCAGCCTTGTTGCCTGCCTTCCTGCAAGCCTTGGTTCATGTCTGCCTGCCAGCCTTGGTGCCTGCCTGCCTGCCAGCCTTCCTGCAAGCCTTGGTGCCTGCCTCCCTGCCAGCCTTGGTGCCTGCCTTGGTGCCAGCCTTCCTCCAGTCTTGGTGCCTGCCTGCCTGCCTGCCAGCCTTCCTGCCAGCCTTGGTGCCAGCCTCCCTGCCAGCCTCCCTGCCAGCCAGCAACCCCACAACCAAGCGGAAGCACAGCAAGCCTCAGCCATCTGCTGCCAGCCCTGGCAAGAGGGACAGGGCTACCATCCCACCCCCTGGCCCTCACTCTGGTTCTGCTGGGGCTTCTGCAGCAAGGGCTCGCTCTTCTGGGGCTGGGGCTTCTGCTGCTTCTGCTTCTGGAGGAGCTGATGACAAGCACTCCAGCACCAGCCACCTCCACAGCACCTGCACCCTTCACCCCTGAGACTGAGCAACCAAGAGGAGTGCCAGAGACTCATTTTTGTTTTATAGCTTGTTGTTAATAAAGTCTATTTATGATTCACACACTTGCTTCATTTTTTTTTTTAATAAAGAAACTTTTAGAAATGGTTTGAGCCTTTGCATGCTTGTGGGATGGGTAAGGATAGCTGTGGGATGGGTTAGGATACCTGTGGGATGGGTAATAGCTATGGGATGGGTTAGGATAGCAGTGGGATAGATAAAACCTCCAGTGCAAGCATAGTGGGGCTGTATGGTCCACCCTCCCGGTGCCACACCTATGGCCCTTTATTATCAATAATAATGTAATAATTATCCACACATTTCAACATAAACACAACTCTTTATTAAACGCCCTGTTCATTGTAGGCCAACCAAACATACATGGCCCAGTCTCATCCGTGTGATGAGACAGGCTGAAGGAAGCATCCATTAAACTTCTACCATCCTGTCTTGCCACTCCACTGCTCCAGCTGGGGAGTTGCACCATTGTTTCAGGAGGTTGCGCTGTTTCTTCGCTTCATGTGAGGCTCTGTTGGGGCCTTGCACATCCTCAGTGTCAATCAGGTTTCACCCTTGCCTCCATTCCCCAGGCTCCATGTCCCCATTGCCTTGCTGGAGGTCCACGAGCCTGTTCTGCAAGACTGGGTAGCGGGTGCGCATGAGATTGTGCAGGATGCAGCAAGCTTCCATGATCCTCCCCACGGTCTCTGGGCAATGCTGCATGGTGGTGAGAAGAACCTAGAACCTGTTGGCCAGGATGCCAAAGGCGTTCTCCACCACCCGCCTTGCCCTGGACAGCCTGTAGTTGAAGATCCTCTCTTCACGGGTGAGGCATCTGGAAGTGTAGGGCTTCATGAGGTAGGTTCTGAGGGAGACGGCGTCATCTCCCATGATGAAGTAGGGCACATCTTGTGTGTTGTTGGGCAGGGGTTCTGGATCTGGGAAGCCCACGATGAGGTTGCGTTCCAGCTCCTCCTTGAGGTGACTGGCATTGTATACCTGGGCATCTGAAGATGAGCCGTTGCCTGAAGCATCGATGTACATGAACTTGTAGTCCGCATCGACCATGGCGAAGAGGATGATGCTGAAGAAGCCCTTGGAGTTGAAATAAGTGGACCCCGACTTGGCTGGAGATTTGCAGGCCACGTGCTTGCCACGTGCTTGCCATCTATGGCTCCAACGGTGTGGGGGAAGTTCCACTTCTGATACCACTGCTCTGCAACTTTCTTCCATCCTTCTTCAGTGGAGGGGTACTGGAGGAGCTCCTCCTTGTATTCTTCGATGATGGCCTGCACCACTTCTCTGACCACAATGCTGATGGTGGTGGATGGCACCCTCCAGCCGTACTGCATAAGAGGTCCCTGAGGCCAGGTGGCGCAGAGTGAGTGCCACCTTGATCCCAAGTTCCAGGCTGGGCCGGAAGCTGGTGTTTGCCTTGGTCAACCTGGGTGTCAGCCACTGCACAACTTTGTCAAACATGGCTGGAGGCATCCTCATGAAGTTCTGGAATGCCCGAGTGTCTTCGTTCCTGAGCTCCACCATCAGCTTGTTGTACAGTCCGTCCTCTGCTCTTCTGGTGAACCATCTTCGGATCCAGACTCTTTTTGGGTGGCTCCTTTTCTTCTCGCAGTAGAGTTCACAGAGCCTGCAGATGGCTTCGCACTGTTGCAGAACGATGGTGGCTGCCGAAAGGACTTTGTTACAATCCACGTGGACATGACTGGATGCTGTGGAAGAGGAAGAGCCAGATGAAGGCTGCAGAGGTCTGCACTGCTGGGCTGCTGTTCTGAAAGTGCGATGCAGGCGAGTTGCTCCCCCTTTTTATAGGCAGTATAGGTTTTCCACTAGGCATCCTCTAGGCATCCTCTAGGCATCCTCTAGACATCCTTAATATCCAAGATAGGTCCCCTCTGCGAACGTTTTTTCCGTTTTAAACGCTTTGCCGTTCTGCATCTGCTAGGCATCCATTCTGCATCCGTTCCGCGTCCATTCCGCTTCCTCCCTGCGTCTAGGCGGATAGAGTTCCGTGGATGTGTAGCGGATGCCAAGCGGATATAGCGGATGCATAACGGATGCATAACGGATGCGTAGCAGATGCAGAACGGACCAACTGGATACATTTTCTGTGCAAAAGTTTTAGGCAGCCCAAAACTTTTGGAGCGGATGAAACGTCCATAAACGGATGCTGGAGGGATAGAGAGGAAGCAAAACGGAGGCAGTGAGTACATTGCGTTTTCGAGTACCACCTCTGATTCAAGTCATGGTTGTCCCAAAGGTGTTTTTTCAAGAGGCAACTGGACTTCCTGGGATTTTTTTTTTTTTTTTTTGAAGATGTTTCACTTTCATCCAAGAAGTTTCTTCAGCTTCAAAGACAAACCAGAAAGTCCAGCTGTCCCTTGAAAAACACATTTGGAATGTTTTGCCACAGTTATTCTACTTGTGTTTTAAGGTCTTTGTAATTTTTTATTTTCTCCAGCTTTTTCTCTCTTCTATTCTGGTTTCTCCAGGTATTACAATGTCCACTATTCAGACTTTTTTGTCTTTCTCCTTAACAATTGTTAAGTCTGGGGTGTTTTGTGACAGATGCTTGTCTGTTTGAATTCCAAAGTCCAAGAGTACTGTGACTTCTTCATTCTTTATTACTTTATCATTTTTGTGGTCCCAGCAGTTCTTGCTTGTAGGCAAAAGGTACTTCTTTCAAAATAGTAAGAGCAATTTGATGGAAGTACCAACCACTCAGAGAGGTAATGGCTCCCCTTCATTGGACATGTACAAGCAGAGGCTAGAAACCATCTGTTTCTAAGTTTTAATTTGGATTCCTGTGGTGAGTAAGAGGTTGCAAATCTGTTTTTCTCACTCATGCGAACTTTAGATATTCAGTCACAAAATTGAAAGGTAGCAGGAGATCATTCAGTTTATCCCAATAGCCATGAATCGGAATATTTTATGCTGTGACCTACACTCATTTACAGGTTAAACCATACCATTTCTAGTGCAATGTATCCTAAGCAATATCGCAATCTTATCTCATACGGTTCAGTATGCCCTTATCATAAGAAAATTCACAATCCAATTAATAGCCAAATGAACACAAAATCAATTCATGTATGGCCTTCATGTATAAAACAGCAAGAACAGATTAAATACAATATATAGGATTTCTTGTTCTAGGCAATGTTTTTCATCTGATGTGTTCCATACTGAGATACATATTCAATTAGTTCATGGGGAGGCTCAGTGTATCATGGAAAAACCATAATTTAATTGACAGCAGTTAAGAAGGAGTTTGTTTCAGCCCTGAACAGTCCTGGGGATGGTTTCATGCTAACTAACCTCCCTTAGCCAGCTGTTTTGCTTAAATAGAGATGAAGAGATAATAGACATTTAGCCCTTTCTTCCTTCTGTTGGCACAAAGCTAAAGTCTTAGGAAAGCCCTCTATGATAGAATTTCTTTAACAATATTTTCTCATTTTATGCATGTAATTTTTACCCTACTGACTTTCTAACACAGGGGTCTCCAAATTTACCAACTTTGTAAGAGTTGTGGGCTTTCAATTCCTAGAATTCCTCAGCTGACAAGGCTGGGGAGCTGAAGTCCACAAGTCTTAAAGTTGCCAAGTTTGGAGATCCCTGTTCTAAGTGGGTAGGTGTTAAACAATAGAGTTAGGTGGAAAGTCTCCCCAACTCAGAGATATAAGAGACAGATATAAGATATAAGAGAGATATAAGATACCTCTGCAGAAGCTGATGGAGGCTCCCCATTTAACTAAGTGATATGTGGCCACCTGCCACTGGTTCATGAGAGACTGGTGACATTCTCAGAGCAGTGCAGCACATTGGGTTACTCCTGCCTTCTGCACACATTCATAAAGTGTTATATATTTACAGTTTGTGTGTATGAGATCTAAGAGTGAAGCCAAAAGCAGTGAGTTGTGGTTGCTACTAAGCAAAGGTCAAGAAGAAGGGGAGACCATTATATTTTCACTCATGGATGATTCTCAGCAGCAGAGTAGGCAGGAGAGGCTGACTCACAGTGCACAGCGCACATAAAAACTAACATTACTTCCCTTGCATAACAAATAATGTTATCACTTGTGCCAAGTTCTGCTGGCATTTATAAGCACAGGGGAAAGGAAACCTTTAGATCATTGTGAGCTACAGTGTATGATTTCAGTGGGAGGGAGATTCCAAAAATAAGTAATGTCATATGCTTTTTCTTTTTCTTTTAAACTATGTTAATTAAGATTTGGTTGTTGCACTTGGAACTGAGGAGATCCAACTGCAAGTCCACACTTGATTGTAGAGCAGCACTGTTATTCTTTCCTAGCCCAGGACCAGCCTATTTCATAACACAGGTAGTCCTCACTTAATGACCAGTTACTTAGCATCCATTAGAACTTACAATGGACCCACACACAAAAAAGCTACGAATGATCTGGTTCCAATATTATACTGGCTGCACACACATCATATGACTGCATTTTGAGCAAGTGATAACCAACTCATCAACCAACAGCTGGTTGCAATGTTCTGCACTCACATCACTGTCATTTGCAATGGTGGTGGTGGTTGGGTTTTTTTGCCGATTTCTTGGCAAAATTTATTTGCCAATTTCTTCGTTTTGGCTGGTTTCCAGCAGAAAGCATCTATTATGTATTCACTTAATGACTGTTGCATTTGCTTAATGACCACTAGAGTCACTTAATGGCCACCACATCCACTTATCACTAAGTTTGCTTCACAACCACCATAAAAATGTAATAAAATAAGGTCACATGAGTACTTCAGTTTAAGATCATCATGATTTACAGTGGAAATTCCAGGTTCCATTGCAGTCATAAATCAAATCATACCTGCAATAGAATTCATTCTTTGGGAAATAATGAAGATATCCCCATGTACCTCAAGAAATAAATAGATTTTAGGCTTACTTTTCCAATAAGGCATAAAACGGAATTATTTGTATTGGATAGTTGGAGGGTCAAGACTCAGGAGACACACAAAGGAGGCTTTCCAGGATTGCTTTTTTTCCTGGATCACCACAATGTCTCTCAAATCATGCTTAACTTAGGTATCATTAATTATTGGCTACCAATAAGATTTATTTGTTGTCATTAAGACCTACATGGATGCACTGAGGCAAAAGCTTAGGAATTTGTAGGAATTCAACAACAGCAGAAAGAATAATCCTTAGGAGATAGGAAAATACTATAATTACAGGTACAAAGAACTAGATTTCAGAGATTTAACAATTTTTGAGAAAATTGTATATTCTATTAATCATAAAATGTCACCTTACCTCTCACTTTGGGCTAAAAAAATGGAAACATGCTTGATGAGCTTTGAAAACTTTGAAAATGAACTATGTTAACAGAATAACAGAATTGGAAGGGACCTTGGAGGTCTTCTAGTCCAATGGTTGTTAACGGCCTACTGATGGTCTGTGACAAAATTTTGGTGGTCCTCAGAGAAATGTCACCCCTAGAGCACCCCCGAAAGCAATCAATCCAAGCTGTGCAGGAACACAAGGCTATGCCACCCACATGGTCCACGGGAACCCTCCCCACCCACTCCTTACCTGGCAAACTTGCTTGCTAAGCTGCTATTTTTCCTTTTTTTTTCCTGACCATCAGCTGTTCTGCTGTGCCAGGAGATTTAGATTTAGATTAGCTAGAAACTATTGGATTTCTTGCTTTCTAGCTAATCTTTAGATCTTCAGCTCTGCCAAACCTTCCTTAGAATTGAAACTTCTATTATTCAGTGCAGACTCAGGGAGCCAATGGCAGAAAGATAGATCTCTAAGTGAATCTGTGATTCTGTGAGCAACTCAATCTGCCTGCCCGCTTTGCCTGATTTTGGGTAAAAGTTGCTTTTCTAAAAAATAAAAAATTCAATATTTACATACATGCTGTGTTGTGAGTTAATTTTGTCAGCTTGCTTGCCAGCAAATTTTATGAGTTTGCTTACAAGCAAATTTTATGTGACAGACTCAGGTAGCTGATGGCAGAAAGATAGATTTCTAAGTGAATCTGTGATTCTGTGTGCAACTCAACCTGCCTGCCTGCTTTGCTGAATTTTGGGTTGCTCTTTTTTTAAAATAAAAAATTCAATATTTACATAAATATTTATAATATTTATATAGAAGTCATATCCAACCAGTCACATGACCACTAAGCCACACCCACAAATTAGGCCATGCCCACAAAACCGGTTGTTAAGAAATTTGAACCCCACCCCTGCCTCTGTGTGTTTTTGTGTGTGTATGTGAAAGAGAGAGAGAGAGGGAGAGAGTGGTTAAATCAGATCCCCCCCCCTCTCTCTCTCTCACCAACATCAACAAGCCACCATCAGTCAGAATTCATATTAGTGGTCCCCAGGATTTAAAATTATGAGTTTGGTGGTCCCCGAGGTCCAAAAAGTTGACCACCCCTGTTCTAGTCCAATACCCTGCTCAGGCAGAAACCCTATACCATTTCAGACAATGGTTATCCAATCTCTTCTTAAAAACTTCCAGTGTTGGAGCATTCACAATTTCTGGAGGCAGGTTGTAACACTGACTAATTGTTCAAACTGACAGGAAATTTCCCCTTAATTCCCCTGCTTAGTTCCCCTGCTTCTCTCCTTGATTAGTTTCCATCCATTGCTTCTTGTCCTGCCTTCAGGTGTTTTGGTGAATAGCTTAACTCCTTCTTTTTTGTTGCAACCTCAATATTAATTAAGATTTAGTTGTTGTACATGGGTTGAGGAGGTCCTGTTTGAAGGATTTGTAAAATCAGTTGAACTTGGGGCATAGTTTGTAATTACAGTTTTTATTTTCTCTTGATCTCTTTACTTGCATTTTCCCTCTTTCTCTTTGGTGATTGCTCACTTTTGTTCCTGTATGTTTGCATGACAATAAAATAATAAAATATAAAGATACACATAAGCCAACAATTTGCCAAGAATATTCGAGACAACGGGATCCTTATCGGGATGTCAGCTTTTTGTGTTATTTTGTTTTCTTTCCCTTCACAGTTTCTTCAAAGCAAAATGATTCTGGTAAAACTGGAATAGTTTATGTTCTCATCCAAATTTTGGTCACAGGCCAATCAGTCTCCAGCCTGAAGTCACAAAATCTGTTATGAGCCATGCTGGATTTATATTTTGAGCAGATGTGTCTTTTTCTTTCTCTCTCTCTCTGTAGGTGGGTGTTATCTCCACTGAATTCAAAGAGGCTTTTATTCAAGGAATTGGCATATGACCAGAAATTAAGAGCAGAATTTTTTTTTTTCACGATGGCAAACCCACTGAATGTTGATTATTCTAATTTTAGTGTTTTCCCCTCACACTAGCTTCATTTGATGTGACCTCTCTTTTTCTGCCCTTCTCTCACTTACCCATGGCTGGCTGTGATAGCCTGCAGCTGCAGGGAGTAAGTACAATTTATTTCCACCTAATGCAGATAGAATTTTAATAGCACTAATTCATGAATATATTTATGTCTTCCCTCATTGCTTTTATGCTTTATGAATAGCTATAGGGAAAAGATGTTGGGTTATAATTTTTTCCCCTCCAGATAGAAAGGAAAGAAGGAAAATAAGCAATGATAATAATGTCGGAAAGGAGGAAGTCTAATTTTTAAAAGGTTGAAACAGTCAAGAGAAGAAAATTGTGCAGGTTATAGCAAATGAAAAGGAAGAATCTGTCCCAAGAATGGCAAGGAGTGGAAATGCCAAGTATGAGATATGCTAAAACCACTGAAATAGAAAATAAACATGTGAAAAATCCATATGCACAAAACCTATTTCAAACTGTAGGGACTGTAAAATATGAGAGATCCTTGGTGCTCTCTGAGCTTATTTGTTTTCTTGCAGATGTTTCATGACTCAAACTAGGTAACATCTAGGTAAAGCATTTCACTAAAGCTCTAAATATTTGCAAGAACTCAAATTCTCGCCTTTTGCCAGCCAGATTTTGAAGCTAAAATTTCACATTGGAAATTACAGCTTGCATTTTAAATGTAAAATATGACCCCTCTTCAAAAATCTGGATTTATTGATAGCACTTGATTTTCCTAAGGATCCAATGTAAAATGTCATATAAAATATATATAAAAGGCTTCCAGATGCTATGTCTATCTGCATATAGTTTCTTTCATACTGGTGGAAAACTATTTTGCTTTGAAATGTGGCTGACACTAATTCCAACATTTAGCAGAAGGTTACTTTGCTTGTTCTTAGGAATTCTTTTATTTATGAGTCCATGTTCAGTTACTGAAGGCCGAAACAACCTGTGTGCATGTTAGAATTCTTGAAGGCAACTTGAAAGCAATGCATCAACTTGACCAATATATCAAAATTCACTTTTATAATTAACAAAAAAATATTTATTTCCCAAAAAATACATTATTGGGACATGCAAAGTCTGACCCTACTAAGAGAAAACCAAAAGAACTTATGCTTCATTCCTGAAAAGAAAAACACAAGAACGTCTCTTACTAAAAGATTAGCAATCTCTCGTAGATCAACAGGGAACACAGAGTCAGGACTGTCTTATCAGCATGAAGGGCCCCGAGCAAAGCAGTGTACTGGGGCCCCTATGACAACTACTCATAAAAATGTAAATTGTTGATAAAATTAAACGTACATTTATATTATTGGCACTTCCAACAAAATCTGTGTTGAAACATTAAAAACATGCTGTGCATCAACAACTTATCAACATGATAAACATTTGAACAATACACGAGGCTTGAAAAACACAATAATACTCAGTAAGCCATACAGTTCTTGTATTTATATGATACAAGGTACATTGAAGGGTTAACACAGAGAGATTAATATGGGGCCCCTATGCATGTGAGGCCCATGGGCAAGTGCCCATCAGGCCCATGTGTTAAGATAGCTCTGCACAGAATATATTTTAACTCTCTATTTGCACCCTATTCACCTGTTAGGGTCAAAAGATCAAAAGCTCATAGTCATTACAGCATACATTTTACACCTAATAATGCAATAGAACTTAGATTTACATACAGCTTCACAGTGCTTTACAGTCCTCTCTAAAGCAGTTTACAGAGTCAATGTATTCCCCCCAGCAACCTGGGTCCTCATTTTACTGACCTTGGAAGAATGGAAGGCTGAGTCAACCCTGAGCCTATGAGACTCTAACTGCTGTCAGTTGGCAGAGTTCTAACCACTGTGCCATCATGGCTCTTATATCTATACAATAATATACAGTGTCATATAATACATTATATTATTTTATTTTAGATCGAAATATAAAGTTGTTCTGCTTTTGAAGTATTTCGTGAACATTTTACTACAAGGTCATTGTTTTCTTCCCAACAGTCCAATACAGGCTACTATTCCACATGCATCCTTGTTTCTAGGTAGAGCAGGATTCCAAATACTAAAAAAGGATGAAAAATAAAAGGATGTGGGAGAAAGGAAGCTCTATGGCACCTGACATAATAAAGGTCTTTGGACTGTAAACTTTTACAACCCAAGTACAAATACAGATTGTCTTCACACGGAGTGCATATGTCCATTCTGGAGAGCCAGTTAAGTCTAGTGGTTAAGGCACCAGACTTGAAACCAGGAGATTGTAAATTCTAATCCTGCCTTACCCACGAAAACCCAGCTGAATGATCTTAGGCCAGTCTGTCTCTCAACCCAGCTCACATCACAGGGTTGTTGTTGTGAGGAAAATAGGAGGAGGAAGTGTCTTGGATATGTGTGTCACCTTGAGTTATTTGTAAAAATAATAAAGGCAGGATATGAATAAATAAACAAATAAACAAATATGATATACAAAAGTATCTGAAAGACACAAAAAGACTATTAAGAAAAGAACTATTCATTTCCTAATGTTAGGCTAAAGTGACACTAGATTATAAAGGAAATATATAATTTATATTATATATATATAATTTAATATCTGCCCCCATTCTACTACATGAAATAGTTTGGATATTTATTCCTAAGGTTGTTTTTGTATTCCCTCAGATTTATTTTAGCAGTAACAGTACAGTTCGGAGAGAGTGAAGAATACAAATTGCTGAAATAAATAAATAGGCATGTTCCCACACTGCTTTCAAATAAATTAAAAACTGGAATCCTTTTTGGCTGAATAAATCAAGGAATAGCTTCAACACCACAGATTTAATTTTTTTTAAGTGATATTGACTATTTGAAATGCACTACAACATGGACCTAACTATGGGCCACCTCCTGGCCCCTTTCATAACCTGGAAGGGCCTGGATTCAGGAAACAGGAGACCGAGTTAACATCGCAGAACTTCCTATGTACTTCCTTAAGAATCATTGGCTCATTTCATATCACATCACACAACTGTGCCTCAGGCACCTTGACCTGCCCTGCCCAATATGACTCAGCAGATACAATAAGGATGAAAAATATTGAATGGGCCCTGACTTTCTGTAAGGAAAACATGATACTAATGCACCAAAAGACAACTACCTCTTCTCTTATCTGTTTATTCCCTGGACACTATTTCTCTTCCCCCACCCTCCAATCTCCCAGTGTAATCCCAACATACCATGACAATTTGTAATACACTGCTCAAAAAAATAAAGGGAACACTAAGACATCCTAGATCTGGAATGAATGAAATATTCTTATTAAATATTTTGTTCATTACATAGTTGAATGTACTGACAACAAAATCACACAAAAATTATCAATGGAAATCAAATTTAGCAACCCACTGAGATCTAGATTTGGAGTTACACTCAAAATTAAAGTGGAAAAAACACTACAGGCTGATCCAACTTTGATGTAATGTCCTTAAAACAAGTCAAAATGAGGCTCAGTAATGTGTGTGGCCTCCACATGCCTGTATGACCTCTCCACAATGCCTGGGCATGCTCCTGGTTAGGTGGTGGATGATCTCTGGAGGGATCTCCTCCCACACTTGGACTAAAGCATCCCCCAACTCCTGAACAGTCTGTGGTGCAATGTGGCATTGGTGGATGGAACAAGACATGATATCCCAGATGTGTTCAATTGGATTCAGATCTGGGGAATGGGCGGGCCAGTCCACAGCAGCATCAATGTCTTTCAGGAACTGCTGACACACTCCAGCCACATGAGATCTAGCATTGTCATGCATTAGGAGGAACCCAGGGCCAACTGCACCAGCATATGGTCTCACAAGGGGTCTGAGGATCTCATCTCGGTACCTAATGGCAGTTAGGCTACCTCTGGTGAGCACATGGAGGGCTGTGTGGCCCCCTAAAGAAATGCCACCCCACACCATTACTGACACACTGCCAAACCAGTCATGCTGGAGGATGTTGCAGGCAGCAGAATGTTCTCCTTAGCATCTCCAGACTCTGTCACCTCTGTCACATGTGCTCAGTGTGAACCTGCTTTCATCTGTGAAGAGCACAGGGCGCCAGTGGTGAATTTGCCAATCTTGGTGTTCTCTGGCAAATCCCAAACATCCTGCATGGTGTTGGGCTGTAAGCACAACCCCCACTTGTGGACATCGGGCCCTCATACCACCCTCAGGGAGTCTGTTTCTGACCGTTTGAGCAGCCACATGCACATTTGTGGCCTGCTGAAGGTCATTTTGCAGAGCTCTGGCAGTGCTCCTCCTGTCCCTCCTTGCACAAAGGCGGAGGTAGTGGTCCTGATGATGGGTTGTTGCCCTCCTACGGCAGACTCCATGTCTCCTGATAGACTGACCTGTCTCCTGGTAGCACCTCCATGCTCTGGACACTACGCTGACAGACACAGCAAACCTTCTTGCCACAGCTCGCATTGATGTGCCATCCTGGATGAGCTGCACTACCTGAGCCACTTGTGTGGGTTGTAAACTCTGTCTCATGCTACCACTAGAGTGAAAGCACCACCAGCATTCAAAAGTGACCAAACCATCAGCCAGAAAGCCTAGGAACTGAGAAGTGGTCTGTGGTCACCACCTGCAGAACCCCAATCCTTTATTGAGGATGTCTTGCTAAGTGCCTATGCTTTCCACCAGTTGTCTATTCCATTTGCACAACAGCATGTGGAATTGATTGTCAGTCAGTGTTGCCACCTAAGTGGACAGTTTGATTTCACAGAAGTGTGACTGACTTGGAGTTACATTGTGTTGTTTCAGTGTTCCCTTTATTTTTTTGAGCAGTGTATATTTAGTTAGCTTGCACTGCTCTTCCAGATCCCCCCCCCTCCAGTATTGGAATGTTTATGAGTTTACACATATACCTTGAACAGGTTTTGTTCAAATATGTTTGATAAATAAAATGCATTAATATATATACTTCTCAGTAGCCATCAATTAGAAAATGTATGATAAAGAAACACATTTCTTTTTAACAGAAATTGACACTAAGTATAACTGTGGTGGTACAATGTTTTCCTAGGATATTTATGTTCATAGAAATTTATTTTTATTACTGTCAGTTGGCACTTTTGATACAAAAGGAGCCAAAATGACCATCCTTTGTATCTTCAGTATTATATAAATATTTTGGAAGGATTATTTGCTCATCTAACACCTCCCCATCCCCCAAAGAACAGCTTATATTTGCCATGGTAAATATTTATGATCTGTACAGTGGAGTAGAAACGATTATGAGGGCCTGTGGGGTACAAAATAGTGGCTGTTCAGCCTGAGATAACTGACAGCTTTGGAATACCAACAACAACAACAACAACAACAACAACAATAGTAATAATAATAATAACAATGACGACGATGATGATGATAATGATGAAGCAGAGGCACAAAAGATCAGCTCCTGATTGACAAAATGATTTTAGAGAACTGCAAAAGCCAAAAAACAAATCTGCATACAACTTGGATTGACTACAAGAAAGCATTTGATTTACTACCGCACAGCTTGATCATCAAGTGCCTCGATATCATTGGAATATGCAAGTGCATTGGTACTTTCACTGCAAATGCGATGAAGCACTGGAAAACAGAACTGTTTATTGGAAGTGAAAGCTATGGACTGGTCAACATCAAAAGAGGGATTTTCCAGGGTGATTCTTTGTCACCTCTGCTGTTCATCATCACCATGACCCCCCCTGTCAACAATTTTACAGAAAGCTAACCTGGGTTATCAAATTGCTAAAAATTCACAGAAAATCTCTCACCTGCTGCACATGGATGATCTGTAGTTATACAGAAAATCAGAAATTGAAATCCAGTCACTGACCAATGCAGTTCAAATTGTCAGCACTGACATCAGCATGGAATTTGGCCTGGACAAATGTGCCACAGTGGCACTGAAGAAAGGGAAGATCATAGAAAGTGATGGAATTGAAATGTCCAATGAACAAACCATCAAGTGCCACCAACCTGAAGCCTACAAATACCTGGCATACTGCAGCTGGATAATATCAAGCACGGGCAAGTGAAAAATGTGGTCAGCAAAGAATACACACAAATAACAGTAAAATTTATCTGGCAAAGGAAAAAACCTAGAATAAATTTTAAGGCAATGCAGGATATGAAGAGCAGGGGAGGGCTGGTACTTTCAAATTGGGAGTTGTATCATAGTGCAGCCTTTTTAGTATGGTTGAAGGAATGGGTGAATTTAACCAATAAAAGAATATTATTCTTAGAAGGCCATGACTTGCAAAGGAGGTAGCATGCTTTTTTATGGGATGTAGGGAAAATTAGCCAGAAATATTTTCACAGACACCTAATCAGAGTCTCATTATTAACTAATTGGAAGAAAATACAGAAAAAACACTATTTAAAAATACTAATTTGGATTTCAACAATGGAGGCGATGATTCACCCAAATAAATCTGGATATCACTAAACTGATTAAATATAAGGATCTACTGGATACACAAGGAAATTTGAAATCGTGGCAAGAATCAAGAGCGGGGACTAAAAATTGATCAGTGGGCATATCTTCAAATTCAAAGTAGATATAAGCAGGACAAGAAAGAATTTGGAATTAACAATAAACTCCAGCAATTAGATAAAATTTTATTAGGATCAGGCAAAAAAAAAAAACAAAATTTTATAATTATTTATTAGAAGTAGAATTAGAAGAAGAAATTGTAAAAGGGAACATGATAGCCTGGAGTGGGAATATAGGACGTAGCATCACCATAACAGAATGAGAAAAGGTCTGGGGTAGAAATAATAAAATTACAAAATCGGTAGCATACAAAGAAAACGCCTATAAAATGTTTTATAGATGGCACCTTCCTCCTTCAAGATTAGCGAAGATGCACCCCAATATGAGTCCGAATTGCTGGAAATGAAAAAAAAGAGGGAACTTTTTTCCATGTGTGGTGGTCGTCCTGGACAAAAGCTCAAAAATATTGCAGAAAATTAGAAATTGGCTGGAAGAAATGACAAGAGAACAGATCAAATTCAAACCAGAGTCCTTTCTGTTAGGGATCTTTGATAAACAAATATCAAAAAAAGTGAAATATATAATAATACACATTTTGACAGCGGCCAGATTGGTTTTTGCACAATGTTGGAAGCAGCCTCATGTTCCATTAGAGGAGATGATCATTCAAAAAATTTCAAGTTGTGCAGAAATGGACAAATTAACTTTGGGATTAAAAAATAAAGACACTTCAAAATACTACAACAGCTGGAACTGCTGGTACAAATGGATAGACCAAAGATAGACTTCACACTAAAAGGCAAAGGATAGGATAAATCCGTAGTAGTGATACACAGATATATGAAAGGATTAGGTATGTGTATATGGCATAAAATAAGGATGAAAAAGAGGTCTTACAAACTGTTGAAGATGAGAATGTTTTTAATTGTTTTCTAATTTTTTTCTTTCTATTTTCTTCTCCCTTTCTTCTTTTTCTCTCTTTCATTTATGTATGTGTTGTTGGTTTGTTTTAATTGTAAAATCAGTAAAATTTATTGTTATTGTTATTGTTGTTATTATTATTATTATTATTATTAATAATAATAATAATAATAATAATAGATACAAACTCAAGGTTAACCGCACTAATAGGAAGGGATAATCAAGTCTGAGTTCTGTCCAAGGTCTTGATGATTGTAACATGTACCTCCCATTTTGCTGGATCTTGACAGTCTGTTTTCCAACTATCTGCCATTTAGCATCCCTCAGATTTGCCAGTGGCTTTATTTTTTTCCTCCATCTGTTAGTAAAAAAAAATGCATTCAGCAACATCACACAAAGCCCCAGATTTATTTCATTAATTATTAAAGGTAGGTTGCATCTGACCTCTGGTTCATATTTGCATATTAGTAGAGGTAAAGTGAGACTTAAAGAGGTTGATGGTGTTCTCAGGACCCAGAGAGTTAGAAGATTAAACATGATTTTATAAAGACTGAAGGATTCAAAAACCTATAATTCTCGAAGCAAGAGTTTTCAGGAGGTAACTCCTTGAAAACAACATCTCAAAGATAAATAACATCACTCTGATTTATCATCTGCCCTTTCTTTTAATCAAGAGAGCTCAGCTGTCTGAAATCAAGTGGAAACACAGTGCTCTTCAGCTGAATAACTAAAGGTGCTTGCTTAATGAGCAGCAATGGTCATTTGCTATTTGTTATGGCTGGACAGGAGGTCACATATCCTTGGAGCACAGAGAAAAGAGGAAGTAGAAAGCTGAAAAAACATCTGAGGTTTTGTGGAAGCAGTTGAAAAAAAAGATGTTAAGGGCAGCCAGGGCAGGGTCAGTTTTCTGTGGACATTGATGCTCATTTAAACACTGCTGTGGGATGCCTGAGTATTAAGTATTTCTGTTATTCTGCTTGGATTTTTTTTTTCAAAAAAAATTGTTAAACATAAATCACAAACACAATTCCATAAAAAATGTATCAACTCTCCTGTTGCCTGCTGCTATTGCTCAGGGAAGCACAGAGTATGAAACAATACATTTAAGCTTTGGAATTAATCACTTCAGTGCAAAAATAAGAACTGTTCAACAATACAAAGGAATGTTAAAAGACTGCATATTATTCACATTTAAGAGAATGAGGATGCCATCCATTTTGTGACAGAGAAAATTAGCCAAGGATGTCTCCTAGTACAAATATGCTATCATTATACAACTTGTCTCACAGGATCTTTAAAACAACTAGAAAGACAGCCCTCAGCCTTTAACAACTCCAGGAAGGTAGAGAAAAATTCCCTAGTGAGCATTTACAGTCTTCTAATTTTGGAAAGAATAGATTTGGCTAAGACATAGCTGTGGGGAAAGGCATTGTGAGTGAAATCTACATGTAAACAGATATGTTTGTCTTCTATATGACATATGGAGAAAAAGGTCATCTTTCTCTTGATACATTGCCTATATGATACAGATACTTAAGTAAAAAGTTAGGAAATGCTTCAGCTCACCAAGGTGAAGTGGTGAAATATGCATGTTGGATTGTGTTTTCAATTTGAAAGCATGCTATGAAATGAGAACTCACATACTGAGTCAGTCAAATTTCACAGGGATTAATCTCCAGTAAATTGTTGTCCTATAAAATAGATTTTATAAACAGCACATGGGCAATTGTGAAGCAAAGCATCATGAAAGAATGATTTCATCACTCACCGAAATTGTGTTCTGTTACTATAGATTTGTTGGCATAAATACAGACATTTTGTTGCTTCATATGTTAAAATATGACCATTTCTATACATAATTATGAGATGGGTAACATCTAGCAATTAGGTCCTCATTGTACCATTATAAAGAGAAGATGCAATTTAAGTAATTATTGCATGCAACAATATATACAACAAATATCCTGGATTAAAATTGGAATTACAATTCACTATAGCTTAAAAATACTATGTTCTGGATTTTATATAAAGACACAAGCTTATTCTTACAAATTCAGAAGATACTCAAATTAATATTACCATCTTTCTTTTGTACTGTAATTTTTTGCCTGGTCCTTTGCTTTTTTTTTTAATGGGACCTTTTGCTTTGTTAGCTTTTCTTTTTTTAATTTTCTCTAATCAATTCTTGGGAAAGAGTTTCATTTAGGAGAAACTGGGTGCATAGATATAACAATAGCACTTAGATTTATATACTACTTCACAGTGCTTTCCAGCACTGTCTAAGCACTTTACAGGGTCAGCCTTTTGCCCCCAATAATCTGGGTCCTCATTTTACCAACCTCAGAAGGATGGAAGGCTAAGTCAACCTTGAACTGGTCAGGATTAAACTCCTGACAGTTGGCAGAATTAGCCTGCAATACTATAGTCTAATCACTGCACCATCAAGGCTCCTAGGTATTAAGGATCAAGCAAAATTCTGGTTGTTTTAAAGGAATCAATGGAGTTGAGGGATGTTTCCCAATATCATGCAATTCTTTCATAGTTAATCAGAGCTCAGGACTTTAGAATAGAATAGAATAGAACAGAACAGAATAGAATAGAACATTTAATTGGCCAAGTGTGATTGGACACACAAGGAATTTGTCTTGGTGTAAATACTCTCACTATACATAAATTGTATTATAACTGGACATGCACATTATTAAACCCCCACCCATCCAACAAATCTTCCTCTCCACCTTCCTAAGGAGAATATTGCATTTATTTATGGACAAAAATACACAGAACTACTTAACTAAGAATATGCAGTGGATGCATTTAGTCAATACTGTATTTTTATACATAATCTGAAAAGAAATTCAGACATGATTGTTGGATCTCTGAATTCAAGTTTTGGTTTTATTCTATGTATTATTGACAATGGCAGCTCCCCGCCCCTGCCCCCCCCCTTTTTTTTTTAGAATGGCAGCCTTCAGAGATCAGACAGATTGCAATTCTCTTAGAACTGCACAAGTTTCCAACAAGTCTTTACCATTGGAAGACTGGAATGGATCCCTTCTGCGGGGGAATGTTAATTGGGTTGAATATTTCCAGTTCTAATGATTTTTGTCCATTAACTATTATTATTGTTTATTTTTAACCATTACTTAAAAAGATATGCACCAACACTGTGACCACCACATAAATACATTAACTGAGAGAGATTTAGCTGTAGCATAAAATGACATTCTGCATAATGATTCTACTACCCTTGCATCAGTGACTGAAAGAATTGGCCCTATGTATATGTAAGGCTCGAAAATTTCACACAAAAATTCAGTTCAGATAAAGTGATTCAAATCTTGGATAACGAAGGAAAAGGAGGAGTGGGAAAGAAGAGAAAAGTAATAAAGAGGAAGTGAGTAAAATTTATGTAATTTTCTCACTGCTGACATATGGCTCCCTATAGGAAATTCAACAGAAAAAAATGTGCTCAATCCTTCGTTAGATAGATGAATGTACTGTGGTGAAGAAAAACATTTTAAAATTGTCTATACACTTGAAGACATATGTTTGCCCAATGTGGGAGGAACAGAGATTTCTAATTACATATCTCAAAATTCACAAGAGTTACAGAGAAAAAGAAAAGAATATTGAATACGGGATGATTTTCCAGCTCACATTAGCAGGACTGTTCATCCTGTATGAACTGAGTTTCTATATAGAATATATCATATCCATATAGCAATATGTCAATCTTGCCCAGTCAGGTTCCTTGCTGATTTTATAGGATTAAGAGTGAAGTACATATCTGAAAAAAGTACACCTATCTATTCTAATACATATTTTTATGTGTCCTGTAGGAAATTGAATTTCTGGCCCAAGAAAATACGGAAATAAGATGAAGAAAATTAAATATCACAGCAAAATCACACATATAAAAATAAAATGATACAACAGTAGTCTATCAAATTATTTAATGACTTTAGTGAAATATATTATAGTTCTGAATGTCCATAGAAATTTTGTTTTATTTCTTTATTTAAAAATGAAAACTGGCTGAAATTCCCAGCTGTAGAATGGATTTACAGGTAGTCCTCAACTTACAACAGTTCGCTTAGTCCCTGTTTGAAGTTACAGTGGCACTGAGTGACTTATCATCACTTGATTGGCACGTGTGCTTTTACACCTCATTCTTCCTTTCTCCCTGCTCTTAAAAGCAGCACTCAGCCATCTTTGCTGAGAGTGGAGTATCCTGTCAACCCAGCAGACAACTGTCTTGAACGGTGACATATCTTATTGTATTTTAATTACTCTAGTCACCCTAAGGTTGTAATGTGAATGCTATACATTATTCCTCATGTCAAATGGAATGAAGGATAAGACAATAGCTAAACCAAGTGGCAGTAGATGCTTTCTATAATAACCACGTAAACAAAACTTGGAGCTGATGGGAGCCTGGTGGTATACAAGCTTTGTAAAACACACACACACACACACACACATATATTAAGATCAGAAACATTTTTATCTTGTATACATACCTTGCTGTACATAAACTGGCTTAATATTCAGAGAGTCACTCAGTCTCTTCCCTCATCATTTGTCCCCTGCCTTTCCTTGGAGATTCCTTTCACACATGAAAGACCATGGCTGTGAATTGCTCATTTAGGCATGCTGGCTTTATTCCTGCCCATTCTCTCCTCCACTTAAGTGAATAAATGTTTGTTAAGTGAATGTTTGCAAAATCTAGACTGAAATAGGCTTTCTTTTTAAATCTAAACAGTTAGCACTGTGTCCCTTGGGGAGAAGAACTGGGAAGAGAAGCTTTCATGAAAAGATAACAAACACAAGGCACTCATTTACTATTAAATCTGCATTGCACATTGCAATGGAAATAATGAATATTTACCACCCCATCCCCAAATAGGCGGCTTAATGCAAATTCAGCTTTCCCTTCCTGGTTCTGTCTCTTGTTAATTTCTTCAACCTCCCAAGGTCACAAAAGCTATGGTGCTGACAAAACCATCTAAAAACTAGTGGACTGTGTGTGTGCATGGACTAGGGTTGGGAAGGAGTCAGAAATCTAGGGTTTCTTGCTTCCTTGGTTTAAATTCAGGTAATCCTCACTCTGATTTCAACATTCTTTGACAAACAAGAACAGGGGTAGAATGAGAAATTTTTTTAAAAATCAAACAAAGGAATTGTTTTCAGCCTCTTACTATTAGTACCATTCAGATCCATGTGCTTGGGAGACAGAGGGGTTAAAAAGAAGGCGGTATACAATTCTGAGCATCTACACAGCTGCCTCTCTCATGGGATTTTACTGAGGGACATTCTTTAATCTGCTTCCTGATCCATCCCTTTTGACTTTCCTTTTGACAATTTCTCCCCTTATACCAAGTCTGATCCCATTGTGTTCTGGTTTGTCTGGAGTCCCTTTTCCCTATTTATTTCAAACAATAATAGCACTTAGACTTATACACTGCTTTACAGCTGTCTCTAAGTGGTTTCCAGAGTCACCATATTGCCATCCCCAACAATTTGGGTCCTCATTTTACCAACCTTGGAAGGATGGAATGCTGAATCAACCTTGAGCCTGGTGAGATTCGAACTGCCAAATTGCAGGCAGCCGGCAGGCAGCAGAAGTAGCCTGCAGTACTACATTTTAACCACTGTGCCACTGTGGCTCATGTTATGTTGGGTTGTAAAGAATAAAGGAGAGAGAAAAGGAGAGAAAAGGAACATCAAAGGAAATAAATATTCTTCTCTGTTTTGCAACAATTAGTCTAATAATCATTAGTCTAATAATCATTTTGCAACCCTCTCACTCCATTGAGGAAGGTGGCCCACAAAATTGTTTGCCTCATTCAGTTACATAAATAAATTTGATCAGCATGTTTATTTAATATGCTCCCCACAAATTTAAGCATGGCTCTTTACTATTATATGTTGCTTACTCATACCTGGGAGCAATTTGTCCAGCCCTGACAATACTACTTCCAAGAAGTATAATCTTCCAAGAAAAAATAGTGGTTACACCTATTTATTTCATTATTTTATTTATTTGATTTGTCAATCACTTACAAGATAATAGGCATAAGTATAAACATGACTAAGAATACAAGAAATAGGTACGAATAAATGGGGACAATAGGACAGGGACGGTAGGCACAATTGTTCACTTGTGCACGCCCCTTATAGATCTCTTAGGAATGGGGTGAGGTCAATAATGGATAGTGTAAGGTTAAAGGAGTGGGGGTTAGAGGATGTAACAACAGAGTCAGGCAGTGTATTCCAGGTATTGACCACTCTGTTGCTGAAGTCGTACTTTCTGCAATCAAGTTTGGAGCAGTTAACACTGAGTTTGTATCTGTTGTGTATTGTTATGGTTGAAGCTGAAGTAGTCATTGAGTGATAGAACATTGTAGCAGATAATTTTGTGTACTAGGCTTAAGTCCAACCGTAGGCACCGTAGTTCAAAGTTGTCCAATCCCAAAATTTCAAGCCCGGTGATATAGGGTATTCTGTTGCAAGCAGAGGAGTGTAATATTCTTCTTGTTAAATACTTCTGGACATGCTCAATTGTATTAATGTCCAATATACAGTGTGGATTCCAGACAGATGAGCTGTATTAGAGTATTGGTCTAGCAAATGTTTTGTATGCTTTAGTTAGCAATTCTATATTTCTACAGGAGAAGCTTCGTAAGATTAGATTTACAACTCTTAATGTCTTTTTGGCAATGCTGTTACAGTGAGCTCTGGTGTTTAGTTCATTATCTATGAGTACTCTGAAGTCCTTGACAGAGTGAGGGTCATCAACGATGTCATATCCACCTCGCCTGTATTTTGTGTACTGATCTTTTTTACCAATGTGTAGGACAGAGCATTTGTTTGTCGAGATTTGGAGTTGCCAATTGTTTGATCATTCAGACACACAATCAAAGTCACTTTGAAGGACAGTAGCATTGTTGGCGGTGTTGAATAGTTTTACATCATCCACAGAGAAGATGCAGTTGCTTATAAGGTGATCACAAAGGTCATGTATATAGAGTGTAAAGAGTGTGGGTCCTAGAACACTGTCTTGGGGGACATCCTCTTAAAAGGATGGGATACTGTCTGGTTCTGGACAGTAGCTTCCCATGCCTGCTTAGTACGCTGGAGCTGACTTCTTGAACCTTCCTTTCTTATCTGCTTCTTTCCCAAAAATAAGTTTTGTTTTGCTTTTTTGGAAGAGGATTTGAGTGCAAAAACCTGGGCTTTCTGCATTGCTCCCAAAGCTTGGTGCTTAAACCCCAAATTTCCCTCCTTCAAAAAAGAATGTTTAGACTTTCTCCTCAACTTTACTTTTTTAACTTTGGTTAATAATTTTAACTGAGTTTGAAGTGATGGGGAAGGGAAATCTATATGTTATTTTAATTAGAAAGCTGGGATATAAATTGAAATGAGTAAGTAAATAATCCTTCAGCAAAATGGACAGACATTTCTGAAATTTATCAAGGAAGTCTTGGTGTATTTTTTCCTACCACATTTTGGACTGGGAGTAATAAAAATTGCAATTTAAACAAAGTTTAACTCTGAAGGACCATTAAAAGCAGAGTCTAAAATTGCCTGTGCTACTGGTTTGCAGCCAGATCTGCTTAGTCCCAAACTCTCTTTTGTTCTATTCTGTTTCTTCCATTGATTTTTTCCCCTTCAAGATTCTGCTTTTCAACTTATTTTATTCTATTTGTATTAATTTATTTATCGAGTTACTGAGAAAAAGCGTCAGTCACCTCTCCAGAAAACTATCAAATGTAATGTTCCCTCCTCCCAAAAAACTAAAATACAAGTATGAAATAATATGATGGCAAAATTGACTGATTTAATGAGAGAAAAGCAGAAATGCAGCTTATTGTTACCTGAAAACTGCTTCTAGATTTTGTGCTCGATGCAGAAAAATAATGAAATCCTGACTTTGGGTTTTGCTAATTAAGTTAATCATTATAGAAATGACTAGTATTTGGTAAGCTGGTACAGTTAAAAGTTGAAGTTGCAATTCTACTTTGTATTTTCTGTGCTGAACATTGTTGGAAGAGTAAACAATGCAAATCAAAATCCTAGTTGAAATGAATAAACCAGCCCTATAAATATATTCATGTGGTATGTAATATAATAATACTTTATTTGCGGTCACAGACCAAAACACAAGTACAACAAAAGAAGAACATGGGAAAGTTAATCATGCACAATTGGTTACCAAAAACTTGACTAAGGGAAATTACAACATTCTCCTCTGATGGTTACCACTCTTAAAAAAAAATTGGAAACCTGAGAGTGATGTATAGGAGCCACCCCCTAGACAATATAAGAACAAATTACTAACATTGGGTCTAGAAGGGTCTGTTTCAAGGAGAGACAGTAACTTAGATCTGCCTGCATTATACATGGGACAATATAAAAGGACATGCTCCACAGTTTCAACCTCAGCTCTGTCACAGGGGCATAGTCGCTTGTTAATCGGGAGCCTCTTAAATCGCCCATCCAATAGTGCTGAGGGAAATACATTAAAGCGAGCTAGGGAGAAAGCTCTTCTATACTTGAGAATGGTTAGAGTACAAAAATAGGAAGCCATCCTCAGTCTATAATTATTAAATTGGCTGAAGATCAGAGGGGAGCAAGTTTTGTTAGCTCTGGCTCGTAGATATTGCAAGTCAATGTCCACAAGCCATTGGACTACCCTAAATTGGGCGTCCTTATGGCCATAATCTCCCAGGGCATCCCCTGTAAAACCTAGCAGGTGTAATTTCTTCATCAACTCCCTATCCCAATGAGAAATATGAGAGTCAGCAAACGCCAGGGAGAGGTAGCTACCAGGAACTGCCAGAAAGAGCACCTGAAACCACCATATTCATGTGATATATTTTTGCATGCATGTACTTACCAGAAGCCACAGTTTAAAAATTCAAAAACAAAAGTATAACATTCATCTGGTTAACTACTAATTAAAATTAACTGCCTGTAAAATAAGGCTTCTCATTTATAAATCAATTGGTCCCTCTCTGTATGTACTCAAGAATTTTCCTCTGTATGTACTCAAGAATTGTCATACTAGAACCTATAGACATTAAGGCTATGAAGATTCTGACAAATTGGAAATGCTTGAAACCAACATGAGTGGAACACTTTGCCATTTATTAAGACTTTTTTAGGCTTATTTATTAAACTTTTTAGACTTCTTTGTATTCTTGAAAAGAGGTGTTGCTGCTTTAAGACTCAAGTTAACTTTGAGTAGATTTCTCAAAATAACAACTTTACCCCAGAAGTCTCATATAGAAAAGTGAGGAAAAAATGAGAGAGGTGTTAGATTCATTGCCTTCAAAACACCTTTTCTAGATCATTTTTAAATGAGCCAAATACGGATGTGCAGTGTGTACTCTTCTTTCCTCCCACCAAAAGCAAAGGGGGGGGGGGGAAGGGGGGGAAAAAAACCAGAAAGGAGAAGGAGTAAGAAAGTGGGGAAATAAAATTGGATAGAAATGATGTGAAGGAAACAGGAAAAATTATTTTAAAAACAAAATATGCAAATAAGTATGAATTATTTTTCACAGTTCAATAATTAAAATGTTTGCTCCAGTAGTCCATTTCTCAATATATTTATTTTCTTATGGTACAAGATTCTTCCCATAACAGTAATCTTTCCCATCTCTTATCAATTCTATTTTGCATATCAAGAAAATTTTCTTGAGAGTTCTTCAGCAGCTATACTTAATTCCTTTCTAAATGTCAAACTGACACATTAATAGTAAGAGAGAGACCAATTTCTCTGTTAGCGTTCTCTATAAAGCAAAATACAGCTAGTACTGCAAATGTTCTCCATTCTTTATGTCTCTATTTACTTCACTAAACTGCTGTACTGAAAGTGAACTCATACTTTTTGCAGAAGTAATTATGCTTATGAATTTTTTTCTAAAAAATATTATTTTTAATTGTGGAGATGCTTCCACTGCAATTCATTTTATTAACGTAAATAATTCAATGAGTAAATGAAAGAATGCCATGAATCTGCTTATATATGTTTGCATATGCATGTGTGTTCTTAATCAATGGATAAAGTCTGCTATATAGTAGAAATATAGATTAAAAATTCTATTGTTAAATATTATGATAATATGAAAAATGTTAAGGAACATATTTATTTTTATTTTTATTATTTTTAAACAAAATAGTGGAACTTATATACACATTTATTTTGGTTAAATCTAGATTTGTATATGTGCATGCATATACCTTTGCCTATATGTACTTGCAAGAGTACATTAAATATGCATCTGTGGTGCAGTGGTTAGAGCGCAGTACTACAAGCTACTTCTGCAGTCAGCTGCCTACAATTTGGCAGTTCAAATCCCATCAGGCTCAAGGTTGACTCAGCCTTCCATCCTTCCAAGATGGGTAATATGAGGACCCAAATTGTTGGGGGCAATATGTTGACTCTGTAAACCTCTTAGAGAGGGCTGTAAAGCACTATAAAGTGGTATATAAATCTCAGTGCTATTGCTATTTTCATTAGGACCATATTCAAAATGTAAAAAATGTTTTGTTTCAAACCCAAAAAGAACTGTAGGGATTCTATTGTATTAATTCCAAACAGGCATAGTCTAAACCATAGATCTGAAACCAAATTCTTGACAATCCAGGATCTAAAATAGTTCTGGATCTTCCAGGGCAAGAAAACAATAGGATTCAGAACAACGAAAGAAGAAAGAAGGTAAACATAATCTGCCATTTGTGTGTTCTCATAGGCATACAAACTGTATTTCAGGTTCTTCCATCAGTCTGTGAAAAAGATAGAGGAAAACAATGGTTTTTGCAAACACAGGCTCTGATGGGACAGGACAAATTAAAATGAACCATGAAGTTGGCATGAAAATAAAAGTGCAGTTAAACCTGGTAGGAGAGAAGAAGAAATGAGATGGATGGCAAATAAATAAATGGAATAGAGAAAAGGAGGAAGAAAGGAAGGCCCCCAAGCCCAGGAAACCCAAAAGATTCACTACCAGATTCTTTACTACCAGAATCAAAAATACAAATAACCTTTAACAGTACATTATTAGATAACATTTGGAAAAAACAATTAGCCATCACTACCATCCCTTTTTAATCCTTGACCTGCTAAAAAAATGCAGAAATAGAAACAAACATGTACATGAACTGCATTAGTACTTTCCAAGCATATGAACAGAAGGTGCATATCCAAACCTAAGCTTAGCAGTTCAAACAGCTAGGTTTGTTGTTTGTTTTTGCTTTTTGCCCATTGTCCCTGTTGATTGTGGATTTTTCAGAGTGCATTTGAAAATAAAGGTACTCAACTACATAAAAGCATTCTGAATCTCAACATTAACAGGTAACAAGCTTAGAGACAGAATGATTGAAGTGACATAAAAGCATTGGAAATAAAATAAAATTTGAAATAAATAAATGCACACATACTGAACACTTTTTCAGAGCCTGAACAGCATATACAGATCAACATAAGGAAATAAAAATACAATAGCAGAGCCCAGATATACAGTGTTCAGGTACAGTATTGTTTTCAAAGCTCTTCAGATGTCCTTCACAGCTCCTCAATAAGGTAATATGGAGGGAGAGGTTTGGATATCTCAGAATGAGCTGTTCCTGAGTGGAATGAGATATGTTCGCATGGTCAACTTGCCATAACCAATGTGCCATGGCCAACTCACTGTGGGACAATTGAACAATTCAATTTAAGTATTTAAAATAATTTGTCATTCACATTATATTTGATCCTTCTTTTTGCAATGTTCTTTATTGATTCTATTGCACCGTTTCTTCTATATTCTTCTATATTAGTGTCCTATGGTGAGCTGTCCTGTGATGGGCCATGATGAGTTGTCCCACAGTGAATTGGTTGCAATGAGTTGGCCATGGCAAGTTGGCCATGGCAAGCTGGTCGAGATTCATTCCAGAGATAGTGGTCAGAACTCAAGGATGAAGACCCTTAGCATGGTACCCTCAGCATTCCCTCAGACATGAAACCCCCAGCAAGCCCTCTGTCTGGAATTTACCAGATGGGCATATTCAACTCAAAGAAGGCAGCTTTAGTTATATCTAGATTCTGAATCATGTAAGGCTTTAAAATTTAACACAAACACATTGACTTCAATTACACTTGGAATCTACCTCACAGCCAGTGCTGTGAGTAGTACTGGTGGTATTACTTGGGCAATTATTATTTGGAGGGTGGGATTTTTTTTAAAATTCAAAAGGGCTGTTTTGAAAATCATATAAATGGGTATAGAATGGGGGGGATACATCTCTCTAATTAAAATCATCCTATTATCCTATAAATAAGTTACCAGCAGGAGCCTCACTTCAGGACTAAATCTCATAAGATAATATAGATCCAAAGCATAAGAGACAAGTCAACATCAACTCAACAAAAAGAGAATAAAACAGCTGAATATACTTTTCCATCTGGAATCATGCAGTCCTGGATTCTGTCCAGAATAAAATAGCTCTGTCTTACATAACATCTGGAACCAATAGTCCAGAAACCCATCTTCCTTTTTATACAGAGTACATCTGAACACAGATAATTTTGTGCATGGAATGCTTTACACTTCTCAAGCTCTTTTTTAATATGAAAAAAAAATTACATCTCACAATTGTTTATGGAGTGACGAATTTATCTAAAAATGAACAATCACTTTCTCTGGTAATTGAAATTTGAATGTCTGCAGTTCTTTTTGGGGAAGCAACAAATGTTATTGCACAAGATCAGTCCTCTTATGTTCAGTTTGATAAGATTACAGAATCATGACAGAATTTAATCAAGATTAAATTGTGGGGAAAATATGGCAGGAAACAAATACACCTGCAATTGCAACTTAATAAATGTAGTCTAATTCTTGCTATTATTAGTACTGTTACTGCTTTGCATATTATTTGTAGAATGTTTACAACCTTAGATCCTAGCAAGCATAATCATCCAGATTAATCAATCTTGCAAAAAAGACACTTTGTTAGAAAAATACTACTTTTTTTTCAATGGAATCATGATAAAGTCATAACACTGAGTAACTGATATGAAAGCTATAGATTTTAAAAATGGCAAGTCAAGTTAAGAAACATGTACAAAGATTTGTTTTTGATGACTAATTGCAGTTATGTGGTGATGCTAAGCCAAACACATAATTAAGGAATTTGCATTATCCAGTTCAGATGACACATCTAACATTCCATCAGGAAGTGCTGGAATCAGCTATGCATTCAATTAAAGTTGCATTTATTTTCAAATCAGCTTGCTTTCATCCAGAGGCATTTTTTAAATGTTCTTCTGAACCAAAACAAAAACAAGTTGCCTTTACAGTCTAGGAAGAGGTCCTGATTCATCAAAACACTCAAAGGCATATTTTAATGGAAATTCTATTAACTTCAGGAAAATTACAAGCGAGGTTTTAAATCACACTAGATGAAATAGAGGATGATCCGCACAAGAATTTGCTACAGTATTGACTTTACTGAGCAAGGCATATGATTGAAAACACAGGAAAACTCTTTCAGAAAATTTAGAGAAAAAATCCAATTCTTCATTTTGCAAGATGTTCTTTTGCAAGAACAGAAAAGGCTGTTCTTAGCTGAGAACTTAGCAGTTCTCAGATGCTCAGTATGTCATATTGTTCTGTATGCAAATTGGGTTACTCCAAAACATGCAAATCTGATTGGTCAACTAAAGTACGCATTGGATTGGTTCACTAAGAACCAATCCAAATAAAGTAAAAAAGGCGGCAAATTCGATCAGCTGCCATTGGTTACAAGCCAGCAGGCTAGCCTGTATAAAAGGCTGCCGCTAAGTCGGCCAACCGTTCCGTTTTACTGACTCCTGTAAATAAAGACTTTTCGTTGTTGGAACCCGGTCTACCTCGTGCTTTTCCGAACAAAACACTGGCGACGAAGGTGGGATCGTCCTGAACACGAAAAACTGCATGCGGTGATAAGAAGCCCAGATGACAACAAAGATGCCTGGAAACAACGCACCGCCCGCACCCTTCAACCCCAACGAAGAGGATTGGGATTCCTATGCAGATCGCTTCCAAATGTATCTGGAAAGCAATGAAATGGAAGGAATTTCAGAGCAACGTAAGAGAGCTGTGTTCCTAACACACTGTGGGCCAACGGTTTTCAAGATGGCAAAGGCTCTAGCGAAGCCCCAAGATGTCAAACAACTAACGTGGCCAGAATTGCAATGAATTCTCAAAGCACATTACGCTCCGATGGTGTCAAACTTAATAAAGCGACACGAATTCTACAGGAGAGACCAGAGAGAGGGAGAGACCATCGCCGATTTCGTTGCTGCACTTCGACAAATAGGTGGTGAGTGTGAATTCTCAAACCTCGACGAGGCAATGAGGGATTGAGTGATGTTGGGGTTGAGAGACTCGACCACACAGGGTAAATTACTCAACAAACCCAACATCAGTGTAGCCAAAGCTATCAAGGAAGCCACAGCCGCCGAAGCCGTGAAAAAATCAGCTGTCACTATGAAGAAAATGAACACGCATAGTGATGAAACGAACCCAACCAAAGACAAAAAACAATCTACCACCACCACACATTATGAAGAGTGTGGCGAAACACCTGACAATAGCAAAGAAGACGACGAGGTCCACCGCCTATACACAAACAGAAAAGAGCGCGAAAGAAGAAATTGGCGGGAATGCGCTGGCTGCGGAGGAAACCATCCCCGAGCCGAATGCAGATTTCTCGATGCCATCTGCAGGGTCTGCAAGAAACGAGGGCATATTGAAAAAGTCTGCAGAAACAAAAAATACTACAGCCCAACGAGACGCAGAAATTCCCCAACACGAGCTGAGCCTAAACGAGCTGAGAGAAAGTGGCAACAAGAGAAGCGAGCCAATACACACCAAACTGTCATTATAAAGAGCGCTCAGACGGAAAGTGGGAAGAAAGTTAATGTCATTGTAGAAATCGAAGGGAAGCCCTGCAAGATGGAAGTAGACTCGGGGTCCTTTCTCTCTATGGTATCGTGGGACACAATAAAACAGCTAGTCCCAGATATCAAAACCAAAGAACTAAAGAAGCAGCACCTAACTCTCAAGGACTACCAGGGAAACCAAATCTCTGTAGTCGGCATGGGACATTTCCGAGTTACCTACAAAGAACACAAATGGGACATTTCCGAGTTACCTACAAAGAACAGCAGTGCTACTGCTGACCATAGTCGACAGAGACAGACCAAGTCTCCTGGGCATCTAATGGTTCGCACCATTGGGCATCGGGATGACCGGGATCGATCGAGTGACTGCAACCGGCTGGGAAGAAGACCTCATCTGGGAATTCCAGGATGTTTTTGACGGCTCACTTGGCAAGTATCGGGGAAATCCCATTTCTTTCAGTTTAAACCCCCAAATAGCCCCACGAAGAATAAAAGCCAGACGAGTTCCTTTTGCACTAAAGGCAAAAATAGAGGAACAGCTAGACAAATTAATAGCCCAAGGGGTATTAGAACCTGTGGACCATGCCAAGTGGGAAACGCCTATAGTCACACCTATCAAACCCGACAGGTCCGTTAGAATCTGTGGTGACTATAAGGCTACCCTGAACCACGCATTACAACCAAGCGCATACCCGGTGCCAGTAGTCCAGCATTTGCTTCACTCCCTGGGAAAAGGAAAGGTTTTTGCTAAACTCGACCTAGCACAAGCCTACCAACAACTCCCAGTGGACCCAGAAACTGCGGAAGCACAGACTATAGTTACCCATAAGGGCGCATTCAAATGTCACCGACTGCAATTTGGAGTAAGTGTAGCCCCAGGCGTTTTCCAGAGTCTAATGGAATGCCTCCTAAATGGCATTCAAGGATTTGTACCATACTTTGACAACATCCTGATCTCAGCCAAAGATGAAACCCAATTAAAAAAAAGACTCAAAGAAGTACTAATTAAGTTTAGAGAATCTGGCCTCAAAGTGAAAAGAGAAAAGTGTTGCCTAGTTAAGAATAGCGTCGAATTCCTGGGCTATTTAATAGATGGAGAGGGTATACACCCTACAGACAAGAAAATTAAAGCCATCAATGAAGCACCAGAACCAAGAAACAAAGCCGAACTACAAGCATTTCTTGGACTGATAAATTTTTATAATGTATTCCTACCGAATAAAGCCACAATAGCAGAACCATTGCACCGTCTATTGGACAAGAAAGCAATTTGGACTTGGGGTTATAGAGAGAAGAATTCCTTCCAGAAAATTAAAAAATTGCTAATATCAACAAACGTTCTCATTCAATTTAGCGACACACTGCCATTGAGGGTAACCTGCGACGCTTCGCCTTTTGGAGTCGGTGCCATACTGAGCCACCAACTGCCTGATGGCAGAGAGGCACCCGAGAGGAATTACAGCCAACTCGACAGAGAAGCTCTAGCAATTGTCGCTGGAGTGAAACGCTTCCACGAGTACCTCTACGGGCGGACTTTTCAAATTATAACAGACCACAAACCACTAATGGGAATTTTGGTGGGAAACAAGCCAACACCAAATATCCTATCTCCAAGAATGACTAGATGGTCAGAGTTCCTAGCAGCCTATTCCTACACTCTGACACATCGACCAGGGAAACAAATTTCCCATGCAGACGCTTTGAGCAGAGCACCCTTACCAGAAACCGAGGAAGACCTGCCACCAGCGATGACAGCATTACAAATAGAGACTTGCCCCGATCTACCCATATCTGCTTATGATGTCGCCAGAGCCACCGCGAAAGACTCAGTGACTTCCCGCATCCTCAGCTGGGTAGGTAAAGGCTGGCCGGAAAATCAAAAAACTTAAAACTTTAAACCTTTCTGGACCAGACAGACTGAACTTTCGATTCAAAAAGGGTGTTTATTGTGGGGTGATCGGGTAGTCATTCCTAACAAACTACAACCAAGGGTACTTGGAATGTTACATGAAGGGCACCCGGGAATTGTGAAAATGAAAAGCCTTGCAAGAAGTTATGTTTGGTGGCTGGGTATTGATAAGGACATAGAATATTGGGTAAGCTCGTGCAACAAGTGCCAGGGAATTAGACCGTCCCCGCCTAAAGCACCCATTAGAGACTGGGAAACCCCATGAGGCCCTTGGTCAAGAATCCACATCGATTTCGCGGGTCCTACCAAGGGGCAACTAAAGTAAGTTGACTGATTGCTCAACTAAAGTAAGCATTGGATTGGTTCTTAGTGAACCAATTGGTTCACTAAGAACCAATCCAAATAAAGTAAAAAAGGCGGCAAATTCGATCAGCTGCCATTGGTTACAAGCCGGCAGGCTAGCCTGTATAAAAGACTGCCGCTAAGTCGGCCAACCATTCCGTTTTACTGACTCCTGTAAATAAAGACTTTTTGTTGTTGGAACCCGGTCTACCTCGTGCTTTTCTGAACAAAACACATATAAAGAAACATGTCCAATGTTTTAGGTCGGAGTAAAATACCTTGCAATATCTAGTGTTTTCTTTTGTATCACAAAGCATATGACCTTTCAACATTTCTTACAAACACATTTTGTTTTTATTTTTTTCATGTCAGTTATGTTTTTCATTTTCTTTATGGTTCTTTCCTTCAGATGCCAAGACTAGGTTAAGAGTAGGCATTTAAATAAATATTCAAAAGAGTTCACAAACTTGTAAGCACCACTCTATGTATGTATATATGTTGCTGTGTATGTATATATACTATATATATGCATATAAAAACATATAGTTATGTTTATGTATAACTATGTTTATGTATAATTTATATATTTAACTTGTACTGCAGATATTCCTTTGTTTCATTTGTGTTGTGACTTTAATTTCTTATGTTACCCAACCAAGTTATCCTGGGATACACTTGGTTACTAAATGTTTTCCTTTTCATTCAATACTTTTTTTAACAGAAAACCTGCTTTGCAATGCCAATCAAATAAATAACACAATGCATTTTACTAGAAGGTTAGATAGCATTATGTCAAAAAGAACAGTTTGGTTCACATGCACATACAAAAATTCAATTAGATTATTTTTCTATTTTTTTCGGTTTCAGTGATTCAACGGGTTATGGATTCTTCATGCCTCACTGCAATCTCAGATCATGCTCCCATGACTGCAATTTTAAAAATTAATACTTATAAATCAGCTAACTCTAGACGCTACTTGAATACCTCTCTTCTTACTGATTCAGCTGTATTGCTGAATCTTATTAAGGAGGAAATATGTTCCTGTTTTGAAATTAATTGGGGCTTAACCAGATTTTAATTGTATGGTACACATTGTATTTATTTATTTTTTAATTGAATGTATATAGCTGCCCATCTTATAAGAAGTGATTCTGGACTGTGTTAGGTTAGGAATTTAGTTAGGTGATCATTTCTTTTGCTTCAGGAAAAATAGCGAGGGAGGGGGAGAGAGAGAGGGAGAGAGAGAGAGAGAGAGAGAGAGAGAGAGAGAGGGAGGGAGGGAGGTAGAGACCTCGAGTTTATGCAGCTAGAACTAATGGTTAAGATTCACTCTTGTTTGCTATAAACCCCACAGATGAATCATATCAAACATTTACTCTAAGCAAAATTTATATTCTAGCTTTTAAATTCAGAAAATCTGTATATACTTTAAAAGTTGCTCATCAAAAATATTGAGAACCTGGAAAGAAAACTGGGAAGTTTTTGACCTATTTTTGAATAGCAGAAGCAATGGAATTTTATTTCCAAAATGCAGACTAACAATGGGAAATGATTTTTCAAAACAGAATCTATTAATCAATAGTTTTTATTAATTCTGTACTCTGTTACATAAATAGAGATTTCTGTAACTAAACATTGTGTGGGACACAATGAAATGGGGAAAAAAATTACAAGAACATAAAAATATACTGGCATAACTATTGATATTACAAGAGATTACAGAGACTTTGCAATTTATGGAATTGGGTAAAGCCTCCAAACCAAATGGTTTTCCTGCTGAATGATATAGAATTTTGATAGACCTATTGACACTTGTGTATGAGGGGATTATATTTTGTTCATTCACAATAATTAAACTCTGAGAAACATCCTACAAAATGTATTAACTTGTAGCACATCTTTGCTTGACTTGAATGTTAAGACGATATTTTTGCTTAACAAAACTAAGATATTAACATCAGCTAGGTAGGAGATTACACAAAGTAATACAACCCATAATATACCCACCTGTATCTAGATTTACAAAATCTCTGACAGTATTCCCCTGCTGGTTAGCATTGCTGCACATAAACAAGAATCAGCAATTCTAATTTAGATACTAACAAGACAACTGATTTTGTCTAGGATGAATTTATGAGATATATTTTTTAAAGGTGTAAATTTCCATTATCATTTGTACTTTGGATTACAGTTCTTCCTGTTCCTGTAGTAATTATCAGTGGATATGTCTGTCAATATTTTAAATTACATCATGGCACTTGACAAGGAAGTCTCTGGTCTCTTTTAATTTCCAGTTTGGTTCTTCAATACTTTCTCTATCAGACAATCTTATCATATTAAAGGCATGGTGGCCTTTATCTCAAGTTATGTACACATTTATTGATAATATTTGTATGCCAGCCATCTCACCATCAAGTGACTATAAGCAGCTTACAACATGATAAAAACAACAAAGTAAAATTAAAAAGATAAATATTGACATTTAAATTCACAAAAAGTTTAATAATATTAAAAACTCAGTAATACTTAATATAATAAATCTTAAGATATTAAAGGCATGCTGGCACTTTCTTACTGAATAAATACTGTTCTTATATGCTAATGTGGCTGTTGTTGACAATTATGTAATGTTATTACCAAAGTTATGACCAAATTATATGGCAGCATGGTTTATAGCCTGGCCATATAATTAATCACAACATGTCTAATTTGTTACCTTTGAGACCCACTAGAGATTTCTACAGAAGGTAAAGATTTCCAATATGTACAGATTTTATAAAATACTCAGCTTGGCATCCTCTTCAAACTTTACTGCAGCATGTTGAATTGAATAATTTGAAATGTATAAATGTAATTTCAATAGATATAATTCAACAGCCCAAACTTCCCTGAAACTATTCTCTAAGATTAATGTTATTAAAATGAATGCTCCATCAAGATCAGTAAGAGGGATTTCACTATTAAAGGCCCGGTCCCACTGGCCAACGGACGCAAAACGTATGCATAAAGGACACAATGGATGAGCAAAATTTTGGGGGTGGCTCCATCCGTTGTCATCTGCTCCAAAAAGTGGTGAAAATTTGCATAAACAAAATGGAAAAGAACGGAAAAGAACGGACGTGGACAGTATGTAGCAGGGATGTTAAACAGATGTTCATATGAAGCCTAGCAGATGAAAGAGGATGGAAGCAGATGACACCTCCAAAGGGGTTTCGGGGGAGAATTTTGAAGGGGACGCATAGCGGAAGGGGCGGATGCATAGTAGATGAAGCGGATGCATCACGGATGCCTATAGGAAACAAAGGGGATGCCATGCAGATGTACATCGGATGCAAAGCATACACTGCACATGCGGGGAGTATGACTTGCGTCAGCTCCATGGATATAAAAGGATGCAGCATGCATGCAGTCAGCATATAGGGGAGAGACGTGCTGCCACATACACCATGGTTCATCAGTCAGGCTAGAAGAGGAAGCCTGTGCCTACTCGTTCCAGCCCTGGCAAGAAGGACAGAACCAGCATCCCACCCCCTGGCACTGACTCTGAAGATGCTGCTGCTGCTGCTGTGGTGGACCAGCCCCAAGGCCCGCAAGCCCCTCAAAGCCCTGCTGCTGAAGGCCCTGCTGCTCAAGCCCCTGAAGGCCCTGCTGCTCAAGCCCCTAAAGGCCCTGAACAATCTCCAGAAGGCCCTGATGCTGAAGCCCCTGAAGGCCCTGCTCAAGCCCCTGCCAGAGGAAGGAAGAGGCAAGGGAAGGAGAAGGGAGAGAGGAAACAGTACACCATTTCCGAGGAGCATGAGGATGAGGTGCTGAAATGGCTGAGGGACAACGAGTACCTCTGGAGAAAGGGCCACAGACTGTATCAGGATACCAAGAAGAAGCAGGCAGCTTGGAGAGACAAGGCAGAGAACCTGGGGTACACTGCAGAAGTAATCCTTGGATGGTGGAAGCACATGCACACCTGGTATGGCAAGCTACACCTCATGAAATTCAGGCAGGCTGCTGTCAAGCTCACTGACCGGGAGATGTACGTCATGGCCAAGTGCAGTTTCCTGGAGGGTGAAATCCGCCACCGAGGAGCAGCCCCTCTGAGACCACACTCCCTCAGACAGCCCACAGATAGCCAGTCCTCTTCCAGCCAGGAGCCAGCTACCCTGTCCAGGCAGGTGTCCTCAGAGGGCCCCACAGCAGAGACCCCCCTGACAGCTGCACTCCCCATGCCAGCGGACTTGGAGGATCCTGTGGAGGATGACGCCTTCACAAATGGAGGAAGAAGCAGCAGCCACCAGAGGCCAACCCACCCCCACCCCCAGCTCCAGAGGATGCAGGCAGAGAGGCAGACTGGAGGGCCAGGACCACAGTGTGCTGTTGGCGATCAGGGATGAAGACCAGCACAGAACTTCTCTCTTGGCTGGTCCACTTGGACAGAGCATCCTCGGGCCGGAACACCTTCATCACCTACGTGAGCCAGACCCTGAGGGACCTGCCCGAGGCCCAGTACCAGGTGATGAAGCAGAAGATCACAGCACTTCTGCACAACCCTCAAGGCCCAGCTGAAGCTGCTCCTACCCAGTCCAGGTCTGCTCCTCCACCCCAGGCGATGTCACAGCCCTTCCACGGCTTTCAACAGCCCCTCACCTACTAAGGCTACGACTACCAGGACTTCCCACAGCAGAAGCAGAACTTCCCAGTCCAGGCCCAGGTTCATAGCACGCCACAGATGCCACTCCTCACCCAGCTGCAGACCAAACAGCCCCACTACACTCCTCCTTCCTCCACCCCACAGCCAAGCCCATCAACGGACAATCTGTCATCAGTATTGGGCCTGACATCTCAAGTCCTTGATGAAGGGCCTCTCAACCTCATGGGACTGTGTCAGCTCTCTGATAGCTTCCTGAACACACCACCACCTGTTGTACCCTCCGGGCCAAGTACCCCAATGGTGCCTCAGACCAGCACTCAAGCCACAGCCACCTCCACAGTCCCTGCCTGCTTAACAGATCATGGACATGACTCAGAGTGACTGAGAATAGTGTCAGAGACTGAGTTGTACTTGTTAAGTTTATCTTTACTTAAGACACTTTACTTGGTTCATTTTGCTTATTTAATACAGTCATAAAGTTTACCTAAGAAAGTTTATGTTTGCTTAAGACACTTAATACAGTTTACTTAGATCATTTTGCTTATTTAATAAAGTCATAAAGTTTACCTAAAAAAGTTAATAAAGGTTATCTTTGCTTAAGACACTTAGTTTACTTAGTTCATTTTTTTTATTAAATAAAGTGTTGGTGAAAACTTTGAAAAAATGGTTAAGCCTTTGCATACTTGTGTGACAGATAAGGATAGTTGTGGGATAGATAAACCTCCAGTGCAACCATAGTGGGACTGTATGGTCCACCATCCCAGTGATCCAGATGTTTTTCTCCCCCTTTTTATAGAAAATTTTGGTTGTCCTCTAGGTGTCCTTCTACATACTCTAGACATAATCCAGACATCCTAAATATTCGAGATACATCCCAGATACAAACATTTTGTCCGTTTTTAATACTTTATATATGAGATGCATACGCTTACATCCTTTCTATTTCTGTGCTACTAACGCTGTGTAGACGTTCCATGTACCTTTTGTTTCTTCCCTCTTTCCATTTTCAGCTGCAGCGGATGTGAGTTGAGGGGATGGCCAGAGGACTCAGAGAGGATACAGTGGACGTTTAATGGATGATAATGGGCATAGAACGTTTGTTGCCCGTATATGTCGTGGATGTACATCGTACGCGGTGGAAAGTTCATCCGTTCACAAAGTTTTGTGCAGCTCAAAACTTCTTGTGCGGATGAAATTGGAGTGGACGGATGCTCGACGGATAGAGCATATGAAACATGTATTCAGTGAGTACACAACAGATGCATAGCGTTTTCCAACCGATGGCAAGCTTTTTTTTACGTTTTACATCCTCTTTGCATCTGTAAGTGCAGTGGGACCGGGCCTTAATCTCCCATTACAGATTGCATACGGATATATTAATTAATATGAGATAATGTGAAAGAAGCTAGAATATATTTGGCTTAATTGCAGTTGCCCTCATAGAATGGTGGCTTTAATGTATGATTTCCAACTATAGCATTGGGTCTTTATCTTAATATCTATAGTTTTTAGGAATGAGATTAATTAGGATTATATTCCTTTCTGGACCTATTTAGAAAACAATGTATTGTATGTTTAAAATATTGGTAGGTACTAGAGTCTGGGTTTAATTAATTGGAATTTTTGTTTCCGGCTTTGAAAGGTGATAATTCAGGTGTGGGATTCTTCCAGTTCACACCTATTTGCTAGAACTGGTTGTTAACATTCTAAGCAGTTCAGAGAACCAGTTGTAAGAATAAATTACTGGCCTAATCCTGTAAGGAAGGCAGGAAGGAAACATTCTGGTGTTGCTTACAAAAACTGCCAATCCATTAACCCTTATTACATTCTTGGCAGGACTAGACTTCTTGTCTCTGGAACATCTCTGGAGTTTTTCCCCCTCCTTTGCTGGTACTTTGCTTGTGTGGAGTGACCATTCAAAGTTACAATGGCACTGAAAAAAGTGACTTATGACCATTTTTCACACTTACGACTGTTGCAGCATCCCCACAGTCATGAGAGGCCAGGTGAGGAGATGTAAGTGATATCACACCCAGTCAATAACATGACCACCAAGCCATGTCCATCCAAATTTTGAATCCCATCCCTGTGATAATTATATTTACTTCTTAACAGTTAAACAGTTGTGATTTGATCCCAAATCATAGAATTTGATATTTGATGAAATCTGAATATATAATGTTTTATTAGAACCCTGGGGATTTGTACTATGCATCATTTATTTTTCATAATTGTTTTACAGATTTGAAACATTGTAAATACCTTGCTTATTTCTTTAATTAGTTTGGCTAACCAATATTATATATTTAGTGTTTTAACTGAAATATCACTATTCATTGTCAACTCTTTTCTTTTGTATTTTCAGGATTTTTATATTTTTAAAACTAATTAGACCTTGATGATTGAACGGAAAAATGCTTATTACCATTGGTAATAGCCTATATCAATTCCAACCACATTCTGTTAAACTCTTTTTATCCATAAAAACATAGTTCTTATCTTCCTCTTTCTCTTCTACCTTGCCTATCATAATAATTCTTTCCTGCTCCATCCCAAATATGTGAGCTTCTACTTGCTGATCATCATTTAAAGGGAACAGTCTTTGCTAATATAAGGTTAGAATGCTGAAAATTTCAAACAGCAATATTTGCATTGTTTTAGCATCTTTTTTTTTCAGATGTGTGACAATTACAAAAAGATCATAGGTAAACAGATAATGAATTCAGTTGATCTGAGTGAAGTTTCTCTCCCAAGCCCTTATAATTATAGTAATAATTTGGGGATATCAATAACAGATATTTTCCATTCCATTCCATTCTTTTATCAAAATAAAACTAAAACTTCTCTTTGTACCATTGTCCACCTATAGATACATTGTACAGTACAGGGTTGTACAGTACAGGGTTTAGAAGGAACCCTGTTGTATGTCATTCATAACCTTCACTTGACTCTGAACCATTAATACACATTTGTTGGATACAGTTATTTAATCATCCTGCATTTTGCCATTTTCTGTATTAGAACTGGGTCCAGACATTTGGTGATAACCAGTTCAGTGGCTTTAGTAGTGGTTTTAATCTTCAGTACTTAAATTGTCTGTAGCAGTCTGAGTCTCTGTATTAACCACATTTTAATGCATAACTAAACTGGTCTTTCTATTGGAATAGGAGATCATGTTGGTTTGACATGACTTGTTAACTCATTCTGATAATTGCCAATCAATGTGTATTTCCTAAATATTTACAAACTGACTTGTTTATAATTTGCTCCAAAGCTTTGTTGGCATCAGTGTCAAGCTGACCTCCCTGTTCTCTTTTTATCTCTTTTTGAAAACAGATAAAACTATATTTACCCTCTGGCATTGCAACTATCCTCCTAACTACCTCTATTCCAACCACAACTGGCCTTAAAAACAATCTACTCAATGCAAGAAGCCTTGTAAATATAATACCTGAATGAAGCGGATGCAGAGCAGAACCCTAGTGGATGCCTAGCGGATGCAAAGCGTTCACTGAGCATGCGGGGAGGATGCATTGCGTCAGCCCCGTGGATATAAAGGGAAGCAGCTCGCAAGCAGGTCACCATTCAGAGGAAAGACCTGCTGCCAGACACAGGTCTAGCCAGCCAGCCAGCAAGCTAACAACCCAACAACCATGGGAAAGAAGAGAAAGCCTCTGCCATTTGCTGCCAGCCCTGGCAAGAGGGACAGGACCACCATCCCACCCCCTGGCCCTGACTATGCTTCTGCTGGGGCTTCTGCTGCTCGGGCTGACTCTTCTGGTGCTGGAGCTTCTGCTGATGCTGCTCCTGGTGCTGGTGCTTCTGCTGGTGCTTACTCTGCTGGTGCTGCTCCTGGTGCTGGGGCTTCTGCTGGCGCTTACTCTGCTGGCACTGCTCCTGGTGCTGGTGCTTCTGCTGGTGCTTACTCTGCTGGCACTGCTCCTGGTGCTGGTGCTTCTGCTAGTGCTTACTCTGCTGGCGCTGCTCCTGGTCCTACTGGTCCTGCTGGTGCTGCTGGTGCTTACTCTGCTGCTGGTGGTGCTGGTGCTGCTGCTGCTGCTGCTGCTGCTGGTGGTCCTGCTGGTCCTGCTTTTGCTGCTACTGTTGTTGTTGCTGCTGCTGCTGGTGGTGTGGAGGAGCAGCCCCAACAACCTCAAAGCCCCTCTGATGAGGGCCCATATGGCCCTCCCAGAGGGAGGAAGAGGCATACGTGTGAATGGGAGAGGAGGCAATACTCCATTGAAGAGGAACATGAGGATGAGGTGCTGGAATGGCTGAGGGAGAATGATTATCTATGGCGGAAGGGACACAGGCTCTATCGAGACACGAAAAGGAAGCAGGCTGCTTGGAGAGAGAAGGCGGAGAGCCTGGGCTACACTTCAGAGGTGCTCCTTGGCTGGTGGAAGCACATGCACACCTGGTACGGGAAGCTGAACCTCAAGAAATCTGGCCAGGCCACGGTCAAGCTGACGGACAGAGAGACCTACATGATGGCCAAGTGCAGCTTCTTGGAGGGTGAGATCCGCCACCAAGGAGCAGCCCCTCTCACAACCCTCTCTCTCAGGCAGCCCGCTGAGAGCCAGTCCTCTTCTGGCCAAGAGTCAGCTCCTGTGTCCAGGCAGGTATCTGTGGAGCGTGCCACAATGGAGAACCCCCTGACAGCTGCACTACCCATGGTGGAGCGCGTGGAGGACCCCCTGACACAGTGGGAGCAAGGAGGCCAACCCACATCCACCCCCAGCTCCACCTCCACAGAAATCAGGCAGAGAGGCAGACCAGAGAGGCAGAGCCACACTGTCCTGCTGGAGATCAGGGACACCATCAAAAGCAGCGTAGATCTCCTCTCTCAGCTGGTACACACTGACGTCCTATCCTCCAACTGCAAGCCCTTCCTCACCTACGTCAACCAGACCCTCATGAACATGTCGGAATCATAGTACCAGGTGGTAAAGGACAGGATCACCGGTCTTCTTCACAACCCTCCAGACCCAGCTGAACCTGCTCCCACCCAGTCCAGGCCTGCTCCTCCACCCCAGGTGATGTCACTGCCCTTCCAAGGCTTTCTACAGGCCCTCACCTACCAAGGCTACAGCTACCAGGAGCTACAGCAGCACAGGCAGCCCTTCCCAGTCCAGGCACAGCTACATTGTACGCCACCGGTGCCACCAATGCCACTGATGTCACCAATGCCACCCACGCCACCAATGCCAGCCATGCCACAGATGCCAGCCATGCCACAGATGCCACCCACGCCACAGATGCCACCGATGCCTCACCTCGCTCAGCTGCAGACCAGACATCCCCACTACACTGCTCCTTCCTCCACCCCACAGCCAACCCCGGCCTCAGAACATCTGTCATCGGTATTGGGGCTGACACCCCATGTCCTGGAGGAAGGGGCTCTCAACATCACACGACTGAGCCAGGTCTCTGAGAGCTTCCTCCACACACCGTCCCTGTTGTCGTCTCGGGGCCAGGCATCCCAATGACGCCTCATAGCAGCACTCCAGCAGCAGCCACCTCCACAGCACCTGGACCCTTCACCCCTGAGACTGGGCACGCCTCAGAGTGACCAAGAAGAGTGGCAGAGACTGGGTGGCTACCTATTGACTTTATCTTTGCTTAAGACACTTGGGTCATTTTTCTTTTACAGCTTGTTATTAATAAAGATTATCTTTGCTTCACACACTTGCTTCATTTATTTTAGTAAATAAAGTCTTGGTGGAAATTTTTAGAAATGGTTTAAGCCTTTGCATGCTTGTGGGATGGGTTAAGATAGCAGTGGGATGGGCAGGGATACCTGTGGGATAGGTAATAGCTGTGGGATGGGCAGGGATACCTTTGGGATGGGTAATAGCTGTGGGATGGGTTAGGATACCTGTGGAATGGGTAATAGCTGTGGGATGGGCAGGGATACCTATGGGATGGGCAGGGATACCTTTGGGATGGGTAATAGCTGTGGGATAGATAAACCTCCAGTGCAAGCATAGTGGGACTGTATGGTCCACCCTCCCAGGTGCCACACCTATGACCCTTTATTATCAATAACAATGTAATCATTGATCCACACATTTGAACATAAACACAACTCTTTATTAAATGCCCAGTTCATTGTAGGCCCACTCAACATACATGGCCCAATCTCATGGGTGAAGGAAGCTTCCATTAAGCATCAACCATCCTGTCTTGCCACTCCACTGCTCCAGCTAGGGAGTTGCACCAGTGTTTCAGGAGGTTGCACTGCTTCTTCCCTTCACGTGAAGCTCTGTTGGGGCCTTGCACATCCACAGTGTCTATCAGGTTTTGCCCTTGCCTCCATTCACCAGGCTCCATGTCCCCATTGCCTTGTTGGAGGTCCACGAGCCTGTTCTGCAAGACTGGGTAGCGGGTGCGCATGAGATTGTGCAGGATGCAGCAAGCTTCCACGATCCTCCTCATGGTCTCTGGGCAATGCTGCATGGTGGTGAGAAGTACCTGGAACCTGTTGGCCAGGATGCCAAAGGCGTTCTCCACCACCCGCCTTGCTCTGGACAGCCTGTAGTTGAAGATCCTCTCTTCACGGGTGAGACATCTGGAGGTGTAGGGCTTCATGAGGTAGGTTCTGAGGGAGAAGGCATCATCCCCCATGATGAAGTAGGGCACATCTTGTGTGTCGTTGGGCAGGGGGTCTGGATCTGGGAAGCCCATGATGAGGTTGCGATCCAACCCCTCCTTGAGGTCACTGGCGTTGTATACCTGGGCATCTGAAGATGAGCCGTTGCCTGAAGCATCGATGTACGTGAACTTGTAGTCAGCATCGACCGTGGTGAAGAGGACAATGCTGAAGAAGCCCTTGTAGTTGTGATAAGTGGATCCTGAGTTGGCTGGAGCTTTGCAGGCCACTTGCTTGCCATCTATGGCTCCAACGGTGTGGGGGAAGTTCCACTTCTGATACCACTGCTCTGCAACTTTCTTCCAGCCTTCTTCAGTGGAGGGCACTGGAGGAGCTCCTCCAGGTGTTCTTTGATGATGGCCTGCACCACTTCTCTGACCACAATGCTGATGGTGTTGTGTGGCACCATCCAGCCATACTGCATGCTCCTGTATGTGGTCCCTGAGGCCAGGTGGCGCAGAGCCAGTGCCACCTTGAGCCCAGGGTCCAGGCTGGGCCGGAAGTTGGTGCTCTGCTTGGTCAACCTGGGTCTCAGCCGCTCCACAACTTTGTCAAACATGGCTGGAGGCTTCCTCATGAAGTTCTGGAATACACGAGGGTCTTCGTTCCTCAACTCCACCATCAGCTTGTTGTACAGTCCATACTCTGCTCTTCTGGCAATCCATCTTCGAACCCAGACACTTCTTGGCCGGCTCCTTTTCTTCGCATAGAACAGGTGAAAGAGCCTGTAGATGGCTTCGCACTGTTGTAGAATGATGGTGGCTACCAAAATGAGTGTGTGATGATCCATGGTGGAGATGACTGGATGCTGTGGAAGAGCAAGAGCCAGATGAAGGCTGACGAGGTCTGCACAGCAGGGCTGCTGGACTGAAAGTGAGATCCAGGTGATTTCCTCCCCCTTTTTTTGGGAAATATAGGTTTTCCGCTAGATGTCCTTTTGCATCCTTGAGACATCCTGCAGACATCCTAAATATCCGAGATAGGTCCCCTCTGCAAACGTTTTTTCCGTTTCAATGCTTTGTATGCGAGCTGCATCTGCTTTCATCCTTTCTCCATCTGTGCTACTTACGCTGTGTGTCCGTTCCGCATCCGTTTTGCTTCCTCCCTGTGTCCGTTTTCTGCTGGAGCAGATGCAAGTTGCGTGGATGGGCAGCGGATGCCTAGCGGATATAGCAGACGTATCACGGATGACGACAGATGTAGAACGGATGTTCCCCATATGCGTTGCGGATGCAGAACGGATGCGTTGGATACATTTTCCGCTCAAAAAGTTTTGAGCAGCTCAAAACTTTTTGAGCGGATGGAATCTCAATTGACGGATGCTGGACGGATAGAGAGTATGAAAAACGGAGGCAGTGAGTACAGAATGGAAGAATCGCATTAACCAATGGATGGCAAGTGTTTTTCTCTGTTTTACATCCTCTTTCCATCCGTTGGTGCAGTGTGACATGGGCTTTACCGATCAAATTGTGAAATCTGTAGAGGAGGTGGTGTTTTTATCTTCTATAAAAAGTCCCTACATCTAAAAAACATACAAGTTACCCAGGAGCTTGATATTCCTGAGACCATCATCACATCATCTGTAAATATCACATTTTGGTTCTTCCTATGTCACAGAGCCCCTGATTATGACATTGAACATGCAAACAAACTAAATACACAACTGACATGGGCAGCATCCTGCCCACACACTTTTATCTTTCTTGGTGACTTCAATCTTCCTCACATTAACTGAACCCTAAATGAATGTACAACTGAACCCATACATGCAAACTTCTACAATGCTGTAACAAACCTGGGACTAGAACAACTAGGAACCAACAATACTAGACTTAACAACTGCCTCGATCTCATGTTCTGCAATAGTTTGAATTCAGTTTATGGAATACAAATTAAAGAACCCTTTTCCAACAATGACCACAATATGATTGACTTTTGTCTCAACATACGTCCACACAAAAATCATCACAACGACAGAATCTCCAATTATAACTTCAAAAATGGCAACTATAATATTATAACCAGCGATCTCTCATCCCTTGATTGGCAATTTCTATTCTCTGGATGCAATACTGTAGAAGACCATTATAACATATTTTTACTTGAAGTCAAAAGAGTCATCAAACGATATATACCAATAACAACTCATAAAACCAGAAAAAACAAATTACCCAAAACAGGAAGGAAGCTTCAATCCAAAAAGAAATCACTTTGGCGGAAAAACAAATCTGGTCAAGTTGCCAACTTCAAAAGCTGATACAAAAATGTATGCCACCAGATAAAAACTGAATGCACCAATTATCACATTAAACAAGAAGAAAACCTTCTACGCATCAATTCCACCCGCACTTTCCCCAATTTTATAAACAACAAACAAAAAAACTCAAGCTCCATCCCACCCCTGAAAGGACCGAATGGTAAAGACTGCAACGACTACACTATTAAAGCCAACCTCTTTGACACATTCTTTGGCACAGTATTTATAAATAACAATGGATCATGCCCAGTATTTCCTTGCGGAACCACAGACAACTACAATGATCTAATACATATTGATTTTACAGAAGCCATTGTTGAAAAACATTGCGCAATCTAAAACCATCTCTATCTATTAGACTGGATGGAATACGTGCCTACTTCTTAAAAAAGCTACCCACTGCCATCGCCAAATCTCTAAGCATAATCTTTGAAAAAATTTTCAGGACCAGCTCCTTGCCTAACCTATGGTCACAAGCCACGGTCATCCCCATCTTCAAAAAGGGAGACCCCAGCCTAGTTGAAAATTACAGACCAATTTCTTTATGCTGCGTCACCTGTAAAGTCATGGAATCAATTATTAACCAATCCATCATCCTCCATTTAGAAACAAACAACCTACTCTCTAATAAACAATTTGATTTTAGGAAAAAACTATCATGTAATCTGAAACTCTTTCACTGCAAAAAAATATGGAATACACAACTTGATCACGGCAAAGCAATAGGCGCAATCTACATAGACTTCTGTAAAGCCTTTGATTCAGTGGTACACAACAAACTATTCCTAAAACTAAAGTCTTATAGGATCTCTGGACACCTGCATAATTGGATAGAAGCATTCCTGTCAAACAGAGAACAAATGGTCAAAATTGGGAGCGTCCTATCAAAATCTGTACCTGTCAACAGTGGTGTCCCCCAAAGCAATGTTCCAGGACCAACTCTCTTCATACTCTACATAAATGACCTCTGTGATCATATTAAGAGCAACTGCATCCTCTTCACTGACAATGTAAAGCTATTCAACACCACGGACAAAAAGACCTCTTCAAAAAGACCTCGACTATGTATCAGAATGGTCAAACAAATGGCAACTTCAAATCTCAACAAATAAATGCTCTGTCTTACATATTGGCAAAAAAAATTCAGAAAATAAAATACAGGCTGAATAGTCAAGACCTTGTTGATGATCCAAACTCTGTCAAGGATCTTGGAGTACTCATCTCAAATGACCTAAGTGGTGGAGCCCACTGTAACTACACAGCCAAAAAGGGGTTAAGAGTTGTTCATCTAATCTTACGGAGATAAGATAGTTGTTAACCTAATCTTACTTTTTCTCTGGTAATATCACACTACTAACTAGAGCATACAAAACATTTGCTAGACCAATACTCAAATACAGCTCATCAGTCTGGAACCCACATTACATATCTGATATTAACACAGTTGAGAAAGTCCAGAAATATTTCACAAGAACAGTTCTGCACTTCTCTACTCATTGCAGAATACCTTATGCCACCAGACTTGTAATTCTAGACCTAGGCAACCTAGAACTATGCTGCCTTCGGTCTGATCTAAGTATAGTATATAAAAATCATACATTGCAATGTCCGACCTCTCAATGAATACTTCAGCTGCAACTATAACAATACAAGAGCAAACAATAGATACAAACTCAAGGTTAATTGCACCAAACTTGACTGCAGGAAATACGACTTCAGCAACAGAGTGGTCAATGTCTGGAATACTCTACCTGACTGTTTTTTTTTTCCCCAAACCCCAAAAACTTTAACCTTAGACTGTCTACTATTGACCTCACCCCTTTCCTAAGAGGTCTGTAAGGGGTATGCATAAGCGCACCAACATGCCTACTGTCCCTGTCCTATTGTTTCTTTTATATGTTTTTTTTTATTTTTCTTATATGTATCCATGTATTATCTTGTAAGCAATTGACAATTAAAAATAAAAAAATAAAAATAATTTCTTAAATCTCATAGAAAGGGACTCTAACATGGCAACCACGGACTCCTTCAAGGTCCTTGGATGTGAATAATCTGGATCTGGAGACTAAATAGACTTATTTAGACTTATATATTGTTTCACAGTGTTTTATAGCCTTCTCGAAGTGGTTTACAGAGTCAGCATATTGCCCCCAACAATTTGGGTCCTCATTTTACTGACTCGAAAGGATGGAAGGCTGAGTCAACCTTGAGCCTGGTGAGATTCGATCTGCCAGATTGTAGGCAGCTGGCTGCAGCAGAAGTAGCTTGCAGTACTGCACTCTAGCCATGGCGCCACCAAGTTTCTTAATGCATGAGGAAAGACACAAAACTGTATTAGTAACAGTCAGTAGACATACCCTTCAATGCTGCATTCTAACCACTATGCCACTATGGCTCTAAAATTTGTTTATGGTGGTTAGGTGCTCATTAATTATCTTGGATTGCCACTCCTTCCATCCTTCCATTAATTTGTTTTAGACAATTTGAATAAATTCCTTTCAGGGAGGGAGACTGGAACAAAACAAAATTACAATCCATATCACATGTTACCATTCTTCCATTTTTTTCAAAACAGCAGGCCCATCTCCTTTTTATTTTTTATTGTTGGCAATTAGTGGCCAGAATTTATCTTTAAAAACTACCATCTGTTTAGGTATTATATGGCTTACCTTTAATATAAGGCAAGTAACAATTCCTTTAAGAAAGCTGAAGTAGTTTATAAATTGAACCCTTTGTGAACTGTACAAAATTAATATAATTAAGAGACTGCGTGTAGCTAACATATTTATTTCTCCTTGCCAGGAAAGTAGATGACTTATCGGGCTCAGGTTCTATTTAAGCAGAGAGGCATTGTAGTTCAGTTATTCTTAAATTGGGGATAGATACTCCTAAAGGGATAATTCAGGGATGTCCTTGGGTTTATTTGAAGTCTCACCTCTCCCCTGTTACATCTACCGAATCTACCAGAATGGGAAGGCAAAACATACAGTGCCATGTGTTAGGGAATTATATCTCATGAGATCCTGAATATCATTGCCTGTCAGCTTTCCAGCTAACAAACTCCAACCCAGTAAACTCTGAGAGAAGCATTTCCTCAAAGTTCCATTTTATTAGAGTTCTCATATATGTCTGACGATGCCACAAATCATAATCATATTAAAAGTAACA
>BLBF01000004.1:20380890-20478781 GCA_015471245.1 Laticauda colubrina | reverse complement strand
ATAGAATAGAATAGAATAGAATAGAATAGAATAGAATAGAATAGAATGTTGTTTGTACAGGTATCGGATGTGATTCCGCCTGGCTTCACCTGCTGCTTCCTGTCTGTTAGGAAGCTTATGATCCACTTACAAGTGTGTTTAGGTACTACTAGTTGGTTTAATTTATTTAGAAGAGTGTCCGGAATGATGGCATTGAATGCTGAACTGAAGTCTACAAAGAGGGCCCTTACGTAGTTTTTGGAGATTCAAGGGGTTGTAGGATGAAATGCAGAGCCATGTTAACAGCATCATCTGTCAATCTATTTGCTCTGTATGCAAACTGCATGGGATCTAACAGCAGATCCGTGATGGTTTTCAGGTGGGATAGCACAAGCCTTTCAAATATTTTCATAACTACAGATGTTAGAGCAACTGGTCTGTAGTCATTCAGTACCTTGATGGAGGGTTTCTTTGGCACTGGGATGATGGTAGAACATTTGAAGAAGGAAGGAATATAGCACATCTCTTGTGATCTATTGAAGATTCGGGTGAAGATGGGGCCAATTGGTCAGCACAGACTTTTAAGCAAGAAGGAGTTATCTTGTCTGACCCTGATGCTTTTCTTGGCTTCTGTCTGTGTAATAGATCTTGCACTTCTTTTTCTGTGATCACCAGAGGTTGTGAGCTCAATGGATTGGGGCCAGTTGTAGGAGGCTTGGCTGTTGTTGGTGTGTTTGAGATGTGGGTTGTGGAGATAGGTGGCTGTAGTTTCTTTTCAAATCTGCAGTGAAACACATTCAGGTCATCTGCTAGTTGTTGATTTCCTTCTGTCTAGGAAGGAGGTTTGCTGAAGCCAGTGATGTTTTTAAGAGTTTTCCACATGTTTGCTGGTTCATTTGTTGAGAATTGATTCTTTAACTTTTCAGAGTACCTTCTTTTTACTGCTCTGATCTCTCTTGTTAATATGTTTCTGGCCTGGTTGTGTAGCATTCTGTTACCTTTTCTGTGGGCTTCCTGTGGGAATGACGTAGCTGCTTAAGTTTAGCTGTGAACCAAGGTTTATTGTTACTATATATTTGCAGGTTCCTTGTTGGTACACATAAGTCTTCGCAAAAGCTAACATATGATGTTACAGTATCTGTGAGCTAATCTAGATCTACAGAGGCAAAGGAGACAAAGGAGTATTAAGTATGTTTGCTATCTTGAGTTAATTACAAAAATAGGATAAAAACAAATAAATACTTAATAGTATCAATACATTTCATTGTTTTGGAATTATTAAAATCCACACACACTATTAAGAAACTTCCTGAAAGATTAACAAAGATAGTGAAAGTATTTAAAAGGAAAAATAGAAACTGGATACCGATGCAACTTCTTTACCTTGCCAAACCTCAACTTTTTCTCATATTATGTTTTTATTGACAAGGAATGGTTTGATTCTTTGCTATATTTGCAATAAATGCTTCACTAATTTGGACTGTGGTTGAAAAGCAATGAAGCATTAGCAACACTGAATATAAAACAATGTAAATTACTTGGGGGTTTGGAATCCTGATAAAATGTTCACCAGGTTTTTTTTCCTTTTCCATATTTCAAATGTAAGATCTCATTTGGTTTTATTTCATGGAACTAACAGGCTGTGAAAAAGCAGTTCCCATGCAATTAAAAGGATCACACCACAGCTACCACTCCTTTGGGGGCAATCAGCATAGCTATTACATTCTAAACCTCTCCCACCATTTTTATATGTACATTCACAGATGGTTGGATAAACTTGGCATTTGGTTCCATCACAAAATCCAGAATCTATCCAGAGTCTTTGTTTCTGATGGTAACTGCTGCTTTAGCAAACTGGTGATGGAAAAATAATTTGGCAGTCAGTTATTCTGTAGAGCTCATTACCCATTAGGATATACAATGACATGTAATGACATGTGTAGATTCAAAACAGGATTAGATACATCCCTGCTGAATTAAAATTACAAATATTTACTAATATTTCAGCAAAAATGTGTTTGGAAAAATCCTATATGTCTCTTCACAGTCAGATTCATGTTACGCTTGAATAACATAATGTTTTTATTTGTGGTGGTGGGGAAGATAAATCAATGACTAAAACATTGTTCTCCAATTACGAGAACTGGAAAATAGAAGCTGGATCCAAATTAAATCATTCAGAAAAGACATACTGAAATTAATGCGACTTCACTTCACCATGATTTCAAAAGTCAATTTAAATATGACTAAATCCAGTTCTATTTCTCTTTATTTTCGGTCAGTTGGTTATAGGATACATATTTACAATGGAATCTCTGGTAATCAATACTTCTGACCACGACCAAATTGGGTGATAACCAAAAATTTTGGAAAATTTTTGCATCTGGTGGTGAACAAATACTTGGGAGGCAATCAAACACAACTGCAGCAATTTCCCTTTCCGTGCTGATTTCCCCTTCTGCACCATTTTTTTAATGTGCATGCGCAGTCAGTCTTGCTTCCAGTTACAACCAAATTGGGTTGCAACTGAAGTCATGGAATAGATTATGGTTGTGACCGAAGATTCGACTATACCTGGAACAGGAAGAGTATGATTAAGATGTCAAAAACAGTTGACACTATGAAACAACCTTACTTTCAATGTTCTGCTTTCTCTTTCTCTGTAACTCATAAAATATTTCTCTGGTCTTTTTAGAAATGCCAACAGAAAGGGAGGGAGGAGCAGTGCAGCAGCTTGCAAAATCAAAACTGCATTCCATTAATGTTTTCAAAGATAGTAACTAGGTGACCAAAGTTTCTGCTGTGCAAAATTCTAACTGGAGAGCATGATTAATGAATCTTAGCTGTGGATGTGTCCCATTGGAGAATATGAACTACAATACACCCAGGGGGGTGGAGGGGAATTCAGGATCAAGGGTCACAATGAATTATGTGTCTCACAGTCGGCTACATCCAGGCAGTGCTTGCATGTTAACTCCCACTAAATCTTTTTTAAGTTTGGAAATTTGGCTCAAGGCTCATGATTTAAATGGGGGTAACTGCCAGAATCCTGACAGCATGTACGTTTGTGCCTGTCTGTGTTTATACATGAACAAGAACATGTATCTACCCATGAACAAGAATATACTGGTTGATTATGTTATCTGACTTCTCTCTCTCCCAATTTTCTTTTCCCAACCCATTTCCCTTCAGACACCTTAGACCACAAATCCAATCATTCTGGCTGAGATTGTTGGGTGTAGTCAAAATTGCTCCATACTGTTCAAGGTTACCTTCCCTTCTCAGATTCGTTTTTCTTTTTAAATTGTATCTTATATATTTGCATTTTAAGGGCAACATGAAATATTTATTTATTAGATTTATTTGAAATGTGTTAATATTTATGTTAATACTGTATATGTTAAAAAAACACACTATTTGCACACTTTGTGATGAAAGTGATAACTGATCATGCATTTATCTTGATTATTGTGCCATTTTTTCTGTTGTCTTTTTAGAACATTTTATTGTATATAATATTTTAATTGATCTCTGCAGAACCTATACAACCACTGATCCTGGGTGGTTTAGAAATGTAATAAACTATTATTGGAAATCATTATATTAATAAAAACAAAGAACACCACTCTTGGTTCTAGAAACAAGCAGCCTATGATATAATTTCTTTTTATTTTTTTATTATATCTTGAAGATCTAGTCCATTCCATGTCTTGGTGACAAAATTGTTCTCTCTGCACAAATATGCAGATACAAACATGAAGAGACAGCCCTATCCTTTCCTCTCTAATTTCCCTACTGCTTCTCCAATGTTTAGGGCTGAGTCTTGCCAGAAGTTGGACCTGAAAAATTCCAAATGACTATTTGGGTAACCTGAGTTCAAATGTGAGTAGCAATAAAGGGCATTTTATAATGTTGCCTGGCAACTACAGATAAAGTCCTCATGTCAGTTGTAGGTCAAAATTGGAAGATTATGAAGAAGACTTGTGTAACGATTCAGCGTCTTGGAACAGTAGGAGAATCTGACAGAAAACTGCTCAGTGAATCCCTCTCACACAGGGCTGACATCTGGTGCAAATATTTTGCTTGTCTTCAGGGCATTTTGACTCTCCGTGCATCTTAATTCAGTTTGTGTTCTTAAAATGTCCTCAGTTATATCAGACGGAACCTTGTAAAAGCAGGGGAATATGAAGGACATTATTCATAGAAATAAGGTTGCTGTAATTATTTCCCATAACCCTAAAAGTTCATATGATGCATCCATTTTAAAAAGATGAAGCAGATGTGTGAGATAGCTAGCTAACTATGAAAGCAATGGGAACACATTAATGCAGCACATGTGACAAGCAGGCACTTCTTTCATGCGCCTATCTAGTATTGATTAGCTGTTTTCTTTCATTAAGCAGTTGAGAAACACATGAAAAGTTACTTCTTAGCAAAGAGCTGCTTTGCCCCAGAGGTAAACTTGGAAGTGTACTTAGGTCTCTTGATAATAATATTTCCTAATCAAATTTTCAAACAATTTGCAGGATTCTTTGGAGCAAATGATTTGAACCTTTGCTTTCAATACAATTTGACGTTTCTGAAATAAATTATGTAAAAACTAGCCATAATGTTCTCTTAAATTTTAAGAGAACCATCAAGAAAATCCACAATATGAAGATAAAGGCACTAATACTATAGGGAAGAGTTGGATTTTTATTGTCTTCTGCTTTTTCCAGTATAAACTACAGTATGTTTGTATCTGCGTGCATAAAAATGAATGTCAGAGACGTAAAGCCTAAATAAAACAAGAATTTTTCTGATGCATGATTTCTGCCAGCCATGACTGTTATTTTGTTTATGTAATAAAACCAAAGTCATAATCAAATCACAGATTAATTGTCCCCTTTCTTCAGCCATCCTCTTTTCTTCATTCTATTTTAAAATGGGTTGCTACTAATTCCACAACAAATATGCCAAATTAGGAGCAGAGTTTTTAAACTTGCAACTGCACTTGGTCTTGTTTTGTTCTACAGTTGGTTGACAGATGAATAAATGTTTAAGTGGTATTGTAGCGAGACATAGCTTGACCTATTAAAATCTGCATATGCAATACTTCTTAAAAATGAGAGGAAGTTTTTATTATTTTTAATTTGCAACCCTGTGCCAACAATAGCTAGAGAAAAATGATGCTTTACAAATGAAAAACAATGATGAGTATTCAAATCACTTTTTGACTCCTGACAATAGTCTGGATTAGCCCCTGCAGTTTTCTTGGCATTTTTAGATGTTTGCACTGCTTACTTCCTAGGGCTGAGAGTATGACTTGACCAAGATAACCAAACTAGTTTCATGGCCAAAGTTGGTTTAGAACTCATGATTTATAGTTTGGTACCTTAACCACTATCCCAAACTGCTTCTTGAAAGCAGTGGTGAAATTTTATATGAATCTCCAATGCTAATGAAGTAGTGAATATCTGAGCACCAGACATCAATTTGTATTAGTTTTTAAATAATAGTATATGTAGATTGCAGCTTGTGCTAAAACTTCAGAAATTTTATACAGCAAATATATCTTGCAGAGATCTATCTATCCATTGTTCCATCCTTAAATATGCACTCCCTAAGTAATGCAATTTATTTATTTAATACATTGATATGGCTGCCAAACTCAAACACTGGGACTCTGAGAAGTTTACAAGAAATGCAAATTAAGCAAAATGTTCAGTTAAAATGAAAACAAATCCATGGTAGGCAATCAGAAGCTTGCAACTGTTACCTTCCTCCAGGCAGGAATGCCAATATCTGAGCTCCAGTAACTGAGGAGAAAAACAGATTTTTAATGTCTTTCTAAAGGCCAATTTGGACAAAGGTATATTTAATCCAGACAAAGATTTATTTAATCAAAATAATTCAAGGTCACACATTTTTCCAAGGTTCATCACTGAAAAAATGTGCTGTCTTTAGGAATTGTTTTAAAAGCATTCTTAATTTATATTATTATATATATAAAATATTTATAATATAAATTATTAATTTATAAAATATAAATAATTAATTTATAAAATATAAATTATATAAATTATATATATATATATATATATATATATATATATATATATATATATAAAATATAATTTATATTTTATAAATAAAATTTATATTATTTATATTTTATATATAAAATTTATATTATCAATTTATATTTCCATTCTCGGGTATCGATCTTTGAAATGAAAAAAAACAGAAGACAACATAGTGCAATATGCTGTTCTATGCTCTCATAACTCATTAATCGATAAAACAGGGGTTTTGTCTGATTAGAATAATAAAAAAAATTCTAAAAAATCTACTTCTGGGATTTTTTTTCAACATCAGTGGATAGCCTCAAGCCTCAGGGAACTTGGGATTCCCTGGTATTCTCCCAATAATGGATAATCCTAGTCAAAATAAACCAGGTGCTGCCATCTGTTGAGAGTATATATAAAATCTTCTCCATAAACAACCTTCATATGCCTGACTAAAGTGGGAGGCAACACGTTAACTTGCATAACTGGAAATGCATTCTACATGCGACCTCCACGTTTACAAACATGTGCATGTGTTAATGAACACACATGGTTGCACAGCCACCTAGATAAAAGTGCATTGCGTTATGCTTCTATGAAGATTTTTTTACCTACTGTACATTGTTAGCATAAATATCTTCACATGCTTCAAATTAACAAATTGCAACTTATACGATGGAACAACTAGATAAGAGAAGGGAAAGTGAGATGAAAGTCAAGATTGTGAATTACAAAGGGACATATTATTTTTTCCCTGTCATGACATGCACCAAATTTTTAGGTAAACAGAAAGCTGTACCATCAATCTGAGTTGTTTCATAATTTTATTAACTTAAATGGCTGATATCAGTGCAAGGAAGAAGCTTGATTGACAAGTGTCTGTTACATCATTTTATGATTTTTCAGTGAAGTGAACCAATTATAGCAGAAGTGTTTGAAGAGAAAATACCGTAAACATAGTTTACCTCATTAAAGTATTACTAATCACCTTTGGCCCCATAATCACTGAAGCTGAACTATTTGGAGAAAGAGATTCTAGTGAATTCATTCTGCCTTCAAGATGAGTTTCTCATCGACATATCAAATTATATGGCTATGGGATACTGTAATCTTTGATAGGCATATTCAGAAATAAGTTCCCACTAAAGTGGAAGCAGCAAACTTTCAAATCAGGATCACCGGGAGGTACAGCTTGCAGAGTATCTGCTCTCAATATGGAGCATGGTACTGATAAGACCTTGACTTACAGCATTTAGTGACCGTTCAAAGTTACAACGGCACTGAAAAGAGTGACTTATGAGCATTTTTCATTCTTATGGCCATTGCAGCTTCCTCATGGTCATGTGATCAAAATTCAGATGCTTGGCGGCTGGTTCATAGTTATGACGGTTGCAGTGGCCCAGGCTCACGTGGTCATCTTTTGTGACCTTGGGAAAACCAGATTCATTTGACAAGTGTGCTACTAAACAACCGCAGTGAGTCACTTAACAAATGTGACAAGATCGTAAAATGGGGTAAACCTGACTCGTTTAGCGACAAAAAGTTTTGGGCTCCACTGTGGTCGTAAGTTGAGGATTACCTGTACTGAATACTGAGGAGCCAGCAACAGGCAAATTGGGTCCTGCTTAGCACAGAAACAGCATAGCAGCAGTGAGTCGAAGGGCGAAGTTGCATTGCAGAGAATATGGAAGGTTGGCACCCACGGCCTCCCGTGAGACCGATGGAGATACTCAAAGGAACGGCTCCAAAACCCATTCGTGGGAACACCTCAATAGAAAGAGTGCAAACTCAACGCATTCTGTTGACACAGTGGTTAGAACCCAGTACTGCAGGCTACTTCTACTGAGTTGCCCTCTGCCAGCAGTTTGATCCTGACCAGCTCAAGGTTGACTCCACCTTCCAAGGTTGGTAAAATCAAGACCCAGATTATTAAGGGGACAATACGCTGACTCTGTGTAAGGGCTGGAAAGCACTGTGAAGCGGTGTAGTAAGTCTTCCGGCAATTGCTGTCCTCAGACACACCCCAATTTCAGCGAAGGAGAGGAGGCTGGGAACGGGGGACCCTGAGGAGAAAGGGAGCGGAGGAACTTTCCCTCAGGTGAAGCAGGAGAAAGCGCGCGGGCAAAACAAAACCACACTCACTCACTGACACACACACACGAACACGCCTCTCTTCTCTCCCCGCCCGACTGAGCAGCTGCTGACAGAACGCGCGCCAAAGGGGGCGCACACAGAGCCCGCGCCAAAGGTAAACAGAGCCGGGGAAACACGTGGCCGCTGCCGCCACTGCTGTTGGCGGTGGCCGCGCGTCTTCTCCGCTTGGCAAATCCGCCGCCTCTCGGCTCTCTCGCTCTCTCGCTCTCTCTCAGTCGCCGAGCTTCAGGCGTTGCGGGAGCTACCGCCGGCATTAAGAGGATTGTTAACAGTTGGGCACTATCCGAAGCCGCTTCCCGGTCCCCTTTTCTACCTCGCGAAGAAGTGGCGGTGAAAAGAGCGAAGAGCCTCCGGGTTTTTTTTTTTTTTTTTTTTTTTTTTACGGAATAAGCAGCCCTCCGTCCTCCCTCAGGCGCTTTCCCGCCTTCCTCTTCTTCCTCCCCACCTCAGCGAGCGACGGCACCGGCACCCTTCCCCCCCCCCTCCCTCTCCGCCTCCTTCCCTTCCGCAAGACCAGGCGGCGCGCAGGTGGCGGGAACGGAGCGAAGGGGTGAGGGGGGGCTTCAGCTGGCGGGAACTGGCCGGGATTTGCCAAGGGCTGCCGACGAGCGCCCCGCGGTCGCTTTCCCCCGCCGACCATGTTCCTCCACCGCCGCTGTGGCGGCAGTCGCTCGCTGCCTCGTCTCTTATTGGTGCTGGGGGTTTCGGCCCTGGTGGCCGGGGCGGCCGCATCCTGCTCTTCCTCGCCACTGGGCGAGGATTCGGTGCAAGGGATGGTCCGGCTCGCTTCCGTGGTGATCGAGGGCAAGGTCCTGGCTCACAGTGTGGCCGAACTAACGGCCGGCCGAAGAGGAGGAGAAGAAACGACGCCGCTGGGGTCGCCGCTGTTGAGGCTGTCCATGCAACCTGACGCTGCCGCCACCGCCACCACCACCATCATCCTCATCAGCAGCTCCTCCTCCTCCTCCTCCTCAGGAACGATCCTCCCCTCCTCGCCGGCTCCCAGCTCCCAGCTCCCGCACCTCGGCAGCCCGAGCCTGGCGCCCGCCTCCGCCGTAGCTCGAGTGCGCGTGCACCAGGTGTGGCCGGCGAAAAGCGGCGGGCTGCGGAAGGACGCGCTGCTTTGGCTGCTGCTCGGCGAGCGGGGCTCCGCTTGCGGGAGCGCCTTGAAGGAAGAGGGTCGCTACGTCTTCTTCATGGAGCCCGTGGCGGCAGCTTCGGGCGGGAACAGCAGTGAGTCGCCGCCGCCGCCGCTGCTCTTCCGAGCGTCTTCCCCGCCCCTGGAGACGGGCAGGAATCTCAAGAAGGAAGTCAGCAGGGCGCTGTGTACCCGGGGATGTGGTAAGTCAGCGGGCGGCGGTTGGAAAAGAGACGGGGCGGGTGGAGAAAATAAGAGGTGGCCCGGGTCGTATAGTGGGGTTGGGAGGTGAATGAAGGAAAAGAAGAAGAAGGGGGGGGGGAAGAGGGGTGTGAAAGTCGTGCGGCCGTTTCCTTATTTTCTCTTTCCTCTTTCACGCTCCCTGGGTTTCTCTACGATTTGCACGGTGATGCTGGGATCGTCGGCGTTTCAACGATTTCCCGAGTGGGTTTCGATGGCTGATTTCCCCCTCCCCCCACCCCAAAAGTTGAGTGACAAGGATGGGAAACTTTGGGAAAGCTCTCGGAGCAACAAGCAGGCTTACACGCCTTCCTCTTTGGGGGCTTTGGAGGTTGTGAGAAAGAACGCGGCGGGGCTTTCGTCCTTGCCTGGCCCTTGATGTGTTTTGAAAAGGTAGAGCTAGCTAGTTGGCGAAAGTCTTTCCAGGCCCTCAGGAGAACAAGAGAAACTGCAGGGGGGACGGGGAGGGGGTTCTCTTTTGCCTAACTCGAAAGGCCTCAGGTGTGCATTTTCCTCCTTTGGAGGAAAAAAAAAAGAAGCATTTGAAAGCAGGACGGACTTGTTAGGTTTGAATGTTAGTAGGTTGATCACTGTTGGTCTTGGTATGTTTGATTGCTAACTTTAATGAGGTTGACAATTCCAGCCTCTGATAATGTTGCTTTATATTGTACTGTATTGCCAGTTTATTATGTAGTTGTAGAAAATACTTCCCTGGCTAATATTTGACATGTGACATTGTACAGATATTTTTTGCTTGATGCTTGACAGGGCCCGGTCATTATGTGAGAGCAACCTTAATGTCATTTGATTCCCCACCCCACCCCCAAATTTGCTTCTATCAACGTAAACAAAATAAGCTGTATTAAGCAATTTCTCATATGCCGATTCTGTTATTTCAGTGGCTGCAAAATGTTCAGTCTCTCCTTCCTACTCCTTTTCTAAATGCATCAGCATCGCCCTAAGTGATTGTGGGATGGCTTGCTTTAAGTTGGTTGTTTGTCAGTGGAGTGCCTAGTCATGTTTTATAACGCCTGAAATTTAGTCTTGCCAGTACTATTTAATGTTTGCATTGTAGGTGGGAGTAGATGTGTGGATAAGGGGCAGAGCAACAGAAGCAGAGGTGCTGAAGAAGAAGAATGCTCAGTCAAATTCAGAAACGTTGTCTGTCTTTTTCATTTGATGTAATTCTTATAGATTTTTATTGGTCTGAACTGACATGTACTTTCAGTGTTATTTATTTGGTTAATTAATTAGTTATAATTGTGGGCTTCTTTATAGCGAAGGAATGGCAAATTGTCCTAGAATTGCTGCAGAGGGGAGCTGTCCACACTAAATGGTGCTGATGTTGAGTGAATGACCTGGGGATTCCCCAGAACTGCAGGATAGATGTCACTGTAAAACAAGGGAAATACTCTGTGGAGACCTGATTTATATTGGCTGATATAAAAGCTGAGCATTTCTCTGGAGGAGACTGATTTTCTCTGGTGATGCAGAAGGAAAGGGGGGTGGGTAGTGCTTTTTCTATCCACTGTAGTAATATGATAGATAAAATGATTTGGTCAGCTACAGAACAGAACCTGGTCATTAACATCACATGTGATAAGCACAAAAAAGGAATTTCTGGAATACCAAAACCTTATTTTGTCAGTTCTTAATTATTGTTAGCTATCTCATGAGATTTTTATTTAAATATTCAATTTCTTCTGTCTTTAACTAACTGATTTGGCGGCATTTCTATACCAATATCTTAAAATACAGTATAAAGTCTGGTCTTCTAGATACCATTAATTTACCATCATACTTAGACTACTTTAGGGGTGGGTGAGTTGATATCATTACACACACACACACACACATTCTCTATCTCCCTAGGATGCAGTTATGGAGTCCTGTTAAAAGTAATAAAAGGAAAAATTCAAAGAAAAAATAGAAAACAATAAGCACACTTAAGTTAAACATAATGTGCACATTTGATATACATTATACACTTTTATAACATTATAACCAATTCTCAGAGAATGTGGATGTACACTCTGTCTGAACAACTTGATTTTTATAATTTATGTCTCATTGTTTCTTCACTGTTTCAATGTCTGCTGGTGGTACAGTAAGAAATTGAATGTTTTAGTATTATTGTTAGTGCTATTTGGGTTTATACAAGACTTTTGCCTTCACTCTATTGAGATTACCTATTTCCAAAAACAAAGAGGAGAGGAACATAGCTGAGTAATCTACCTAACAATACTGCAGTTTTTATATTTGTAATGTTAGGATTTATAACTGATCACTGGATTTCATTAGAAACCAGTAAATACAAGTTCTGCTTTCTCAATGGAGGATTCTATGTCATTTTCTTTCCCAATAACAAATGGATTTTTTCCAGCTTTTAGTAACTGCATTCTTAAAATAGAATCTGTTGACCTCTCAGTGCTCCAGACACTGCAGTGTAGCCCCAAACATTCCTTAAGGTAGTGTAAAACATACTTTATAACAATGTTAAGTAAATAAGGCATGACACAAACATATGCTATAATCTGGTTCCACACTCATCTGCTCAATTAAGATGTCATGTTAAATCATGGTTTTATAAAGTTGATGTATTGCTTCATACTATGGCTAAATTGACAAACTATAGATTTTAACATTGATTATATACCTAGAATTAGATGCTATAACTGTATTTTCTAAACAGGATTTTTTTTAGCAATGGCTGAAATCCTTATGACCTGGTTTAGAAGCAACCAAATTAAGATATATTACATGCAAACCAGACTTACATTTAAAGTAGTTTGGCAGTACAGTCTAGATTGATAAAATAACAGGGGCCATTTGTGCTGCCTATAAAACAATTATGCCGAGATAGAATATTGCTCAGTAAACAGAATATGGAAAGCAAACAACTCAACATGTGGCTCCACTTGTACTTTGGAAAGCTCAGTTAGACTCTAAGCTATGGTTAGCTTGGATATTGAAATTCAGCCATTGTATGTTCAGATGGTTCAGATTAGGATGCATTCACTCTGTACTTAAACTGCAGTTTATTCAAAAGGATTAGCACTTCTCCACTGTTACACAGACCAGTAAACTTGTGAAGTTTATCTGAATAGAAATAATATTTTTTGTCATTTTTAGAAGGTGAATTTTTGTATCTTGAAACTAAATTTTTGACTTTACAGGTAGTCCTTGATTTACAACCATTCATTTAGTGACCATTTGAAGTTACAATGACATTGAAAAAAATGGCTTATGACTGTTTTCCATAATTATGACTGTTGTAGTATCCCCATGGTCACATGATCAAAATTTGGTCACTTGGCCATTAACATGTATTTATGATGGTTGCACTGTTCCAGGGTCACGCGATGATTATTTGTAACCTGGCTTCAGACTAGCATAGTTAACCAGAGGCCAGTTTAACAACTACAGTGCTTCGCTTAATAACTGTTGCAAAAAAGTTTGTAAAATGGGATGCAACTCACTTAACAACTGCCTTGCTTAGCAATATAAATTTTGGGCTCAGTTGTGGTTGTAAATCAAGGATTACTCCTCCATTATTAGGGAAGAAGTTTTATTAATCTCCTATACATGCACAAGGGCAAAACAGTGGTGGGTTTCAATTTTTTTTTACCACTGGTTTTGTGGGCGTGGTTTTGTGGGCACCAAAGAGGGTTTGCTACTAACCATCTCCTGCAATCCTGCACTCTCCCTGTGTCTTCAACAGCTGACGGCAATCCTCTGTGCCATGTGAAGTAGCTGAGTTTCAAAACCAGGAAATAAAGATCAGTATCGAGTCTGGGCAGGCAGGAGGGCCTAGCAGCCGATTGTCGGAGCAAACCGGTTTGCTCACAGATGATCCTCAGAGCTACCGAACCCGGCTGAACTGGTAGAATACTGCCACTAGTGCAAAATAATGCTAAATATAAGCCTCAGTGATTATTCCTTATAAAAATAAGGATGTAGATTATTCATTCTGTATTTTATAAAAAATAATCAGTGCATAGACGAAGGCAGAGAGATAGCCTCTTCTTCATGGTGTGGTCAGACATGTTTTCAAATGAAAGGGATGTCAGAAAACATCTTCCCATTGTTTGTCAGTCAACCTAATTCTATGCTGCGGAAATAATTAAATGCGAGCATCCCTCTTTCGTGTACTTCCAGCATTGTTTATAGACAGAGTGCTTTGGTGATGACGCCAGTTAACATGCAATTTCCATGCAGTACATACTTCACTGACATAGTGACAGGCAGCAGCAATTCATGCAATTTGCCAGTGGAAAAGGCCAGCTGCTATCAATGGCAATCAATAGGAGGAAAACCGGAATCCCCTCTTTTACTGTAACAATTACAGAAGCTGTGATTACTTCAATGGCTTTGCAAATATGTAATTTCTGACTGGATTGTTGGCTTTATTGCTATAATATCTAAGCACCTAGCCCACCCTTATCAAGATATTTGCCCAGTGCTGATCAAGATGCATCTTTGGTCACCTTCCCCAAAGTGCTAGTAAAAATGTTCAGTGATGTTGCAGTTCATTGAGATGATCACCGCTCTGAAAGATGATGCAAGAATCAGTACTGTAAATAAGAAAAAATGGAATAAGATGTACAATTCTGAAATATTCCACTCTAGATTATATGCGAGTGAATGTTTATATAGGTATGCAGATGATACCTGAATATTTATCCATATAATAAGCTCCTTGTTTCTATTAAATTAGATTAAAAATGCATTTGAACCTTTTTTTATATATTAGCTCAGCACATACTTAGTGGTTTTGTTGGTTTGTTTTTAATATAAAGGAACATGCAGACATATGTCTATTCATTTGCAATCTGAGATAAAGCTGAGGAGTATTATTTTAATCTGCTTATGAATGAGTGGTTATATGAAGGTGGATATATCTAATTATTTTATATGTGTCTTAATTATATGTTTAATATAAAAATGCATTTGTTTAATAATTATTATGAATTATTCTTGTTCCTATATAAATCTACATTCCACTGCATTTGTTTTGTTTGTTTTTTTCAAGAAAGAGGATGCCACATTGCCAAGCAGTTGATATAATCTGGCCCAGGATTGTATTGCTGGATTTTAAACAGACTAACACATGTTAATCTGCTGCTTTCTTCAGATCATTCAAGGCAGTTCTGAGACCAATGAAAACTAAAGTTAGCAACTTCCCTTTATTCTGCATATCTTGCTCTCTCATCAAGAAGTAAACTAGCTTAGACAAAGTGATTAACAGGAACTATTAATTTTGTGTTCAGATATTTCAAGCATTCTCAGCAAGGTTTCCTTGTGCCTGTTGATCTATTATATCAAGGCATCTGGTCATTTGCTTTTAATTTAATGTGTGCAGACCACATTCAGCTATTTATATAAAATATTGCTACAAATTGCATCAGCCTGATACATTTTCAAAACCTCATCATTTAATTGCCATTGTTATGTAAGATTATGCAAAACTAACTTGCTGAAATATTCTGCTTATGCTTAATTGTATTTATCTTTAAATATATAAATAGGTTTCTTAAAATTTACTTGGTAGATTTTTAACCTCATAAATTATTATATCTATTAAAATACTCATTCTATTTTCCTACCATCATCTTGTTTCATTTGTATGGTTGGAACTACATACAATCACATGGGGAAACCCTCTTAAGCACAATCAATATAAAATGCATTTGAAAAACTAAATGAATAATTTGCCTTCTGGCTTACCTACACTAGGGAGTATAATTTTATCTCTCTGTGCTAAATTAGAATAATTACTGATGGAAATGACATATATATTCTTGTATACATAAGAGATAGATATGGTTCTCTGGAGGTTTGAGGTTAACAAAATTTTATTTATTTCTTAAGAAAGTCTCATGAATATTATAAGCTCTACTGTTTCTAGATAACATAGAATGTTTCTAGATAACATAGAAGTTTCTAGATAACATAGAAGCAAGGATATGAATGACCGAAGGTTTATTTAATTGATCAATATGACCCGATTCTGATAAGTGGTAGAAATTATGTATGTATTTTTATGATATTGCCTGTGATATGTGTTGTTTCATAAATTGTAAATTATCTTCAATATAACAAAAAGGAGATTATGTTTAAAATTCTGATTAGTAATCAACTAAAAATTCTGTGATCAGTCTTGTTTATCAATCATATTCATTACTGGCTTACTTTTCATTGCTACTTAGCACTAGTAAATAACAGAAGTATATTGCATCATAGTTGTCTGTCACATTAATTGGGTATAATGGCACAAAATCATGGGCACAGGAAATCTTTCCCAAGAAGTTAATAATTTTATTTATTTGGGATACTTCCATGTTTTTAATTGGTTCATCAAGCCAAGATATATCATGGAAGGTTCACATTATATTTTTTTCTTAATTTTGATTTTGCATATAACTTAAGAGGGTTGAATAATGGAATAATGGAACTATCCCCTATTTAAAATATATATTTCCTTACGTTTCATTACATTGCATTACAAGGAGCAGATTGTTCCTGAGCTTAATCAATTGCAGTTTTCTAAGTGAACAAATCTTGTATAGTCTGTAGTGAGGTGGGTGATTCACTGATGAATGTATCATAAAAGATGAGGACAGTGTGGTCTGCTGTTTTTCATTTCTGAGTGGTGGAATTCTGATAATATTATTTGAGTACATCTGAAGCTTGGGACATGCACAATAGATATGTTACCTTATATAACAAAAATGTCAGAATGCCAATGTACTGATAGACAGTATATCTTGCAAGTATTGTTAATGTAAATATAACTGCAGATAGCATGTATGGTATGATTGCTATGCTTCCAGTCCTGAGAAAAAAATCATACAGTTTGGTAAATTTATTTTTCAAAATAAAACTAAGTATTATTTTACATATTTACTATATATTTTTATTATTCATAATGGTAGAAATACACCATTGGAATTTTTTGGCCTCTTAAAAATAATCCTGATAGGGTTTTTCTGTCCTATATTGGATATTTCTAGTTAAGAATTAAACAATGATTGCCAGTAAATCTGTCCCCTGCTATTTTGCCAATATTAATTATAAGTACTTTAAGTTTTATTAGAAAAAAGTTCCAAAGGAATACAACTTAAAGCTATTTTTCACTTAATGGTTTTATGTAGCCCTTATTTAAAGGTATCTTGTAATAAGCATAATTATCTGGCTGGAATTGCAAATGTCTATTGTTTGTTGACAGATACACATCCCATTTTATGCTTGTGCAGTGCTCTAAAACTACATCACAATATTTGTATTTGTGCCACGATTAGAAAAGCAATAAAAAGTCCCAATTGCAATATTCCATTATTGTTTTATCATCACAAAAATGAATCATAGGTTGAATTGATGTTTTGAAACACTTAAAATGACTTATTTACACATCCTGAATCTAATATATGACTTTAAAAAATAACCCTTCTAGAGAAGAAGCAGTATATTAAGAGGTACTTATTTCTTCCTGGACTATAAAGAATTAATATATGTTTTTGAATGAACTGTACTGCTATTCAAAGTTCAGCCATAACTATGCATAGTTTTATAAAGTGGTAGAAGTCCATAGTATCTTATCTTGATAAATTGTTCAGATTATTGTTGACAGTTCTTAAAACAGACTGTTTTGCTGCTGAGATTGAACCTCTGTGTGGCAATAGCTATTTCAATTTTTCTAAGGCTTGTATTAAGATGCTTCTGATGTTAAGAGAAAGAGAAAAAGTGCACACACAAACATATTCTCCAAAGATGATAAATCATCCTCAAATAACTTTCCAGAATAGATAACAAGCGTACAAATTTCTTGCCAGTGGGAAGAAGCAGGTTAGGACAAGAAAGATCCAGATTGAGTGCTAATGATCTCTAGAAGGAATTTAATGATGCAATGAGATAAACTTTTTGTTTGGGGATTTCCTCCTCATCCCCAAACCTCAGGGAAAAAATAGATGAAAAAAATGTCTAATATCTGTCTAAAATAAATTCATTGCAGTCTGGTTTCATGCTATATTTTGATTGTGTAGCAAAATAATATATGTTAGGCAGTGGGTAGGTTTCATTTTTTTTTTTAACCACCGGTTCTGTGGGTGTGGCTTGGTGGGTGTGCCTTGTACACACATGCACAGAGGGTTTGTTACTAACCTTCTCCTGCAATCCTGCACTCTCCCTGTGTCTTCAACAGCTGATGTGGCAATCCGCTGTGCCGCACGAAGCAGCTGAGCTTCAAAACCATGAAATAAGGTTGGTATAGAGCCAGGGTAGGTGGGAGGGGCCAGCAGCTGTTTGTCAGAGTGAATCACTTTGCTCACAGATGATCCTCAGAGCTACCAGTTTGGATGAACCTGGATGAACCAGTAGAATACCACCGCTGATGTTAGGAATTGATAGCATGAGTGCTATCCTTATGTTGATTCTACTGGATCTTTCATGACTTTTATCATTAAGCAAGGTATTGTCCAGAGGTTCTAGCATTGGGATCTTGCAACAAAGTGTTATGTTGGCTTTAGTTTTGGAAGATCCAATATCAGAAATGATGTTGGCTGATGGTGTTCCTCATAGTTTTATTTTGAACTCATGCTACTATTCAATATTTCTCTATCATTGCTGAATTTGGACCACTGCATCACCAATGTGGATGACTCAGTCTTATTCTAGAGTTCCTTCTAAGATTCTGCACCATTGACTGGAGATGGTAAATGGCTGAATCTGACTGAACAAAGCTAGAGATGCTCAGTAGTATATGCATCTGTTTATTAATCATCAAATTTATATTTATTTCACACTGTTAAAAACTTGTTTTGAGGGTTGTTTAAAAACTACAATTTGGAAGAAACCTGGGTTGTTAGAAGGATGTAACTTGCTTTGCATCCAAGCAGAATTGAAAGGGTGATGAAGTCTTTTAAAAGCCTGAATGGTTTTAGATTAGGGAATCTAACGAAACCTATTTTTTCCCTTTTAAGATTATCTATCACTTTATATTATTTTCTAGATTATTTTCTCAGGTCCTCTTATTAGTTCCAAGAATCCCAAAGATATGTTTGGTTTGTGCTTCAAAGAACACTTTCGTAATGACTATACTTAAGCTCTTGCAAAATGTCAAGCCTTTAGCAGTTGCTCACAACCGTAAAACTAGATTTTTGCAGGGTCTTATTTTATTAGATTGATTTCAAGGAAAAAGGACCAGCTTGCAAAATCTACAGAACTGAATGTATGTTGTATTTATTCAGCATTCCATATATCATTAGGATATGGATCCTTTGAGCCTCTTACTGACCATCTTTTAAAACAGTAAGAAGGTTGCTGCTGGCTTCATGGATGTGGGAAGAATATATAAATCAGGGTTTCTCAGCTGGCTGGGGAATTCTGGGACTTGAAGTCCACATATCTTAAAATTGTCAAGGTTGAGAAACATCAAATAGGTTCTGGTCTGTAACTGCAAAGATTAAGATTTATGGGAAATTATTAGGAATACAATTGAAAAAGCAAATTTATAATACAAGAAAACTAATGTTAGTTAGCCAGTGCAACAATACTACAAAAACCAAGTCCATTTTCTGTGTGGCCTTCTACATATACCTCAAATGGAATATAGAAACAGTTAGGAAACTAACTGCAGGAAAAGATTTAGTGGTCCATCAAGTCTGTTTTAAGTTTGTTTTTGTTTTCTTTTTAATTAATTCAATATTAATTTATCTCATTAATTTGGCTGTTTGTATTACAGTTATTTATTTTCAAACAAGCATCCACAATATAAAAAGAAACAATTCACAAGATGCAAAGAAAAAAGGGAAAACAAATAACAATTACAAACAAAAAGAAAGAGTCTGACACTGAATATATATTTAAAGTCCACCTGATTTCATAAAAGAAAAGGTAGATTTTCAATATTCACCAAGCCTATCAAATAACTTTGTTCCAAAGAGAGAGATCATATTTTCTGATGTTTAAAATATATAATTTTTCTGAAAAACAGTTAAATCACACATCTTTGAATTCCAATTCTTTATTTCTGGAGTTTATAGTATTTTTCCATCTCATAAAGATTATTATTTTTGGTTATTCTTAGAGGACAAAAAAATTCTTTGTTCAGGGCATATTAAATTCCAAGTAGTTGGTATATAATTTAATACAATATATGATCCGGGGACACTGCAACTGTCATAAACACGAGTCAGTTGCCAAGCATCTGAATTTTGATCAGGTGACCATGGGGATGTTGCAATGGTCATAAATGTGAAAAATGGTTGTGAGTCACTTTTTTCAGTGCTATTATAACTTCGAACAGTCACTAAATGAACTGTTGTAAGTCAAGGAACATCTGTACCATTCCAAAAGAGTACAAAGAAGAACATGAGCATAACATTTAAATTAATGTGCCCTCAAATTTCTTGCAATGCCAACACAAATTCCACATGATGTTCAATAGATGACAAATGTTCTTTTCTGCTGAAAATCCAAAGCAGCAAGTATTTTCAAAACCATTTACAATAGCAGAATCTAAATAACTGGATTTTTAAAAATCACATATCAGATTCAAAGCTCCATTGGTATTTGTTGTTCAAGAGTCAAGTAGTTTGCAGCAGATTTTCAATGTTTTGTCAAAGGCCTTGGGGAGGTGGTGAGCCATCCTCAACCTCAAAGTTTTGAACAGATTCATCCCTTACAGGTGTTTTAAGATGCAGACCTTGCATTTAATTCTAGAGAGCATTCGGGAGGGCGATCTCCTCTCTTCGATAGACTTTACAGAGACATACCTCCATATCTGGCCTCATCACCACCAGTTTCTTCGTTTTTGTTACTAGAACAAGCATTTCCAGTACCAGACCCTTCCCTTCGGGCTTTCATCACCCCCTCAGAATCTTCACCAAAATCTTGACAGCATTGGCGGCTTCATTCCAAGCAATTCCAGTGAGGGTCCAGTGTTATCTGATCCAGTCGACATCACCACAATCCACCTATTGTGACCTCCACATCATGCTGCAGTCCCTGCAAGATTACAGTTTTTCTATCAACTTCAAGAAAAACCATCTCTCTCCAACAACCAGATTGCTTCATCTCAGGGCAATGATACATGACTCTGCAAGGTCTTTCTATCCCCAGTGCATGGGGAGAGCCTCAATGACTTCATCATTCAGATTCGACGTCAACATACAGTTCCCTTGGTCCACCTGTCCAAGCTTCCAGAGAAAATAATTTCTTGCATTGGCATCATCCTATGGGCCTGTCTCCATGCCCGGGCTCTTCATGGTTCCTGCTGCCTTTTCAATAGGCAGGGCCCAGCCATTCTTCCACCAGGATTCATGTTCCACCACAGATCATTTGTTCTCTCAGGTGGTGGCAATCCCTGGCAGTCTGGAAGGGGCATCCATTCAAGGAACCAAACAGAATCCTGCTCACCACAGGATTGGGGGGCCCTTCTAGCTGGCAAGATAGCTCAGGGGACCTGGTCTCAGGTGGACAGGGCCTGCTCCATAAATTGGCTAGAGCTCTGGGCCATCTTCCTAACCCTGAAGCATTTCTGGAAGAGGGTGGCAGGTTGGCACGTGCTGGTCATGACGGACAATGTGGCCACAAAGGCACATGTCAACAGACAGGGGTACCAGGTCCAGGGCCTTGATGAGGGAAGCAGAATGCCTAGGGCAGTGGGTGGAGAATCACTGCCTGGGGCAGTGGGCGGACCACATTTCAGGGGTTGATAACTCCTTGGCCAACTGGTTGAGTCAGTCCAGAGTCAACCAATTGGAGTGAAGTTCCTTGTTCCTGGATCTGTCCTGCAGATTCAGAACCCCAGCAGTGGATCTCTTTGCCTCTCCTCAAAACACTCAGGTAAGCAGATTCTTCACCAGGTTTCCAACCCAGGGAGTGGAGGGGACCAACTATCTTTGGAGCAAATGGCCTCCAGGTCTCCTCTACGCTTTTCTTCCTCTTCTAATCATTCCGGCAGTCATTCGGAAGATGTTGGAGGAAAAGATGGAGCTGCAACTTCTGGCGCCCCATTGGCCCAGGAGACCCCGGTTCACTGACCTAGTGAATTTGTCTGTAGCCCAGGCATGGAAGATTCTGGCCAACAGGATCTCCCTCCACCAAGGAGCTTTATTCCACCTGGACCCTCAGTGCTTTCGCTTAACTGTTGGGTGCTTGAGCGACAATCTCTGAGGGCCTCTGCTCTCCTGGACTGGGTGATAGAAACTATTCAGCTTCCTGTAAACCTTCCACTACTCGCATCTATGATGCTACCTGGAAAGACTTTTGTACTTAGTGTTCTAAGTCAGCCTGAGACCCCTCTTCTGCATCTATGGCTGATGTGTTAACATTTCTTCAAGATGGGCTAGATCAGGGGTTAGCACCTAACATACTTTGCTGTCAAGTGGCAGCTCTGTCATCAGTGTTGTTCTGGAAAAATTATGCTTCCTCATCCCACCATCCGTCAGTCCGAAGGCTTCTGAAGGGGGCTTCTAATCTCTGCCCCTGGTGGTTCATAGGTACCCCACATGGCACCTCCCTAAAGTGTTACAGGCCCTTACAGAACACCTGTTTGAACCCCTTAATTTGATCTCTCTTCAATTTATGACCCTCAAGGTGGTTTTTCTAGTGGCCATGACTTCGGTCAGGAGAGTGTCAGAACTGGTGGCACTCTCAGTTCGACAGGACCTGTGCATGTTCCATGAAAACAGGGTGGTTCTGAGACTGGACCCTACATTTGTTCCCAAAGTGAATTCTTGGTTTCATCATGCACAAGACATTGTGTTGCAGATTTTTGCCCCAAGCCTCACCATGACTTAGAGCGAAATGGCATACATTGGATGTAAGGCGAGCTCTCCATATCTACATCAAATATATTGCAGGCTTTAGGAAATCCGAAGCAATGTTCTTCTTTTTCCAGCCCTCATCCTTGGGGAGTAAGGCTTCCTCATCTATCATTGGTAGATGGATTAGAACATGTATCTCTAAAACCTACCAGACTTTGTCCCTTCAGGTCCCCAAGAACATTACAGCCCACTCCACTAGAAGTGCTGCTCCTTCTGCTGCCTGGAATACTCAAGCATCACTTGAAGAAATCTGCAGGGTGGCTACCTGGGTGTCCCCATTGCCATTTATACAGCACTATTGCCTGGACTCATTTACCTCTCCTAAGGCAGTGTTTGGATGATGCGTCCAGCAGAAGGTTGTCCCACAGTCAGAGTGAGATGATGGCTTTCCTGTGGACATGCAGGCTTTGGAATGTCCCATCCTGGACTCTTGTCGCAGCGTGGATGAGAATGGGCATTGGTATGAGAAAGCCCTTTCTATCTATGCTGCAAGAAAGTCCAGCCCTACCCTTAGGTGTCTGGTCCTAGTGGGGGGAGGAGGTGATTTAGTTGTCATGTTTTATCTTCCAGAAGCATCTTATGTCTGTCACACAACTTTGCTTAAAAGCTGGGGAGCCAGCTAGGGGCTGGCTTTTTATATAGTGGCAGACTCAGCTCTATGACCTCAGAGTGGAGTCATATCCATCCTGAACTTTCTTGCAGTGTAGATAGAAAGGATGTGATGATCCAGAGTGTAACACAAATGTAACAAAATCCAAAATGTAAATAAATGTCCCTTAATGCCTCCAACTTGGCCCCATTGTTCAATAGTTCAGTTGTTCAGTTGGAGATAAAATGTATTCAAGAATAGTCTTCAAAAGAAAGCAATACAGTCTGAATTTAATGAGCAGATAGAGGTGAAATAAAATCCAAACCAAGTACAATAACGAAATGTCCACAATGGTACAGGAGAAGTATTTACCAAATTCAAGGAGATAACAAGGCACAGTCTGCTGGAAGGATGCGAACCAAGATAACTTCAGCCCAAAATAAAACATGCTTTGCTTCTGGCAATGCTGTGTTGTAATTGTCTCTCTTATATACTATTCCCCCCAGCTACCGCCAATGACGACGATCATTGCTGCTTCCTCTCCTGTAAACCACATTGTTCCCTTCTCTGTTCCTCCCTGCATGCCCTAGGATGAAGAGGGGATGGGCCTGGGCTCTGACTGCCCAGCCGGCCTCTGCCCTTCCCCAGCCTCCTCCACAACCTCCGGAGCCACACCTCCACTCCCTGTTCCTCCTCTCCCTCAGAGTCTGACTACCAAAGGCATGATAAAGGGTGTTCTCAGGTAATTATACCAATGTCCATTTTCAAGGACTCTCCTCCCTCTGCTGCTAGTGAGGTAGCTTTGGGTTCTGTTCAGCTGAATGCCAAGCACAGATGCACCATTCATTTACTATCTTATTATAGACTGCTGCTATAGGTAGTCCTCAACTTACAGCCACAACTGATCCCAAAATTTATATTGTTAAGTAAGATATTTGTTAAGTGAATTTTGTCCCCATTTTATAACCTTTCTTGCCTCAGTCATTAAGTGAATCACTGCAGTTTATAAGTTAGTAACCTGGATGTTAAGTGAATTGTCAGAAGATCGCAAAAGGTGATCACGTGTTTTTTGGACACAGCAATGGTCATAAATACGAATCAGTTGCCAAGCATCTGAATTTTGATCACATGATCAAGGGGATACTGGAAAGTCCGTAACTGTGAAAAATGGTCATGTCACTTTTTTCAGTGCTGTTGTAACTTTGAATAGTTATTACAAGAACTGTTTTAAGTTAAGAACTACTTGTATGGCTTTCTGACTAATCACCAGAAATGGCTCAGTGCCTCAGTCCTCTTTCAACTCCCCCTCTTTTTCATTTTGCTAAGTCTAATTTTGTGTAAATCATGAAAAACCTTTTCATCAGCAAAAGAAGCCTACAGTTTGCCGAAGAGCACCCATGGGCCCAGCTCTTGTAGATAAATCACACCTTGAACGTGGTGTGAGGAGGATTTCAATTAATATTTTTCAGATTCAGTTCTGTGGAGGATTTCAATTAACATTCTTTGGATTCAGTTCTGAAATTCAAAGTTATGTGGAAACAAGTAGGTTAAAATTCCTTCTGAAGCATTCAAATTCACTAAGAGGTGAGATTTAAAGGTTGTAACTTGCTTATTCAAACAGTATTTCTCAGTAGAGTAGTTATGCATCTTAAATTCAAAAGTATATCTTGATGAATAAAAACAGAACATTTCTCATTTATTAATTTGCCACAAAGATGTGTTTGCAAACAATGAATTATTGTATATATATTGTAAACTTTCATATCATTGGTAAATCAACAATGCCTTTGCATTTATTTGCACCTATTTACCTGGAAACAATTCTAATTTGATACAAATGAGTATATTTATTATTTACATATATGCCCATAGTTATAGGACAACTAAAGCTAATGATGCATTGGAGAAGAACTGAAAAAGGCAGTCCTTTAGAATTGCTGTATATTTATATACATGTGCCATGACAAAACTTTACATTTATTTTAATCTCTGTGGGGTTCCTTGAAATCATATTTTAATATGATTTGTGATTTTTAAAAATTCTGTGAACAACATCAATATTCATTATGTTATTCAAACTCCTATGTACTGAAAATGATACATAATAAACATTAATTTTTGGTATGATTCACTTGCTGGTAGCTGATTAGTATCAAAAACTTTGGTGTCGACTATTTGCCGATGCATTTCCAAGGCTAACTAACTATTGCTTTGAGTTTTAAAATAATTACATATTTGAAGGAATCTCTGTATGCTTATGCGCATGCTTGTTAGTTTCAGTCATCATCACCAGAAATCTTGCTCAGTGGCACATCCATGATAACCATAAGAGTTGGCATTAGAGATAGGATTTTCCTCACAATAGTATTTGGAATTCGCTTTCAAGAAACATATTTCCTGTATTTCAGCAGATTTGAAAACATTTTTTTTTCAGTTTGGCTTTTAACTGCCAAATTTTTGCTTTTATGTTATTTGTGACACATTGAGAAGGTTAAGGCCAGGTCATATCGCCCGACGGATGCAAAACGACACAGTGGACGAGCAAATTTTCCATCCGTTGTTATCCGCTCTCAAAAGGGGCAAAAATTTGCATAAACAGAGCGGACAACAACGGATGGGGGGAGGACGTATCGCGGATGTAAAATGGATGCTCAACGGAAGCCTAGCGGATGAAAGCGGATGGAAGCGGATGGCACATCTGCAGGGCTTCCGGGGGAGCATAGCAAAGCGAACGCGTAGCAGAAAGAGCGGATGAAGTGGATAAAGAGCGGATGCGTAGCGGATGACGCAGATGCATAGTGGATGCGTAGCAGATCACTGCGCATGCGGGGAGGATGCATTGCGTCAGCCCCACAGATATAAAAGGAGGCAGCTCGCAAGAAGGTCACCATTCAGAGAAAAGACCTGTTGCCAGAGACATCTTCATCAGAGACCATGAGGAAGAAGAGGAAGCCTGTGCCATCTTCTGCCAGCCCTGGCAAGAGGGATAGATCCACCATCCCATCCCCTGGCGCTGACTCTGCTGCTGGTGCTGCTGCTGCTTCTTCTGCTGCTGGTGCTGCTGCTGCTTCTTCTGCTGCTGGTGCTGCTGTTGCTTCTTCTGCTGCTGGTGCTGGTGCTGCTTCTCCTGCTGCTGGTGCTGGTGCTGCTTCTCCTGCTGCTTCTCCTGCTGCTTCTCCTGCTGCTGCTGTGGTGGACCAGCCCCAAAGCCCTGAAAGCCCTGATGCTGAAGGCCCTGCCAGAGGGAGGAAGAGGCAAGGCAAGGAGAAGGAGAAGGGAGAGAAGAAGCAGTACTCCATTGCAGAGGAGCATGAGGAGGAGGTGCTGGAGTGGCTGAGGGAGAACGAATACATGTGGAGGAAGGGCCACAGGCTCTATCGAGACACCAAGCGGAAGCAGGCGGCTTGGAGACAGAAGGCGGAGAGCCTGGGCTACACTTCAGATGTCCTCCTTGGGTGGTGGAAGCATATGCACACCTGGTACAGGAAGCTGCACCTGAAGAAGTCTGGCCAGGCCGTGGTCAAGCTCACCGACCGGGAGACCTATGTCATGGCAAAGTGCAGCTTCCTGGAGGGTGAGGTCCGCCACCGAGGAGCAGCCCCTCTGTCTACCCTCACTCTCAGGCAGCCCACAGACAGCCAGTCCTCTTCTGGCCAGGAGACAGCGACCGTGTCTGGGCAGGTGTCCACAGAGCACCCTGCGTCAGAGACCCCCCCGATAGCTGCACACCTTATGCCGGAGGATGTGGAGGATTCTCTCACACACATGGAGCAAGAAGAAGCAGCGACCACCAGGGACCAACCCACACCCATTCCCAGCTCCACCTCCACAGAAAGCAGGCAGAGAGGCAGACCGGAGGGACAGAGCCACACTGTCCTGCTGGAGATCAGGGACACCATCAAGACCAGCGCAGATCTCCTCTCTCAGCTGGTACACTTCGAGATTCCATCCTCAAACCGGAAGCCCTTCCTCACCTACATGACACAGACCCTTATGGACCTGTCCGAGCCCCAGTACCAGGTGATGAAGGAGAGGATCACGGCGCTGCTGCACCACCCTCCAGGCCCAGCTGAACCTGCTCCAACTCACTCCAGGTCTGCTCCTCCACCCCAGGCGATGTCACAGCCTTTCCAAGGCTTTCAACAGCCCCTCTCCTACCAAGGCTACGGCTACCAGGAGTTCCAGCAGCACAGGCAGCCCTCCCAATCCAGGCACAGGTTCCTCGCACGCCACAGGTGCCACCGATGCCACCGATACCACCAATGACACAGATGCCACAGATGCCATCGACTCCACAGATGCCACCAATGCCACCGATGCCACCAACACCACAGATGTTTCCTCGCACGCCACAGACGCCTCACCTCGCTCAGCTGCACACCAGACATCCCCACTACACTCCTTCCTCCACCCCACAGCAAGCCCGGCCTCAGAACATCTGTCATCAGTCCTGTGCCTGACATCCCAGGTCCTCGATGAAGGGCCTCTCAACCTCACTGGGCTGAGCCAGCTTTCTGAGAGCTTCCTGAATACACCATGTCCTGTTGTCCTCTCGGGGCCAGGCACCCCAATGGCACCTCAGACCAGCACTCCAGCCACTGCCACCTCCACAGTCCCTGTCCCCTTTACACCTGAGACCATGGAGATGCCTCAGAGTGGCTGAGAACATTGCCAGAGACTGAGTTGTTACCTGTTGACTTTATCATTGCTTGGGACACTTTTCTTGGTTCCTTTTGCTTTTTAAATAAAGTCCTACACTTTACTTAACTGTTATTAATAAAGGTTATCTTTGCTTCACACACTTGGGTCATTTCTTTTACTTAATAAAGTCTTGGTGGAAAGTTTTAGAAAATGGTTAAGCCTTTGCATGCTTATGGGATGGGCAGGGATACCTGTGGGATGGGTAATAGCTGTGGGATGGGCAGAGATACCTGTGGGATGGGGAAAATTGTTGTGGGATAGATAAGCCTCCAGTGCAAGCATAGTGGGACTGTATGGTCCACCCTCCCAGGTGCCACACCTATGGCCCTTCATTATCAATAACAATGTCATCAATCATCCACACATTTCAACATAAACAAAACTCTTTATTAATGCCCTATTCATTGTAAGGCCACTCAACATACATGGCACAATATCATCAGTGTGATGAGACAGGTGGAAGGAAGCATCCATTAAGCATCTACCATCCTGTCTTGCCACTCCACTGCTCCAGCTGGGGAGTTGCACCAGTGTTTCAGGAGGTTGCGCTGCTTCTTCCCTTCATGTGAAGCTCTGTTGGGGCCTGGTCCATCCACAGCGTCTATCAGGTTTCGCCCTTGCCTCCATTCACCAGGCTCCATGTCCCCATTGCCTTGTTGGTGGTCCACAAGCCTGTTCTGCAAGACTGGGTAGCGGGTGTGCATGAGATTGTGCAGGATGCAGCAAGCTTCCATGATGCTCCTCACGGTCCGTGGAGGATGCTGCATGGTGGTGAGAAATACCTGGAACCTGTTTGCCAGGATGCCAAAGGCGTTCTCCACCACCCGTCTTGCCCTGGACAGCCTATAGTTGAAGATCCTCTCTTCACGGGTGAGGCATCTGGAAGTGTAGGGCTTCATGAGGTAGGTTCTGAGGGAGAAGGGGTCATCCCCCACGATGAAGTAGGGCACATCTTGTGTGTCATTGGGCAGGGAGTCTGGATCTGGGAAGTCCATGATGAGGTTGCATTCCAGCCCACCCTTGAGGTCACTGTGGTTGTATATCTGGGCATCTGAAGATGACCCGTTGCCTGAAGCATCAATATACATTAACTTGTAGTCAGCATCGACCATGGCGAAGAGGATGATGCTGAAGAAGCCCTTGTAGTTGAAATAAGTGGACCCTGACTTGACTGGAGCTTTGCAGGCCACGTGCTTCCCATGGTGTGGGGGAAGTTTCACCTCTGATACCACTGTTCTGCAAGTTTCCTCCAGCCTTGTTCAGTGGAGGGACACTGGAGGAGCTCCTCCAGGTATTCTTTGATGATGGCCTGCACCACTTCTCTGACCACAATGCTGATGGTGTTGTGTGGCACCCTCCAGGCATACTGCATGTTTCTGTACCTGGAGGCCAGGTGGCACAAAATCAGTGTCACCTTCAGTCCAGGGTCCAGGCTGGGCCAGAAGTTGGTGCTCTGCTTGGTCAACCTTGGTCTCAGCCGCTCCACAACTTCGTCAAACATGGCTGGTGGCATCCTCATGAAGTTCTGGAATGCACAAGTATCTTCGTTCCTCAGCTCCACCATCAGCTCTTCATAGAGTCCAAACTCCACTCATCTCCCGATCCATCGTCGGACCCAGACACTTCTTGGCCACCTCCTTTTCTTCCCATAGAAAAGGTGAAAGAGCCTGAAGAGGGCTTGGTTCTGGTGTTGAATGATGGCGGCTACCAAAAGGAGCGTGCACTGATCCATGATGGAGAAGAAGGGATGCTGCTGAAGAGCAAGAGCAAGGCTGAAGAGGTCTGCACACCAGGGCTGCTGGACTGAAAGTGAGATACAGGTGATTTCCTCCCCCTTTTTATAGGAAATGTCGGTTTTCTGCTAGGTATCCTTCCGCATACTCCAGGCATCCTCCAGACATCCTAAATATCCGAGATACGTCCTCTATATGAACGTTTTTTCTGTTTTAATGCTTTATATCTGAGCTGCATCCGCTTTCATCCTTTCTACGTCCGTGCTACTAACACTGTGTGTCCGTTCCGCATCCATTTCACTTCCTCCCTGTGTCTGTTTTCCGCTGGAGCGGATTTGAGTTGCGCAGATGCGCAGCGGATGCCTAGCGGATATAGCGGATGTGTAATGGATGACGACGGACGTATAACGGATGTTCACCATATGCGTAGCGGATGTAGAACGGACGCGTTGGATACTTCATCCGCTCAAAAAGTTTTGTGCAACTCAAAACTTTTTGAGCGGATGAAATCACAGTAGACGGATGCTGGACGGATAGAGAGTATGAAAAACGTATGCAGTGAGTACACAATGGATGCATCGCGTTTTCCAACAGATGGCAAGCTTTTTTGTCCGTTTTACATCCTCTTTGCATCCGTTGGTGCAGTGTGACATGGGCTTTAGAGTTTTGAAAAGCAGTGTGTAAGATAAACATATGAGTAGGCCATCATGGATTGTAAATGTAAAGTATTTTTCAGAATATGAAGCCACACTAATCCCTGATATATTCTTAGTACTGGGCCAGGATTTTCAGCTATGTTCTACTTCAACAATGCTCAAGTTTGAGAACTCCTTTGAGGGTAAATTTGAAAGCAAATCCTTTCCTACAAGTAATGTAAACTTGTAGAACAAGTGGCATCTAAGCAGTGCCTGCTTTCTTATCATGTGATCTTCCCCGATAAGCAAGATGTTCTTGTCTAGTGGCAATTTTTCTGGGAAAGAGATAAGAGTTTCTAAACTCTTAACAACAGTTGCCCAGAAGAAGTCAGAAATTTCATAAGAATTAACCTATAGAGAAATAGAGAAGGTATGATGGTTGGTGAACCATGTTGCTTGTTGTAGAGAAGTACAAAGACAGCCTTGAAGAAAAACAAACAAACCCCAAACCATAAAGTAAACATAACTGTAGACTGGGAAGGAAGAGCAGGTGAGAAATAAGTTTAACTCTGTTATTTTCATATTAGTGTTTTAAAGGACTGTTTGATAAAAGAGAGACAGAAGGAAAATTTAATGTGATTTTTTTCCTAGAGGACTTTCCAGTCCTTTCCTGGAGGAAGATTTATGAAGGCTGTGCTGCCAGCCTGAAGAATTGCCAACTATGTCTAAACAATAATCTGCTTAACTCAAAGAAGAGGGAATGGAAAAGTAGGAATTGCTTTGCTTCTGCCAATTAAAAGCAGAACTTTCACTTTCCAGGCAGGACAGTAGTTCAGATTCCCTAAAAGAATGGGACATAAATCTGAGCTGCATTTCACTGCTTTAAAGGGAAGCAAGAGTAGGATTTATCACTCTGCTTGTTTATCTGGACTTACTGAAAATGGCATCATTAGTCTTCTACACTTGAACATGAAATTAAGAAGCTCTTGTGTGAAGGAAGGGAGGGGAAAAAAATCATCAGAAGGTTTTGTGCTGAAGTGTTTTCTTGTAGAAATGAGCCCAAAGTGCTTAATGTTTAATTTTGACTCCTTTGGCACTTCTAATAACTGCCAGCAAGCCCTGGAAGATGTTTTGGTGTACACATAAAAGCATCTTCTTTGTTGTGGAAAGCCAGATGAAGCTGTCCAAAGACTCCCATCAAAGGAAATCAGATCACCTCCTTATTTTGATAAAGGGAAGGATCACATTGTCTCTATGACATAAAATTCCATGTCAAATACAATCCAAAACCCTTGCACATCCTAGCAGAGTAAAGCCTCCATTTGTTTGGACTTCAGTACCATGGATTTTGCATGTAATGGACCAAATTGGCCTTAGACTTTGCACTTTTGTAAATTTTGTAAATTTGCATCAATTTGCATCATGATATGGCACAGTAAATGACACAAGTAATGATTTGCATCATTTACAAAATGATATCAGACACACACACATTATATTTAGTGTGATGACATGCTCTGTCAATCTGTCAATTGAGAGTAATAAACATCCCCTATCCTCTCCATTTGCTAATTTGAAATTTCAGTTGTATTTTTATTTATTATTGTAACATTGTTCTTCTTTCTACATAGATTTGCAGGTTTGCCTTCAAATAATGGGAACAGAAAGAATTGATAGCATTTAAGAAAAATTCTTAAATTGTTCGGTAACAATTGCTAAATTGTTTATTAACATGTGCAAATTTATCTTTCCATCCAGTAATGTTCTTCAAATCAAAGATAACAATAAGTATTCTGACAATAAATATGAAATGTACAATATTCTTTGTAAGAGACCTGAATTTGGTTCTGATTCATTTAGCTTTTTCAGATCTCTGTTTTAATGGTTTTTAAAGAAAAATGGTAGAATTATAGCTTGATGAAATATTGCACTTTGGATTTTACTGAATGCATGTAAGAATAAATATAAGGAATTATGAAGCTGACAGTGTTTCTTACACTGCTGTGGAACATTTTTCTTTTTAAAATAATGTACTGATATGGCAGACAGAATATGGAATTTGCTCACTGAGACGACCCTTGCATGCATCTGTCTGAAACAACAGTTGTTTTTGGGATGGTATTTTTAAGGCACACGTTCAACATCAAATTGCATATTTGATTTTAGGAAGATACTGTGTTTGTAAGTGCGCTGAGCCCAGGCTGTCCTGATACACCACTGGTTTCCTTCCTGTGTTCTGCCTGCCAAGCCAGCGGTCTGTGATGCTACAGTTCTGCTAATTTCCTTCATCACACCTGCTCCATTTTGGCTGAGCTATCAATCTCCTTCCCTGAATGCAAGTTGGTAGCTCTTCAAGAGATTGTGTGAGAAAAACACCTTGGAAGTTGGGCACTACCAAAAGATGTCGAAGAGTTTATGACAGAGGTGTCAAACTCAAGTCCTGCAGGCCAGATCTGGCCTGCAAGGTACTTAGATCTGGCCCACAGGGCTAGCCTGGAAACAGCCCACGGTGCCTCTGCTAGCGAAAAAAGGAGCTCAGGGGGGCTGCGTGCCCCCGTGCTCTGTTTTTGTTGGCAGAGTGCTGCAGGAGGCTGTCCAAGCAAAAAATGGGATGCAGGGAGGCCACTATCAAAACAAAACAAAAGGAAAAATGTTTCCTGTTGCATTTAAGCATGCAAGAAGGGACAGGAATGGAGAAAGAAGAAAAGAAAATGAAAAAGAAGGAAAGATGGGAAGAGAGAAAAAAGGAAAAATAAGGAAAAAGGAGAAGGAAGAAGAGAATGAAGAGGGAAGGAAAAAGAAGTGAAGGAAGGAAGGAAGGAGGGAAGGAAAGAAGGAGATTATAATGAGTGTGAGGGAGGGTCTCAGGGAAGTCCTACCTTAGCACTTGGCTAAGGTGCTGCTGACATGAGTCCCATGTCATGCCCACCGTGGTCACAGACACCACCACCCTGGCCCTCCAAGGTCAAACACAAACCTGTATACACAAACCTGAGGCGGCCCTCAATGAAATCAAATTTGACACCCCTGGTCTATGGCCTTCTTACTGTGTTGGTTTAAAAGTATACAGTTCAGCATTTGGAAGAGAAAAATACAAAGGTTCTATTTATTTAGATGGAATGTTAAGGGAGAGATGCACTGTAACATTTTTGTTCTGAGAGTTAAATGTAATTTTTGCTGGTATTGGCATTATCCTAAATGTCACATTGAAAGACTTCATTAATTCAGAAATGTCAAAAACAAGAGATGACCATCATGCATTTTGCATCTCATGTCAGTGTGATGTTGATATTAACAGCAAGAGAAAAAGTATGCTTCAAAAATTTGCGAGACAACTGAAAACAACTGGATGGTATCAGAAAAAAGCATAAATACCAACACTATGGAATGACAGGCAACATTAATCTTTATTGTTACAGGAATCTTTGCAAAATTGTATTAAGTTGTAAGAAAATCAGACCTCATTATTATCTTTCTTTTGTTAAATTCTCCTTTCCTCCTTTCTTAGGATGTTTTAACCTAACTGCAGACTCATAGCTGGTATTCAGTAGGTTCTGGAGAACCAGTAGCGGAAATTTTGAGTAATTCAGAGAACCGGCAAATACCACCTCTGACTGGCCTCACCCCCATCTATTCTGTGCCTCCTGAGTCCCAGATGATTGGCTGGGTCTTCTTTTGTTGCCCTGCACAGGAGAACGGAGCTGGAAAGCAGGTTGGTGGGGAGGGAATGGGGATTTTGCAGTAACCTTCCCCTGCCACGCCCACCACAGATCCAGTAGTAAAAAAAAAATGAATCCCCCCACTGTGCAGATTGGCCTGTATCTGCAACCTCATTGCCTTCCTATCCCCCCATCTCTTAGGCCGAAGAATTGCCAATGGGATAGTTCAGAGCTATGAAAGGGGTTATTGCTGACAAGCCAAATAATAATAGACTAGGCATTCCCCTATTCCAATTGTTGCCTGCCATGCCTGGAGGAGAAATCAGGTGGGAGGGTAGACATAATTTGAGAGCGTAAACAGGTGCAGTTGGATAGATCCAGTTGACCTGAAGATATTTGTCTCTTTGGACTTTTGAAAACCTTTTGATCAAGTCTGTCACCAAAGACTTCAAGTAATCTTCTTAGTTGTGAATTAAGAGGACAGGTTGTCTTGTTGCTAGGGAACTGGAAACTATTAGGAAGGAGAATATTGGAGTAAATGAACACTAAAATAATATATTTCTAGAAGTAGGAGGGCTTTCATACTGATGGATTTTTTTTATTGTCACTCTACTTTCTTCTGGTAGCTGAAGTGAAAGAAATTACTACTGTAGTTTTATAAAAGGGTATGGGTTAGACAGCAAGGATAATAGCATTTCAAAAATAAAGGTACTCCTTCTCTCACTTTAAAGAAGAAGAATTTCAGATTTCTTTTAAAAGTATCTGTTTTATAGATATGTCAATTCAGATTCTATGGTTATTGCAAGATCCAATCTGGGTCAGTCAATTGGATCAGATATTTCATCTTCTGAGCTTTCAGACTTGTGCTGGAGCCCATCCTCAGGAAACTTCTCTCTTACACCAGAATGTGTGTGTTGAGCTAATCTATGTGTCACATTTATGTGATGCCTTCCCATTGATTGATTGGTGTGTTAATGGACGGTGATTGGCTGTTGTTTCTTGTGCTGGCTGTCAAATCTTTGGCTCCTTAAGTACCTGATGAACTACTGTTGTTGACTGACAAGGGCCCCATTTCCCAGGCTTCAACATTTCCCTGGTTATCTTTGTACCTGCACAGCCAATAACTTTAGTAGCTGAAAAAATGAAGGATGTATGTCTTTGAAGTGGTTATTCAAATTTAACCATTTTAAACATGTGCTTCTATTATTGTGGTGGGGAAAAATTCATCCATAATATTACTTTATTGCTAAACGGGGTCTTCCAAATCTGTTGGGGCATTGGGCTTCCAAATTCCTTAAACTGATCCTGATATTATTGGTGGCATGTTGAATTTATCATTCAGCATTAATCTGGAATTATTTCTGATAATTTGGCAGCCAAAGCAACAGGATCAAGAATAGTTATTTATATTTTCTTGTTTTCTCATTGTTTCTAAATTATTTCTTTTAATGCTAAATTAATAATTCCATCAACATGGAATTTTCAGTCTCCTGTTGAGGAGTCTGAGGTTGACGAACATTCTTTAAAAGAAATGAAAGCTGGCTCCTCTAGATTCTTTTCAAAAGACCGTAAGCTGCCCAAAATAGGTGTCACATGCTGTGTGTAGACATATGTTGCTCAGCACGGAGATAAAGGGACAGATAAAAAGGCTTATAATAACTTAGCTGGACATTAATTTGCAAAGCAAACTACACTAAAAACTGAATCAATTCAATGTCAATTTGATTGCATTACTTTCTTTTATAAAGAAAAATGCTGGGATTTTAAGATCTCTATTTAGTATAATGCCCCAGGTATCACAATTATGCAGGGTTCGGATAATAGTATTACGATCTGATATTATTCTTCTGTTGCAAGCATTTCTATCTGGAAATTAAAATTAAATATCTTATCTCTCTCTGTGTGTATTTGTTTAATTTAATTTCATCTTTAAATTTTATTTCAAAAGTATTAAGACTGTGCTCATGTCTTAATACTTGGGATGGGTTGGAGATTAAGTAACTAAGAATGGAGATGTCTAAGGCTCCTGCATGGCTGCTGGCTTGTCTCCCCCTTGTATTTTCATCCTCCAGGCAGCCAAAGAGAGCAATGCTAAATAAGAGGAAACTGGTTTTATATTCCTGGTGTTGGTTTTAGTTTTTTCTGAGATAAAAGGGAGAAGAAAAAGCCAATCATTTTGGTGGGAATCAGCAACGATACTGTGTTCAGTCCTGAAGGATGGAGAAAGAAACCAGGATGTTATGGAAGAAGAAAAATTAATCCAGAGCAGGATGACGCAGGTATTATCATACTGTTTCATTTGGAGTTTCTTTTAAATACCTAGAGAACCCCCATGACTCATGGGGACACATGGTATTCCTTGCATGTGAAAGCACCTTAGATTGTCTTTTTCTTGATTCCAAATCTTCCATGGAGTTTAGCTTCCAGTATTTCATTCAGGAGTGAAGTGTGCAGGACAGGAAAGGTTACCACAGTAACGAATGAGATTCCTAATTTCAGGAATGATATTCATCTTTTTCTAAAGGAAGTAGCATCTATTTGGAAAATAGTTTGGGAGTTCTTCTGGATCCAGTTTGCACCTAGAAATCCGCTTGCCACCTATGGTAAGAAAGCATTTTTGCAATTCTGGTTGCGATTAACCAAGGGCATGTAGTCTGGCTATAGCCACCATGTTTTGATGACCTCAGAGTTGGTGTTTATGGAATATGATCTACATAACACTACTTGTAAACATTCAGTAATAGCAATTTGTGCAAAACAATTCTGTATCAGTAATGGCAGGTAGAAGGTTTTAATTATTTAAATCATATTATTCTGATTTTCCTACTAACAACAGTGGTTCCTAATTAGTTTCTAAGATGAATTTAAAGCTCTGTTAATGCTTTCACCATTTCAGTGTCCATGTTTTTTGAAGTATTGCACTTTCTTTATATGTTTTGCATAGAATAGCTGAAAACTAGGTTTAAAAGTACATAGACACAGAAATGGCCAAGCTTTAAAATCCCCTGCTTTGTTATGATGACTTTGACCCCTTTATCTCTCTTCTTTTTGCTTGATTTTCAGAAATAGGAAAATTGATTTATCTGCTGTTCTTCTGATATTTGCAGCTTAGTATTGTTGATTTGAGTGACAAGATGTTATCTTGAATAAATTAATTTCATTAAGTTTTAATTTTCAGTGTATTCCAGCCTGATGTGCAGTTCTATTATGACTTTATGTTGAAAAGAGAGAAGAAAAACATGAGCTGCAAATACCAAATGTTAGATTTTTTTTTCTGTTGTGGGCTTCAATGTCTTCTTTGTGGACTTCACTGTCCCTTTTATATACATTAGAGCTCTTTGAATTTTATATGGGGTATGTTCTGTATGCAACATAATGACACGTTGGATTGAAAGGCATTTTACATCTAAAATTTCATTAATTTGTATAACCCAGATGAAGCGTTCCATATATTATTGATTGCTAGCATATATTATTTTTGTTTCTACTCAATACTTGGGTCTATGAATTAAAGGGCTTTTCAAACTCATAAGTAAGTAAGTAGCTTAAAAATATTAGAATGTTATATTTCCACCGACAGAAAGCAGAATTTTTAAGGTTAGGGAAAGTAATACTATAATTTATTTACCTTACTCACTTTCCTTCAGGGAGGAAGTGATTCAGTATATTTTGTCTGAACTCCTCTGTCCTAACAGGTCTAATAAAAGATACATGTCACAAAGACAAGTCAGATTTTTTACAATGTCTCAGAATGACTTTGACAAAGTTAGTGAATCAGTGGAACTGACACACGAGGCTCTCTCTTTCAAATAGACTGATTCCCCTCTCCCCAGAATGATTAAAAGAGTGGTGCTTTGTCACAAAGTAATGAGCTTGCCAGCTAAAGATTATATATTTGATATTATCCTGATAAATGCACACTTTGAAAGGTTTTGCTAGGTTGTCATATCTGAGGTCATCTAAATTTGATCAAAAGTGCTAATGAGTTTTTGGTTTTGCATAGGCATGCTAGCTAAAAAAAAAGAGTTTTTTTTTTTAAAAAAGAAATATTTTGCAGAAAACTGGTATTTCAATTGGCTCTGTAAAAGTTTCATAAAAAAGTTTTATGTTGACAGACAACTTACTAAGAAATAAATAATATTTATTTTTCATGTCATTTATTAATTAAAAATAAAATATCTCCCAGTTTCTTTACCAAAAGGCAATAATAAAATGTACAAAGGACATTACTTAGAAAAGCATAATTAAAATACCTTTAAAACAAATCCATAAAATAGATTACCCAATCAATATTGAGGTTTGCAGACAGGCAAATTTGCCTTTTAAATTATTAGTCTTGGTTTTATCAGATTTATATTTTATTACTTACATATATGGTTTTCTTTACTTATTGTGTCATCAATCTGATGACTTTTTCCAAAACTACACTACACTAACCAAAACGACACTATGGTGCTGATGAGCTCCACGGTTTTTCAAACAATGTACTTTCTGGTTCTTTTTCTTTTTTGGTGCCTTCAAGTCATTGTTGACTCCTGGTGATTGGTTCAACAAACCCCTACATTTTTCCTGGACCAATTTTTGAAAGTAGTTTGCTATTGTGACTAAGGCTGAAAGGGAACAACTGGCCCAAGATTACCATCACCTACCAAGTTTCATGCCGAAGGAGGGACCAGAACACATGGTCTCTAGGTATCTGGGCTGGTGCCTTAACTACAACACCAAACTGGCTCTCTTCACTGATTTTTCTCATCTTTTTACTTTACTTTTGTTTTCTGCCTCAGGACAAAAATCTAAAAATAAATAAATATAAAAAGGGGGAAAGGATGAGGAGGAGAAATATTTTTTAAAATATTTTTTTTAAACAAAAACTCAGGCAGTTCTTAAAGCTTATGGTTCTCAGCCATATAACAATAATTTATAGAGGAAGGATGAATATGTATAGATTTTGCTCAACTTATAACCATTTTGTGACTGTTCAAAGTTACAATAGCACTGAAAAAAGTGACTTATGACCATTCCTTTTAGTTGTGAGTGCCACAGTGTCCCTGTAGTTATGTGACCAACATTCAGGTACTTGGCAACTGGCATAAATTTATGATGATTGCAGCATTCTGGGATCATATGATCATTGGTGGGCCAGCTCACCCATACCAGTAGTTACGACCACCTGGTTGGGCCCACCCACCTGCCCTGGTGCTGTCCCATCCTAAATATCTTGCTCATTCACCCTGCCCATGCAGTCCAGCTGATTTCTGCACTCGCCTGCTCTATTCACCAGCTGCTGCACACAGGAAATCCTTGTGTTTTTGCAGCTGCACGCAATTGTTGTTACAGTATGTGCAGCCCCCCTCTGCACGTGATGACCACCTGTGACCTTCCCAGCCAGCTCCTGACAAGTAAAATCAATGGGGGAAGGCAGATTCGCTTAATAACCACTTAACTGAAGTGATTTGATTAACAACTGTGGCTCCTGGGAGAGATGGCTTGGGACCCGAATTTCCATTGCTAAGGAAGGCAGTTGCTTAGCAATGGAAATTCCAGCTTCAATTTTGGTTCTAAGTCAGAGTCTGCCTATAGAGCAAAAGGCTGTAGTTCCTAGACTTTCTCTGCCAGTATCCCCTGAGACCAAACACCTTAACTCTGCCTGCTGTTTTGGAATATGACTTACTAATGGCTGTTGCTGTGATCCATCTTCCAGGGAAATGCTTTTGGTGTTGTTCTCCAATACATTACAGAGCTAGAATTGGTGTACTTGACAGATAAAAGAATAAAAAGACATTAAATTATGTTTTTCCCAGGAAGGATGGGTTTGGGTAAGTATTGATAAGTTATCTGTGCATACTTCAAATAAGTTTGTGTGTCTAGTCCAACTAACAAGAATTATTCAAAAAAAATCCCAGTCTCAAATCCAGGTCCTGCATTCTCCTTCTCAAATAATAATTTATACTGATTAATTATGTACCGTCAAGTTGTTTTCAATTCCTAGCAACCACAAAAATAGATGTTCTTTTTGATAATCTGTCCCTAAAGAGACTTCTTTCAAGTCTCCAATGGTGCACTCATTCCACTTTGCTGATGTTGTCCTCTTCTTCTCTTTCTTTTCACCTTTCCCAATTTTAGAGCTTTTACAGGGAGTTGGGTCTTTGCCTAATGTAACTTATATTAGGGCTAAGGCAAATCCCTACCTGAGGCTCTAGATAACAAATACATCACTGAGTTAAACAGGTTAATGGTCTTATTCAATATAATGCCACTTTATATGATTGGGAGTTGGTGAATCCATTCATTTATCCTCTTCTGTAGTCTCTTTTCCTTAATAAACAAAACTGGAAAAGTATTAATTAATGTTGCTATTCACATTAAGATTTGCAGCAGGATTTTAAAAACCTCTCTTCCAGCAGAGCAAAGATTTTGAACCTGTTCTGAAAAACTGTCCTTCGGCAAAACTGTTTTTAATAAAAGATCCAGTCATTTTTTAAATGTTTGAATATTCCCTAATTGCAAAATAGACTGCAAATAATTATCTGAATGCCAATCTCAGAGTTCTTTTCTGTAATTTTTCTTTTTTTTTAGAAAAAAAAGTATCTCACATATTTATGGATAAACATTAGTAATTATCAAAGAATCCTAAGATGCATACATAATTATTCAGACCATAATAGTTGTACAATTAATCAAAATGGTTTAAATCTGTAAAATAATGGAATTTGAGTAGTAGAGCAGGGAACTATAATAATTTTTAGTGTTCAGTGACTGAATAAGAAAGCAAGTGGATAAACATTTTGTATTCAAATGGGAACTGCTGAATATTTCAGTCCCTTGGAACATTTAAGTCTGTCTTTTGATATGGTTTCTTCCTTCAGTCATCATTCTCTTCCATTTGCCCACTATCCCTGCTCTTCATTTTTGATGTTGCTACTTCCAGTTTTCAGCCCTGAATTATAATTTCACATTTCATATGCAGAAAAAACATCTGGCCTCTTTTTCCCTTCTGTATAGGTAGTCCTCGACTTATAGCACTTCATTTAGTGACTATTTGAGCTTACAGTGGCACTGAATCACTTAACAGCTTTCTTATTAACTTAACAACTGCAGTGATTCACTTAACAACTGTGGCAAGAAAGATCAGAAAATGAGGCAAAATTCACTTAACAACAGTCTCACTTAGCAACAGAACTTTGGGCTCTGTTGCGTGTCTACCTGTATCTTCATCAGATGAATAATGCTGGTTTGCATTGCCAGGCCAACAAAGACACAAATTGTAAGATTTTCAGTCTTTAGCACCTGAGCTGATGCATCTGCTTGCTTAAGGTTCTGACATTTTTGTGGTTTTTCTTTTCTTGTGACATTGGCACAATTAACCCAGCCACTGTAGTAGTGGTTCATACTATGTTCTCTTTTGCTTTCATTAGGTTTAAAAATATTTGTAGGATTTTTTTTAAAAACGCCTGGCCTGTATAAAGAGAAGACAGGTGGCAGGGTTAATAAAAATCCTTGCAAACAATCCATAAAATCTTCTAATTACATCTGAAGGATAATTGTTGGTTAAAATAATCCATTTTATGGAACATCATGAAAAAAAAGCAACCCATCAGGCCTAATTCCGTATTGTTATCTCCTGGCTCTGTACTTTCTATCAGCACACTTCAGACAGATGTTCCCTTAGAAATATCTAACATTTAAAATGCAAAGATTATTGCTAGAGAATTAAAAAGGAGAGTTGCAAAATTAGCCCCTTTTGTAATCAAAGGGAGTGGCATGGGCAAAAAATAATTATAGTTATTTTTAATACTGTGTTTAAAGCCAGAATCAAATAAGGATATTCATCATCCAGTTCTATTCTGCCTGTTAATAGACCATAGATATTGTTTTTGTCACATCCCATCCTCTTAAAAGCCAATACTTTTCAACTGAGCAGATCCTTGCATTAAGTTATCAGTTACTCAAAATTTAATAATCATAATAAGTGGTATTGTATGTCTATGGGGCCGTGATGGCTTAGAGGTGAAAGACACTGAATTTGTCAGTTGGAAAAGTTAATTTGAGACCCTAGTGCTGTTCAACGGGGTGAACTCCTCCTGTTCCTTCCCCCAGATCTTTCCCACCTAGCCAGTTCCAAATTATGCAAACGTGTGTAGATTAATAGATATTATTTCAGTGGGAAGGTAACAGTGTCCCTTGTGCCACATGACCATGAAAAATGTCTTGGAACAACTCTGGGTCCCTCAACCAAAAAATGGAGATGAGTATCACCAGAGGGAAACCTTTACATTACTGTATGTGTTCCTTATATAAGGCAGTTTTTCTGTGGGAATGACACAATGATAATTAATAACAGGCAGTAAAGTTCAAATGTTCTTACCAAGACTATTTCTCTTCAAACAGAATGTTTTAGTTGCAAACAGATTACTGTATCTATGAATTGTCATTCTTTCAAAATAAAGTGCTCAGATTAGGTGATAAAAGCCCTTGCTACATGCAACTAAATTGTTTGAAGTCTTTCAGGCCATACTGTATATAGTAAGCATGTTGAATGCATGTAACCCTGCTTTAGCATGCAGCCAGATAATGAAAATGAGAAAAATCCAAAATTAGATTGGTTCAGATCACCAGGTCCTTTGCAGAAGCGTAAGGATGTAATATGAGTTGAATATTCAAGAGATGAAAACAGACATACAATTTTATAAGTAACAAAATGCTAATATATCTTCTATTGTTGAGTCCTTGGTGCTCTCTGAATTTTGATATTTTCTTGCAGTGTGTTGATAATATTATTAATTAAATGTCTGCAAGCTAACAACCAAGCTCAGTAAGCACCAAGGATTCCATACTTCACCCCGAATTATATATATTCTCTTTTGATAATATTCCTTATTGCTGGATTTCATCTCTTTATAGTACTTCACATAGTTATTTTTAAAAATTTAACAGCAGAACTGTGGAAGATATAAAGCTGAATTTTTACTTTATTTTTTCTTCTAATCTGTTCCTGTTTATTTCTCAGTTAATAAAGGGAACCATAAATATTTTTGAGACATACTAAATATTAGATTCAAATATAAGATAATATATAAATACCAGATTATTATAAAGCAATATTGATTTCAGTATAATTCATGTCTTTCAACAAAGATTATACAACTAAACATGTATTCACACACAGTTTATTCAACCTCCCAGGAATAATTGTATCTGTTCCGTCCGGAAAAGAAGCGCATGAGACTGGGTTCCAACTAACAACTCTTTATTCGGTTAACAGCACCAGTAACGGAACATTGGCTCAAGCCACGGCAGCCCTTTTTATAGAGGCTTGCCTGCCGGCTTGTAGCCAATGGCACTCATTTAATCTTGCCGCCTTTGAGCGGCTTCTTGGATTGGTTCCTAATGAACCAATCCACTACTGGCCTTTTTGGCCAATTAGAATTAACTACTTGGAACCTTCCAAGTTATACAGAACACCCCTCCCCCTTTAGTTCAGTCCTACGTGAATGACGTAGTCGTGCAGGTAGGTGGGCCTTTTTCTGGTCCTAGTTGACCTGCGCGGCTCATTCTCGCCTAGGACTTCAAGCGGTTCGGTCGGGATCGCTGTCTCTCCAGCTTTTCTCCATGGAACTGCCTGGAAGGGTGAGTCAGCACTGCTGCTCCCACCTGAGTTTCTCAGGCCGGTCGAAGTGGTTCTGCCGCTCCCGGTTCAACCGGGCTGGTTGAGCTGGCCTGGCTGGCACCTTCCAGGTCAGCTTCCCTTTCGCTAGGACCTCTTTCGATGGTCTCATCTAACCGTAAGTGCTCTTTTTGGTTGGTTAGATTTTCTGGTTGAGGTTTTAATGGTTCATTTTCATGCCCTTTTTTATTTATTTGTATTCCCCCCCCCCGGTTTTGTTTTCGTCAAAATTTATTATTTGAGGTTGCACGGTTGTTTTGCGCTCGATGTTGCGGGAACGAAGCTGGTCTATGTGCCACTTCCACTCTCTTCCATTGTCCATGGTTAGTTGGTAGGACCGGGGGCCTGTTACTTGTGTGATTGTGGCTGGAAGCCAAAGAGGGTCCCCGGTAAAATTCTTTGCATTGACCAGGTCGCCGATTTCAAAAGTGTGGTATCGGCTAGAAGAGTCGGGGGGGTTCTCGCAAGTATAATTGGGGTGCACCCTATCTAAATGGGATCTGAGTTTTCTCCCCATTAATAATTCTGCCAGGCTCTTGTTAGTTGTGCTACTGGGAGTGATGCGTTGTAGTGTAAGTAAGCGGTTTAGCTTGTCTTGGACATCCCCATGGTCCATTTTCTCAAGGCCTTCTTTTGTGAACCGGACCATTCACTTGGCCCTACCATTCGCCGCCGGGTGAGCCGGTGCGATTAGTGCATGGCGTATACCTAAAGAGGCTAAGTATTGTTCGAATTGTATTGCTGTTAGTTGTGGCCCATTGTCCAATACCAACAAGTCAGGTAACCCATGAGTTGCAAATAATTTGTTTAGATGTTTTATAACAGCGTTGGTTGTTGTGGATGACATTAAGATGACTTCGAGCCAATTTGAATATGCATCCACAACTATTAAAAATGTATTGCCCCAGTTGGTCCCGCAAAATCAATATGGATTCGAGACCAAGGGCCTCGTGGGGTCTCCCAGTCCCATATGGGCGCTTGTGGTGGGGTAGGTCTAGCTCTCTGACACATGTGGCATGTTGCAACCCAGCGTTCAATGTCCTTGTCTAAGCCAGGCCACCAGAAATAGCTCCTGGCCAGGCTTTTCATTTTAACTATGCCTGGGTAGCCCTCATGTAACATGCCTAACACCTCTTCTTGTAGTTTGGATGGAATCACCACCCGATCTCCCCACAACAAAAACCCCTTTTGTATTGACAGTTCAGTTTGTCTAGTCCGGAAAGGTTTAAAGTTTTCAGTCTTTTGGCCTTCCGGCCAACCTTTACCTACCCAAGTCAAAACGCGGGCAGTCAATGAGCCTTTTGCCGTGGCTCTGGCGACATCATTCGCAGTCAATGGAAGTTCAGGGCAGCTTTCTAGTTGTAGGGTGTCGGTGGCTGGAGCCAGGTTGTCCTCTCAGATTGGTAAAGGTGTTCGGCTTAATGCGTCTGCATGGGCGATTTATTTCCCGGGTCGATGCAGCAATGTATATGGATAGGTGACCAGGAATTCTGACTACCTAGTCATCCATGGGGATAGAATGTTCGGAATGGGTTTATTCCCAGCCAAAATTCCTAGTAATGGTTTATGGTCAGTAACAGTGGAGAATGTTCTACCGTATAGGTATTCATGAAAGCATTTTACTCCGGCGACGATTGCCAGGGCTTCTCTGTCTAGTTGGCTATCATTGCATTCCGCTTTGGAGAGCGTTTTTGAATAAAAAGTGACAGGTGCCTCTCTCCCGTCAGGTAATTAGTGGCTCAGGATAGCACCAACTCCGAATGGTGAGGCGTCGCAGGTGACCGTCAAGGGTAGAATATTACTAAACTGAATAAGAATGGTGTCTGAGATTAACAAGTCTTTTATATTTTGAAAAGCTCTTTGTTCTTTGTGACCCCAAGTCCAGACAGTTTTTTTATCTGGCAACCAGTGCAATGGTTCTGCTATCATTGCTTTGTGGGGGCAGATCAAAAATCTGATCAATTTTTACATTATAAAAATTGATCAGACCCAAGAATGCCTGTAAGTCCGTTTTATTTCTAGGCCTGGGTGCGTCTTTAATTGCATTGACTTTTTTTTCTGTTGGGTGAATACCTTGTTCATCAATCAAATATCCTAAAAATTCGACACGATCAGTGGCCAGGCAGCATTTTTCTTTTTTAACTTTCAGGCCGGATTCTCTGAATTTCGTTAGCACTTCCCTTAGTCTAGCTTCTAATTGGGTCGTGTTTTTTGCCAAAATTAGGACATCATCAAAATATGGAATGACCCCTTTTATTCTGTTTAATAGGCGTTCCATGAGGCTTTGGAAGACGCCTGGGGCAACGCTCACTCCAAATTGAAGTCTATTACATTTGAACGCGTTACTATTGTTTGTGCCTCGGTTGTTATGGGGTCTACTGGAAGTTGCTGATATGCCTGGGCCAAATCGAGTTTCGCAAAAAATTTTCTTCCCCCAAGTGAGTGCAGTAAGTACTGCACGACTGGTACCGGATATGCGCTTTGCTGTAATGCATGGTTCAGGGTAGCCTTGTAATCTCCACAGATGCGCACAGGCCCATCTGGTTTTACAGGTGTTACTATTGGTGTCTCCCACCTGGCGTGGTCAATTGGTTCCATGACACCTTGTGCAATCAATTTATTTAATTGCTCATCTATTTTGGGTTTTAATGCAAAGGGGATCCATCTGGCTTTTAGTCTTCTCGGTCCTATTTGGGAATCTAGGCTAAAATATATTAGAGTTCCCCGGTACCTGCCTAGAGTTCTGTCGAAGATGTCCTGGAATTCGTGTAGCAGGTTCTCTTCCCAATCACTCGTGACTATTCGGCTCACTCCAGTCATCCCGATGCCCAATGGTGTGAACCATTCGATGCCCAGAAGGCTGGGACGGTCTCGGTCGACTATAGTTAATGGCAGGACTTCAGCGTGTTGTTTGTAAGTTACTTTGAAATGTCCCAGACCTACCACAGGAATCCTATTTCCTTGGTAGTCTTTGAGAATTAATTTTTGTTTTTTGAGTTCATTTTGTCTGATGTTTGGAATCAGACATCTAATTGTGTTCCAAGACACCATTGATAGAAAAGATCCTGAGTCGACCTCCATCTCACAAGGGCTTCCTTCAATGGACACTACAATTCTGACTTTTTTCCCACTTTCCGTCTGTGCGCTTCCTATAGTGACAGTCTGATGTGTGTTTTCTCGGTTGCTGGTTCCCCTGCTACGCTCCCATTTTCTGTCGGCTTGCCTTGAGTCAGTTCTTGGTAGGGAATTACCGTATCTGCTAGGGCTGCTGTTTCTTCTATTTCGGCAGACTCTTTTGATATGTCCCCTCTTTTTGCAAGCCTGACAGATTGCATCAAGGAACCTGCACTCGGCTCAGGGGTGGTTTCCTCCACAACCAACGCATTCCCACCAATTTTTCTTCCTTTAGTGCCTTTTTTGGTTTGCGTAAAGGCGGTGGACCTCATCATCATCTTCATCAGTGTCTGATGACTCATCTAGATTTTCGTGGTGTGTGTTTGTGGCAGCTTGCTTTCTCCCTCCACCTGAGCTTTTCTCTTTTGGAAGGGATGTCGTGTCAGCACTGGCATTCATCATCTTCATTGTGGCTGCTGATTTCTTTGCGGCTTCCGCGGCGGTTGCTTCCGTGATTGCCTCTGCCACCGTTATGTTAGGTCTGTTTAAGAGTTTGCTTTGAAGGGTAGAGTCCCTAAGACCTAACAGGACACGATCTCGCATTGCCTCATCCATATTTTGGAATTCATAGGCTCCTCCAATATGGCGCAGAGCTGCTACGAAATCAGCGATGGTTTCATCTTCCCTCTGGTCTTTCTTATAAAATTCATGTCTCTTGATGAGGTTTGAGACAACCGGCGCATCGTGAGCTTTCAGCATTCGGTTAAGCTCAGACCAGGTCATCTGTTTCACGTCTCTGGGCTTTGCCAATGCCTTCGCCATCTTAAATACAGCTGGCCCTCAATGTGTTAGGAAGACAGCCCTCTTTCACTGATCGGAAATTTCTTTCATTTCGTTGCTCTCCAGAAACATCAGGAAACGATCAATATAAGACTCCCAATCCTCTTCATTGGGATTGAATGCTGTGGGGGGTGCATTATTACCAGCCATTTCGTCTAGCGTGGTTTTTTCTCTCGCCGCGTGCTCGGTCTCTGCTTCAGGACAATCCCACCTTCGTCGCCAGTGTTCCATCTGGAAAAGAAGCATGTGAGACCGGGTTCCAACTAACAACTCTTTATTTGGTTAACAGCAACAGTAACGGAACATTGGCTCAAGCCGCGGCAGCCCTTTTTATAGAGGCTTGCCTGCTGGCTTGTAGCCAATGACACTCATTTAATCTTGCCGCCTTTGAGTGGCTTCTTGGATTGGTTCCTAATGAACCAATCCACTACTGGCCTTTTTGGCCAATCAGAATTAACTACTTGGAACCTTCCAAGTTATACAGAACAGTATCCAAAGAAGGGGTGTCAAACTCAAGGGACTGAGGGCCAGATCCAGCCTGTGGGGTGCTTAGATCTGGCTTGTGGGGCCGACCTGGACCGGCCTATAGTGCCTCTACCAACAAAAACAGAGCTCATTTTGGCTGGCAGGGGGCTCCAGGAGGCCATTGTGGCTGAAAATGGGGTGCAGGGTGACCATGCAGCTCTGTTTTCACTGGTGAAGGACCATCAAAACAAACTAAAAATGAAACAAAAGGAGAAATGTTTCCCCTTTTGCATTTGAGCATGCAAGAAGGGACAGGAAAGGAGAAAGGGAAAGAGGAAAGACAAAGAAAAAGAAGGGAAGATGGGAAGATGGGAAGAGAGCAAGGAAGGAGAAATAAGGAAAGAGGGGAAGGAAGAAGAAAGGAAAAGGAAGAGAGAAGGAAAAAGAAGAAAAGAAAGGAAGGATATTATTATAATGAGAGCAACTGTGGCCACCACAGTTGCCCCCAACACAAGTCATGCTCACCATGGCCACACCCACCCCTGGCCATGCCTACCATGGCCATGCCTGCCCCCGGCTCTCCAAGGTCAAACACGACACTGATGCGGCCGTCAATAAAATCGAGTTTGACACCCCTGACTTAAACCATCTAAAGCTCTTTTTGTTCCATATGATGTAATCATGTTTCTATTCCATTGCATTTATACTGCTGAGAAACACTTCTACAGTTGTGTTTCATGTTGCTGAGTTTGTCAATCAATATACAATTTACAATTCAGGGAACTGTTCATCAGTATTTTGATTAATGAATTTCCCTGTGATAAGAGCACATGTACATTTAGCGGGATATGCTCATTGCCTAGTATATTCTTTTTCACTTTATTCTATATCAGGAGTGGCAAACTCACATTGTCATGGCGGCATCACATGGTGTATCAGGACTTTTTCTCCCCGTTTGCGAAACCAGGTGTGGGTGTGGCCAGCATACGGCACATTTGGCCCACAGGCCGAGAGTTTGACAGTCCTGTCCTACATTATTAATGTACCTGAACTCTAATGCAAAAAAGAAGAGGTTTTAATTTTGGTACTTTTCAACTGAGCTGCAGAATTTAACCATCTGTATGTCAGCTTAATAGCACTATTATTACTTATATATGTCTTTGAATAATTCATATTGTCCTTTTAACACTTATTCCTTTATATTGCTTGAAAGCATGTGCTGGATTAATAATAATGATAGTGAACTCTCTGAACAGCTGCAAATCACATATAATTTAGGGCACCTGGAATAGTAATTTCATATATCACAAATGCAATTTGTATATTTTCTCATGTTAAATTTATATGGTCAATCAAAGCTGCAGCCAAGTTAAATATAAATTAAACAACCTAAAATGTAGTTATAGAAAGGTTCATATTCTTCAGCTCTCAAAGGTCCTAACAGCTGCAAAGACACCTAATTTCTTCTAGTCTGAGTTGATTAGAGCTTTTTTTGTTAAATATGATTGGCCTTTCAGTAAAAGTTTGCTCTTCCTTTCTTTATTCTGAAATAAATTCTTGCTGCCCTAGGGGGATTAATTGCAACCAAGAATGTTAAGAATTTGTAGGAAGCTAAGAATTTTAAAAGGTATAACTAACTTTAGTTGTATATATGTATCTGAGAGTGAAATTTCACTTTCATAATTTGGTTTTCAATCATGTATCTGTCATATATCAAAGGAATGCCACCTTTCATCTATTTCCCCCCCTAAACATTTAAAACTACAATAGCTGTTCATGTATTTAATAGAGGCTGAAGTCAGGGATACCAATAAATCATACTGTTTATCTTTTCTACTATCAAACAAACAATATTAGTTTCTGCAGCTTGCTTTAGTGAAAGCTCCAAAATGCACTTCAGTGAGTCTGCAAGAACTAGAATACATATAGGCTGCCCGAGTAATGAAATAATAATATGAGATCATGGACTTGCTTCATGAACCAGGAACAATAAAAGCCCTATACACCAATTGCCCCCAACCTTTTGGACATAAGGGACCAGTCCCATGGAGAAAGATTTTTCCACAAACCGGAGAGGGTGTGGTTTTGTATGCTATCTGCATTCTGTGGGTGGGGCTTTGCTTGTTTGCATGGACTGGTTGCTAACATGTCATGGCCAGTACCGGTCCATGGACCAGAGTTTGTGGACTCCTGCAATACACCACATTTATCCTGAGGGCTGATCAAACATTTCCACAGAACAGCAAGTTATTCATATTTAAATTTCCAATGTAATATATATAGATCCTTGAATACATAAGTTATTTTTTATATCCATTTTCCTAGGAAAGGAGGACTAGGGCTGTAATAGGACTTTGTATGATTGCCCCATTAAACTTAATGATGTTTTCTACCAAGGAAACAAATATTGTATTGAGCTACATAACTCAAACAGCAAACCTATGTACATTTTTACCTGATTGTAGACGTGCAGGCACACTGCTAAGTAAGTTTGTATGAGAATGTTATTTAACCATATGCTTAAATGTAGATGTTCCTAATTCTCTTTTGGAGGATGGTGACAATGTTTGAGCATTTTGACAATTCTTCCATGTGCACTCTTTGGACCCAAATGTATGGTAAGCTTATTTAAAGTACCAGTATTAGTAATTGTTTCAGTCATATGTTCATTTAAAGGGATTAAAGAGGTCCTGGAAGAATAGGTTAGTCTTGAAAATGAACAATACCTCAGTGAATGAATCTTTTTATTTATTATCTAGTAGGCCTGGAAATTATTGAAAGAGTTGCTAGAGATATTCCAAGGATTCCAAATTCCTTCTTAATATACACTTGTGTGACTTTGACTAACCAAATTCAGCAAAATTCAATTAAAGCTCAACAATATATTTCAAATAATTATCCAATGCATCATCCTGAAGACACTTTTTCTATTAAAAATCCTATTTGAATAAATGAGCAAACACTGGTTTGTTGTTTACTATCACTGTTTATTGTTGACAGAAGTGTGCAATACATCACAATCCCTCCCCAAATGATGTTGCCTTGTGAAAATCTAGATAGCAGATATTACATGTGAACATTTTTCTTCCTATTCGTTTGATTGTTGCAAAGGAAGTATTTTCTTAATGGATCAAGCAGTTAAAAAAGGTGGCAAGAAGTTGGTACCTTCAGACTTTCAAGATTCTATTAATGTAGACTTACAATAAAGTAGAATTACTTTATTTAATAGTGTTTCCTGTCTAATTTACCCTGGAGGGCTCACACAGATGTACACTTTTATAACTGCATGCATCATATTTTCATTTTGGAGAAAGTCAAATTACACAAAGAATGCAGCATGGGCTGGTCATGCTCACACCTGGTTTAAGCCCATGTCCCACTGCACCAACGGATGCAAAGAGGATGTAAAACATTAAAAAATATTAGAAAACGCTATGCATCCATTGTGTACTCATTGCATACGTGTTTCATATGCTCTATCCCTCGAGCATCCGTCCACTGAGATTTCATCCGCGCAAGAAGTTTTGAGCTGCACAAAACTTTGTGAACGGATGAACTTTCTGCCGTGTACGATGTAAATCCACGACATACGAGCAACAAACGTTCTATGTCCGTTTATCATCCGTTAAACGTCCGCTGTATCCTCTCTGCACCCTCTGGGCATCCTTGCAACTCACATCCGCTGCAGCTGAAAACGGAAAGAGGGAGGAAACAAAAGATACAAGGGAGACAAGAGTGCTGATACGTCATGTGATGTTGCCATGATGAGTTTGCCATGAGTTTGACACCCCTGATATAGCTGATTGCAGCTTGATGTAAGTGGAAGCTCTACCTGATCTGACCCATGTTTCTCCACTGGAAACAACCGTGTGTTCTTCTCCAATGTGTCATTTCTGTAAAACCAGCTCATGAAACTCTAACCTTGGATTGGCTCATAGATCTGACTAGGGTCTCTGGATTTTGGCCTGGATTTTGACTTCTTTTGACTTCTCTTGACTTCTGTCCTGTTGAAAGTGAAATCACCCAGGCAAGCTTTCATTCCAGGAGACTGTTGATTTACATTCCTTCCCTTGTCTGTCATTATTCGCTCAGCCTTAAGTAAAGTGCTATTCTCACCGAGTGCACTTGTGTGTTTGCACGTGTGGGTGTTTGAAGCCTGAAACAGGACACTGGTGGCATTGGGGCTGAACTAGAGGCCTGGGGCCTTCAGCAATCTCTGCCAGCTGCCACCACCTCTGAGCCTAAGATTCAGCCCCAGTGCTACTGCTAATGAGTGCTGCCCGAAGCCCTTGTCACCACAGTGCCACCACAGTGCTGGTGGGGAACATTGCTCTGACTCTGTATTCTTTGTAGAATATTTTCTTTATCTTCATAGTTTCAATATGTCATTATTCCATCAAATATTTTGTATTCACGTATGGTAATTTTGGGTAGCTATTAGTCAAGCCATTTTTATAGGGTTGTTATAAATAGGGGAAAGTACCCTGTACACTGCCCTGAATTTCCTGGAGGAATGTAATGTTTGGAATGAGGAAAAAAACAGCTGTCAATTTCATTCCTTGTGTTCCTCATAAATCATTTTTATGGTTTTAAATTAAGAAAATGTTACCTTGTTTGTAACATTAAGAAATGCTTCAGGGTGCTGTAGAATTGCACAATAGTTCACCTTGAAACTTAAATAGCTATAATTTACAATGTAGCAATAAACCAAGAAGAATCCTGCTCATAGGATTCATATGCTTATATGATGTTTAAGTCATATTTTGAATTGAAAGAATAAAAAGAACAAAAAGCCACCAAGGATCTATATTTTACTTAAAAGCCAAAGGCATTTAAATGTTAACTTTTAAAAAGGCAATATCATTATATCTGACCATCTAGAGAATAGCATCTGGTAAAAATATCTCTTCAGGTATGATGCCCAGGGAAAATTGTTCTTAAAATACCTGCTTTGAAAGAAGAAATGGAAGTTTAGGGACTTACTATTCAATATCACCATTTGTTATCATTTATTAGATTAATCCAATTTTTCTAGAAGGAGCATGCTCCTTGATTTGACTACTATATTGTGGATGCATCATTCAGCATTTATATAACCTAACTAATTTTTATACACACTATCACTTTGTCTTTCCTTTCTCTGAAGCATTTGCTTATCGGCATTCTAGGCCACCTATTCATTTTTAAAAGGCTAAAAAAAGCAGTGTGTGATTTTAAACATCAACATGGGACAGTATTTAGACAAAATTCTTGAGGCTTGAAAGCTAACTGGGTTGAAACTACTTAGAATTTGGAAGGGACGCCTTGAAGGACTGTCACGTGGAACAGGCAGAGGATATATGGCATTCTGGTGGAATGAGGAAGAACAGTCTTCTAGATTGCTGTATTCTGTTACACATACAGCAGTGAAAGGAAAGCTTAGGTAAACCAGGGTTCCCCAAACTTGGCAACTTTAAGATTTGTGGACTTCATCTCCCAAAATGCTCCAGCCGGCATAGCTTGTGGAAGCATAGGTGGCTGGAGAATTCTGAGAGTTGAAGTCCACAAGTCTTTTAAAATTGCCAAGTTTGGAGATCTCTGGGCTAAGCAATACTATGACTTCAGATGCATAGAGAGAGAGATCTACTTGGGTAAAAGCTTGTTTATGCATATCCAGGATATAAGATGGATCCTTTTCCATTCCAGTTCTCAGAATGATTGGATTATTGATTGATTAGACTTATAATCAATCATTATTGTCCCATGCTAATTGAAAAAAATTATAAATTGATCAAATGGATTGATTGCCCATGTTTTCAAAAGGAAGCTGTGGAAAAGATAAAATTAGTGGTTTGGCTGAACCTTTACATGTTCCTCTATATGAATGAGTATAGATAAATGAGCATAAATTAGCTTCAGAGACTTAATTATAAAGGTATGTCAGATTAAAGATATATATATCCATGATAAGTTTAAAGGCATTTCAATTCGGATATCTCAATTTGACATTGAAATCTGTTTCATGATTATTTTTTCTCATTTTCTGTCATTAAAAGTAAAACAATTGTGCATACCTTTATCAGAAACCAATTTGTTCGTCCATTTTTGCCTTTTTATTTGACAATTATTCTTTCTGGTAAATTATGTATAGAGTAGGCTATACACATTTTCATAGTTTTAATTTTGGAGGATTATCTGTTACAAAATTTGGAGTCTTGCAAACTTTGCATATTCAAGCATAGTCAAATTCTGGAAAAAAAAAAAAAAAGCATTCAAAATTACTGCAGCACTGCCCTCAAATCTTCCACCCTCCTGAGGCACCCCTTCATTCACTTAACAATCAATAAAATTGCTTAATGACTACAATAGGCAGTGCCAGGATTGCGGTCACTGAGCAAAACGGTCACATAATGTCATGCTTAATGACCCACTTTCCTCAATGGTCATATGTGAGACGACTTGTACACAGATTCCTGAAAGTATAACAGCATTCCAAAGAACAAAAGAAAAGGACAAGAAGGAAACAATCCTTTGCAAGTTTTAACCTCTCTAGTAGCATTTCATTTACTTTTGTGTAAGGCACCATTGCATACTGTACAAAGGAATCATTGAAGGAGATAGAAGAACCCCACCCACTATCTCATTAGTAAATCAGCTGTGACTTTGCAGGCGTTGCATGGACCATGAAAATATAAGCTTATTTTGTGATTTGAAGCTTTGATCGTAGGAGGTTTGTATCATAGGTAAATCCTACAATATATATATGGATTTATTTTATTTATTTAATTTATTTTGCCGCCTATTCGCCCATGGTGACTCAAGGCAGCTTACACAATGTAAAACCATATTTAAAACAAAAAATAAAAATAAAAAAACAATAAAAACTAACAAAAAGAATCAAATAAATTAGTAAAGTACAACAGAACAAAATTTGGGAAAATAAAAACAAAGCATAACAATATATATACTGAAAGTAAGAGGATGAACCTAGCTGGGATATGATGGAGGAAATGTGCACAGCCTGTCAATATGGGAAGTCTAAGTATATACACTTCTCAAAAAAATAAAGGAACACAAAAATAAGACATCCCAGATCTGAATGAATGAAATATTCTAATTAAATACTTTGTTCATTACATAGTTGTATGTGCTGACAACAAAATCACACAAAAACTATCAATGGAAATCAAATTTAGCAACCCATGGAGATCTGGATTTGGACACTACAGGCTGATCCAACTTTCATGTAATGTCCTTAAAACAAGTCAAAATGAGGCTTAGTAGTGTGTATGGCCTCCATGTGCCTGTATGACCTCCCTACAATGCCTAGGCATGCTCCTGATGAGGTGACGGATGGTCTCCTGAGGGATCTCCTCCCACACCTGGACGAAAGCATCCCCCAACTCCTGGACAGTCTGTGGTGCAACGTTGGTGGATGGAGCGAGACATGATGTCCCAGATGTGCTCAATTGGATTCAGGTCTGGGGAACAGGTGGGCCAGTCCATAGCATCAATGCCTTTGTCTTGCAGGAACTGCGGACACACGCCAGCCACATGAGGTCTAGCATTATTGTGCATTAGGAGGAATCCAGGGCCAACCGTTCCAGCATATGGTTTCACAAGGTGTCTGAGGATCTCATCTTGATACCTAATGGCAGCCAGGCTACCTCTGGTGAGCACATGGAGGGCTGTGCGCCCCCCTAAAGAAATTCCACCCCACACCATTATTGACCCACTGCCAAACCGGTCATGCTGGAGGATGTTGCAGGCAGCAGAACTCTGTCACGTCTGTCACATGTGCTCGGTCACATGTGCTCGCTGCTTTCATCTGTAAAGAGCACAGGGCGCCAGTGGCGAATTTGCCAATCTTGGTGTTCTCTGGCAAATCCCAAACATCCTGCACAGTGTTGGGCTGTAAGCACAACCCCCACCTGTGGATATCGGGCCCTCATACCCCCACAACCCCCACCTGTGGACATCGGGCCCTCAGGGAGTCTATTTCTGACCGTTTGAACAGCCACATGCACTTCTGTGGCCTGCTGGAGGTCATTTTGCAAGGCTCTGGCAGTGTTCCTCCTGTCCCTCCTTGCACAAAGGTAGAGATAGCAGTCCTGATGCTGGGTTGTTGCCCTCCTACGGCCTCCTTCATGTCTCCTGATGCACTGGCCTGTCTCCTGGTAGCACCTCCATGCTCTGGACACTATGCTGACAGACAGAGCAAACCTTCTTGCCTCAGCTCGTATCGATGTGCCATCCTGGATGAGCTGCACTACTGAGCCACTTGTGTAGATTGTAGACTTCGTCTCATGCTACCACTAGAGTGAAAGCACTGCCAGCATTCAAAAGTGACCAAACCATCAGCCAGAAAGCATAGGAACTGAGAAGTGGTCTGTGGTCACCACTTGCAGAACCATTCCTTTATTGGGGATGTCTTGCTAACTGCCTATGCTTTCCACCTGTTGTCTATTCCATTTGCACAACAGCATGTGAAATTGATTGTCAATCAGTGTTGCTACCTAAGTGGACAGTTTGATTTCACAGAAGTGTGGTTGACTTAAGGCCCAGTCCCACTTCACTTACAGATGCAAAGAGGATGTAAAATGTTAAAAAAAAGCTTGCCATCCATTGGAAAATTCTATGCATCCGTTGTGTACTCACTGCACACATGTTTCATATGCTCTATCCGTCAAGCATCCGTCCACTGCGATTTCATCCATGCAAAAAGTTTTGAGCTGCACAAAACTTTTTGAACGGATGAACTTTCCGCTGCATACGATGTACATCTGTGACATATACGGGCAACAAATGTTCTATGTCCGTTATCATCCATTAAACGTCTGCTGTATCCTCTCTGTATCCTCTGGCCATTCCCTCAACTCACATCTGCTGCAGCTGAAAATGGAAAGAGGGAGGAAACAAAAGGTACATGGAACATCTACACAGCGTTAGTAGCATGGAAATAGAAAGGATGTAAGCGTATGCAACTCATATATGAAGGATCAAAAATGGACAAAATGTTTGTATCTGGGATGTATCTCGTCTATTTAGGATGTCTGGAGTATGTCTAGAGTATGTAGAAGGACACCTAGCGGACAACCGATATTTTCCACAAAAAGGGGGAGAAAATCATCTGGATCTCAGTATGAGTCCAGCAGCCATGGTGTACAGACCTCTTCACCCTTGGTCTTGGTCTTCAACATCATCAATTGTTCTCCACCATGGATGATGAAACAGTCCGTATGATAGCTGCGCTCATTCATCACCAGAACCAAAACCTGTTCAGACTGTATCAAGTTTTACACAGAAGGAGAGGAAGGAGATGTCCAAGAGCTGTGTGGATCCGAGGATGGATCATGAGAAGAATGGAGTTTGGACTGTATGATCAGTTGATGGTGGAGCTGAGAAATGAAGACCCTCATGCATTCCGTCACTTCATGAGGATGCCATCAGCCATGTTTGATGAACTTGTAGAGCGTCTGAGACCCAGGTTGACTAAGCCTAGCACCAACTTCCGTCCCAACCTGGACCCTGGACTGAAGGTGGCACTGACTCTGTGCCACCTGGCCTCAGGAACCACATACAGAAACATGCAGTATGCATGGAGGGTGCTACACAACAGCATCAGCAAAGTGGTCAGAGAAGTGGTGCAGGCCATCATTGAAGAATACATGGAGGAGCTCCTCAGGTGCCCCACCACTGAACAAGGCTGGAGAAAACTTGCAGAAGAGTGGTATCAGAGGTGGAACTTTCCCCACAACGTTGTAGCCATAGATGGGAAGCACGTGGCCTGCAAAGCTCCAGCCAACTCAGGGTTCACTTATTACAACTGCAAGGGCTTCTTCAGCATCATCCTCTTTGCCATGGTTGATGCTGACTACAAGTTCATCTACATCGATGCTTCAGGCAACAGGTCAGCTTCAGATGGCCAGGTATATAACACAAGAGATCTCAAGGATGGGCTGGAATACAACTTCATCATGGGTTTTCCAGGTCCAGACCCTCTACCCAATGACACACAAGATGTGCCCTACTTCATCATTGGTGAAGATGCGTTCTCCCTCAGAACCCACCTCATGAAGTCATACAGTTCAAGATACCTCACCCATGAAGAGAGGATCTTCAACTACAGGCTGTCCAGGGCAAGACGAGTGGTGGAGAATGCCTTCAGCATCCTGGCCAACAGGTTCCAGATACTTCTCACCACCATGCAGCATCACCCACAGACTGTGAGGAGCATCGTGGAAGCTTGCTGCATCCTGCACAATCTCATGCGCACCCGCTACCCAATGTTGCAGAACAGACTTGTCGACCATCAACAAGGGAATGGGGACAATGGAGGCAAGGAGGTAACCTGATAGACACTGTGGATGTACAAGGCCCCAACAGAGCTTCACGTGAAGGGAAGAAGCAGCGCAACCTCCTGAGACACTGGTGCAACTCCTCGGCTGGAGCAGTGGAGTGGCAAGACAGGATGATAGATGATTAATGGATGCTTCTTTGAGACTGTCGCATAACACTGATGAGATTGTGCCATGTGTGTTGATTGGTCCTACAATGAATAGGGCATTAATAAAGAGCTTTGTTTATTTTAAAATGTGTTGATCAATGAATAAATTGTTATTGATAATCAAGGTCCATATGTGTGGCAGCTGGGATGGTGGACCATACAGTCCCACTATGCTTGCACTGGAGGTTTATCTATCCCACAACTATCCTTATCTATCCCACAAGCATGCAAAGGCTTAACCATTTTTTCAAAGTTTTTACCAACACTTTATTAAGTAAACAAAATGAACCAAGTAAACTTTATTAAATGTCTTAAGCAAAGATAAACTTTATTAAACTTTATTGCCTGACTGATGAACCATGGTGTTCCTGCAAGATGTAACTGGCAGCACGTCTTTCCCCTGTATGCTGACTGCATGCGTGCTGCATCCTTTTATATCCGTGGAATGGATGCAATTCATACCCCCCGCATGCGCAGTGAACACTTTGCATCCAATATACATCCGTGGGGCATCCCCTTTGTATCCTATAGGTGTATGTGATGCATCTGCTTCGTCCGCTATGCATCCGCCCCTTCCGCTATGCGAATTGTTTAACGGCTGGAGGCCATTTTGTACTGTCAAACCTCTTGGCTGCACGCCTGTTTTATCTTTCTTGTGCTATGTGAGGTAGTTCTGCTCAGAGCAGCAGGTTCCCTTCAGAATTCTGGGAACGATTATATCTTTGTCTTGGCTTTTTCTGCATTTGAGGATATTCATTACATTTTAAAAATTGTTGGCTCAACCCTCACAGCCTCATTATCTCAGTGGCACAACAGCAAGCACCCAGGCCTGTGTCAGCCTGTGCAGGGAAGCTGTTGATTGATCCCCTTCAATCATCAAGCTGGGCCTTAGGCGTTCGCAATTTGGCTGTTTTGGTTTTTCACTATATTGTGTGACTCTATATATTAGTACCCTCAAGAGCAACAATTAAAACAATCATAATATAATACTACTAATAATAAATCATCCTGCAGTATAATATTTTAATTTCAATAAAATATTTTACTGAGATATGACTCATTTTACATACAGAAAAAAAAGAAAGGGGGGGGCAATAAGATCATTATCAGGGCAACTGGTCTTGACTCAGATCAGGTCCCTGGGCGTGCCAACTGCCTTCTCTGTATCTTATATCAGACATACTGCAATTCTAATTTGAATCAAAATGGCAGATGGTAGCACCTCTCAGATATCATCCTTAAAGGCAAAAGCCAAATCCCAACACAAACTCAAGCAGGCTAAAGGGATTTCTAAGGCCTCAGAAAGGGATGCCTTAAGATGCCACAAAGCGTTACAAAAGGAGATAGAGAAGCGCACTTGGGAGGCGCACATTGTACCTCACCACCCTCCTCCAGCCCATCTGTTTCTTCACATCCTCCTCCCCCCGAGATCTTTCCCTCTCATCAAGGCACAGTTTGGCTTCCCATGGCCAACCGACTCAAGTGCCCGGGACACCAACATCGTGAAGGACTCCTGAAGCCACTTTCACTCTGACGGCTGCTGGCCTTCGTCAAGGCGACAGTCTCATTGCAGAGGTCCCAGAAATGATGAAGGTCTGGATGGAGCTGGCAATTCACCAGGGAATCGCAGCGGGACTTCAACACACCATCATGGCCAAGCAATACCCTGTGATCACCAATCACGAGTTCCAATCGCTGAGGTCATTTTCCAGGTTGGAGCAGCACCATTCCCAGGTACCTTTACAGGGAAGAAGAGGAAAAGGAGGAAGTGGATCAAATTAACCGAATGGAAGAGTCTGAATTAGGGTCAATGCATGATAGCGAGCCCTTGTCAGAAGCAGATCCTTTGGAAAGGGAAATGTTGGAGGATGAAGGTCTTATTCCTGACCAACCTGTTTTTACAGTATTATTCCGGCCACAGCTTTTTAGATCTCTCTTGTTTAAGGCAAAGAACATTTCAGGCCTAAACAAGTCGACTCCGTCCACCACGTCTGATCCTTTAGAAGAGGGACCAGGCAATCTGATCTTCAACCAACCGGTAGTTGAGGCAGAGGTGATCCCGGTTCCCCCTATGTTTTTGGACCTAGTACAGAAGCAGTGGGCCTCTGCCATGGTGTACACACACCCCACCGAGTATGACAGGAAATATTTTAATTTGGCACCTGAATTCTCAAAACTATTGAATACTCCTGAGGTAGATGAATCTATAGTGGGATTAGCCTCCTCTTCCATTCCCAGTGATGTGCTGGAGGCATTAAAGCCTGAGGAAAAACAGGCCGAGCTAGCCCTTCGCAGAGCCCATCGGTCTGACGCGTAGGCCATCAGAGCAGCCACGGCCGCCTCCTTCTTCACACGTTCCTCTATCAGATGGCTCCGCCTCTTATAGGAACATGTCCCTAATTCTAACCTTAGAGCACACCAAGATATTGCAAAGCTTATTGCAGCAGCTGAATTCTCAGGCCATTACTTCACACATCACAGCATGTCGCTTGCTATGGTTAAAGTACTGGTAAGCTGACTTCAAACACAAATCCAAGCTGGCCTCATCCCCCTTCATGGGAGACAGACTGTTTGGACCTTCCCTTGAGCCACTATTCATTGAAACCCGTAACAAAAAGAAAATTCTCCCTTCCCTTTTTCGGAAGTCAGATCCTAGAAACTCCCAGTCCTTTCAGAGAGGATCCTTTCAACCCTTTTATCAGGGCTCCTTCTCATCCAGATATCAGAGACCCCCAGCATTCAGACCAGGACAGCAGCCAGATGGGTCCAACTCATCAAACAGAAGTAGAAAGGGTGGGCAATCCAAAAGGCCTTTTCATGGAGCAGGAAACAGGTCCTTTCAGCGTCCAAGATAACTTCCTGGACCCAATCCCCATTGGCGGATGTCTTAAATTATTCGCCGACCAATGGGACTCCTCAACCTTTGATTCCTGGGTCAGAGATATGGTTAGATTTGGCCTGGCCCTGGAAAAACCCCATTAAACACAACTCATGGATTCGGCTATCCAACATCTACTGGATATATGAGCCATTCAACCAGTAGCCTCCAATCAATGAGGGTGAGAGTTTTATTCACACCTTTTCGTTGTGCCCAAAAGTTTGGGGGGGTGGGGTGGAGAGCGATATTAGACCTGAAGCGCCTCAACCGTTTCTTAGTATATCGCAAGTTCAAAATGCATACCCTCCAATCAATATTACTGGGCATCAGGAAAGGGGATGTCCTCACATTCATAGTCTTGACGGAGGCGTACCTGCACATTGCTATTTGGCCTTCCCACTATAAATTTCTGAGATTCTGCTATAATAACCACCATTTTGAATATGTGGCTCTCCCTTTCGGTCTAGCTTCTGCCCCTCGGACCTTCACGAAGGTTCTTGCAGCGCTAGCTGCTCATCTCAGGGACATTCCCATATGACTCCAGTGTTATCTTGACAATATCTTGATTTTATCACCTTCTGTCGATCAAGCAGTCAGGGACATTCAAAACACATTACAAGCCCTACAAGACCATGGCTTCTTAATAAATTGGAAGAGCCAGTTAACACCATTGACTCGGCTAATCCATGTGGGGGCGGTCATAAATACCAAGGAAGGCAAGGTTAACCTGTCACCAGATATACTAAATAGCATTCGTCAATTAGTGAAGGAGATCAGGACTATTAGGGTGCCCCTAGCTGACCTATCAAAATTGTTAGGCAAAATGATCTCATGTATTTGTATCATACCTTGGGCCCGCTTACACACAAGATCCCTCCAGTGGTTCCTGCTGTCATACCAGTGCTCCGGCCAAAGCAACTCCAAACACAAGGTCAGGGTGCCACCGAAGGTTCTCACATCTCTCCTCTGGTGGACCAGACCACTCATCAACTGAGGCTGTCTCTTCAAGGAGCCACAAAGAATCACCATCGCCACTGATGCCAGTCTGTTTGGATGGGGGGCTCACGTGCAATCGCTTACAACCCAAGGCCGCTGGTCTGACATAGAACAGTCGCACAACATACACTGGCTGGAGCTTCGTACACCTGGCTCTCTGCAGATTCCTTCCCCAGGTATACGATCAGCACATATTAATATTGACTGACAGCGTAACAGCCAAAGCTCACATAAACAAACAGGGGGGCACACAATCAAAACAACTAATGCGGGAAGCGGAGCATCTGTGTCATTGGGCGGAGAACAACCTCCTTTCCATCAGAGCAGAGCACATTTTGAATCTGTCCAATACACAAGCAGACTGGCTGAGCAGGGCCACCATCAATCCATCGGAGTGGCACTTCCATCCCTCCTTGTTTCAAGAAGCAGTCAGGACATTTGGACAGTGGTGGTGGACCTGTTTTCTTCCCCCCTCAACACTCAGCTCCCAGGATTTTTTTCCAGGTACCCATCGCAAGGTGCAGAGAACTTCAATTACCTCCACTGTCATTGGCCCCCAGGGCTCCTGTATGCATTCCCTCCACTTCCACTGGTTCTCAAGGTCATCTAGAAATTACTCAATGAGAGGGCGGAACTAGTCTAGTCACTCCTTACTGGCCCCAAAGGCCATGGTTTGTAGACCTCCGCAGCCTCTCCGTATCACCCCCTTGGAGAATCCTGCCAGACAGGATTTCCCTAACTCAGGGGCCCCTTCAATATCCAGACCCTCATTGGTTGCAATTGACCATCTGGAGGTTGAGCGGAGTGGTTTGAAGAGGGAAAACCTCTCCAACAGAGTTTTCACCACTATCCTATCCACCAGATGCCCATCAACAATGCTCATTTACAATGTCACATGGTCCATCTTCTGTAAATGGTGCACCAAATATCAAATTGATCCCACCTTTCCTTCTGTGGCTCAAATTCTAGAGTTTTTACAAGAGGGACTTGACAAGGGGCTATCACCTAATACGCTGAAAAGACAGGTGGCCTTGGCATCGGTTCTCAACTGTGAAGGCTTAAATTCTCTTTCCCATCACTCACACATACGGTCCTTCCTCCAAGGAGCCACTAATTTACGTCCTCCAGCGGTGCACCGTTATCCCACCTGGGACCTTAATAAGGTCCTTGTCACACTCACTAAGGGCCTTTTCGAACCCTTGAAAATGTCAACCCTCCAATTTCTAACATACAAAGTAGTTATTCTTGTAGCAATCACATCTGCTCATCATGTTTTGGAGATTGCAGCCTTGTCTATCAGACAAGATGTTTGTGTTTTCCATGCTGACAGGGTGGTCCTCCGTCCGGATCCCACATTCATACCCAAAGTTAACTCGGCATTTCATAGGGCACAAGGTCTGATCCTTCCTAATTTTTGCCCTAGACCATCACAAGAGATGGAACGGAAATGGCATAGACTTGATGTGAGACAGGCATTACGAATTTACATCAATCATACAGCGCCCTTCAGAAAAATGGAGGCTTATTTGTGTCCTTTCAGCCCAACACTCAGGGAACCAATGTCTCACCCACTACGATAGGCCGTTGGTTACGGGCCTCAATAGCGAAAGCATATCAGACTCAATCCATGCAGGTGCCTAGGGGCATAATAGCTCATTCAACAAGGAGAGCTGCAACATCGGCAGCATGGACCACATAGGCAGCAATTACTGAAATTTGTCGAGCCGTCACTTGCGCCTCTCCATTGCCTTTCTTTAGGCATTATAAAATAGATGTGTTTGCATCCTCTGAGGTTTCCTTTGGCAGAACAGTTCTGCAACAGGTCCACAGGGACCAGGAGGAGATTCCAGGCCAGACAGAGTCCCTCCCTTAGGACAAGCCAAGCTTTGTTATGTCCCACTACTGGATGCTCTGAACAGCTCATAGGAGAAAGGGCGTTGGTACTTACCTGACACGCTCATTCTTTTTGAGCTGTGAAGAGCATCCAGCCCCACCCTTTTGTTTTTTCCATCTGGTGGGGCCCTGTTTCGGCCAATGAATTGTTTGGGCAATAAGAATGAGGATCTTTCTTTCTCTCATCTTCGCCAAAACTGGGGAACGCTGAGGAGAGTCCCGTGGAGGAGGAGGAGCGTTCCGCAATTTAAGCCCAGCCTACAAATGCAGAGACTGAAGCACCTCCCACTACTGGGTGCTCTTCACAGCTCAAAGAGAACGGGCGTGTCAGGTAAGCCCTTTTGATCGCCTTGTAGTCCAAGTTCTTCTCCAGCACCATAGTTCAAAGGCCTCAATTCTTTGGCACCTCAGTTGCTGTAGTTCCTCATATTATTTTAAGATTAATACTGTACTGATTATTGATAATAAAGGTTACTAAATCAAACAAGTCTAGCTTTATACTTGAGAATTTTGGTGTATAAAATTTTTGGGGACTTGAATCAAAACTAGATTTCCCAAAGATATTTTGGGGAACAGATATTGAGGCTAAAAACAGCTTGTGATGTTACTAGACAAACCTTCAATTTGGATACTTAATTTGAATGCATAGTTCCTATGTTTCTTCATTTTCAGGCAGTGTTCATAACCCAAATAAATTAATTCAAGAAATCAACATAATTACTATCAACATGATAGAAATCAATAAAAATTACAGCTCATGCCAATGTAAATAAAGAGTAATAAAGTAAGTTTTGTAACTTTGTAAGTTGCAAAGGAGACAGGAATAATATTTAAAATATTGCATAGGAGACAGTGAACCAATTTTCAATCTAAAGAAACTCTCATGCATACACCAGAAAATTTATGTTCATTATTCTTTGCTTTTTGCATGAGATTAAAAACATGGAAAGTGGTTCAAATGTCAAGTCATATTAGACATTCCTTAAACTTAATGAATTTCCTTTTTGAATTAGTCACACAGATGGTAAAAAGAGCTTCTCAGCTAATGCTTCTAATTTTTCTGAGTCAATTCAGAATGTTTCTTGTTTCCTTGCTCTGAAAATTGCACATTTTCATTGATGGAGTACTCATTCTCATTTGGATTTCTAAAATTTTACACATTACTACTGAATGTCTGTAGAGATTGTCAGTCATCCAGGTCATGGTTGCCCCAAAGATGCTTTTTCAGGAGACAACTGGACTTTTTTATTTTTTCTTTTGAAGACATTTTGCTTTTCATTCAATAAGCTTTTTCAGCTCTGACAGGATAGTGGAGAATGGAAGGATTTATATTCCTCACAGACTGCTGGTAATCTGCATCCTTTTACAGGGTTGTAGAAGCACTTCGGGGTCTTATGCAGATTACCAGCAGTCTGCAAGGAATATAAATCCTTCCATTCCCCACTGTACATTAGTCAGAGCTAAGGGAAGCTTCTTGGATGAGAAGCAAAACATCTTCAAACGAAAAAGCAAGAAAGTCCAGTTGCCTCCTGAAAAAGCACCTTTTAAGACATTACTGCTGAATGTTATCAGAGCTACATATGAGCAAATAACAACAACATTTAGAGTTTGTTTCATTTATTTCCTCAACAATATCATTTAATGTGTAATTTTATTATGAAAAAGTAGTATTATCATATCTTCAACCAACTGCTGTGTAGGAATTTTGGTCAATTTTTCCTTGCTTAAATTTAGTAACTTTTGAGGGCTTTTTTTAACATGAATGCTCCTTTCAGACCCTTCCATCGCAATTATTTTGACTTGGCCATTCCGAAACACAGAATTTGTTTTTATCCATCAATTCTCTTGTATGTTTGCTTATATGATTGGGGTCACTGTCTTGCAGTATGAACTGCTTGCATTTTGGCATTTCAGCTTCAATTTGCAGATAAATAAGCTGATATTCTTCTGCTAAACAGTAGAATTCATGCCTCTTTCAATGAAAGCAGTTCTCTAGGTTTTGATGCACCAAGTGCATCAAAATTATCTAGACACTTTTGGCATCAATGTTCTTCTCAGTAAGTAATGGCTTCTCTTTTGTTCCTCCCTATTAGTTTTATTTTTATCCAGTACTTTTCTGTTGATGGAAATTTGAGCTCTGACTTCAACTAAAGCAAGGCAGGTTTGAAGATCCCTGGATGTTGTTCTAATGTTTTGCACAAGTTTTTGGATGATTTGATGTACTTTTGAAGTAAGGTCTAATTTTATTTAGAAAAATAAAAGAAACCTGCTGTCATGCTGTTGGAGTTGTTTTGGCAAGATGTCATTCTAGGAAAGATTTATTGCCCCAATGTCTCCCATTTCAACATTATGTCTCTGATTGTAGATTGGTGTATTCCCAGACCTTTAGAAATGGTTTTGTAACTGTTTTGTCCTGTCCCCCAAATAGAAGTACTCAAGACCAGTGTTCATCAAACAGCTCTTTATTCTTAACTAATTCAGTGACTTCGTAACAGAACAATGCCGGAGCCGCGGTAGCCCTTTTTATAGCAGCTGCTCGCAGTTTGCGGCCAATGACAGCTCTTTAAGTTTTCCCGCTGTCAGGCTGGCCAATTGCAACGGTACTTTACTAACCAATCCTATCACGGCCTGCTCGGCCAATCAGATTAAGGTATTTGGGGTATTCCAATTCTTATACACAACAGTAACTTTCCAGATTGAATGATATATTTTTTTCAGAAGTCTTCAAAAAAATATTTTTAGCTGGCTTTGATGTGCCTCTAAAATCCATTTCATGAGCATTGCAGTTGAGCTAAATTAATGAGATTTTTATAAGTCAGGGCTGGCTGATTGTTTAAGGGAATACTCATACATCCAGTCCTGGTTATCCCTTCAGTTGCAATGTTTAAATATGTGCATGTATGCAAATGAGTCTCAACACTGATACATTACATATTGGATGATTTTGTTCATGAAGTAAATGGAACAGCCCTCCAATTTTTGTGTTATTTGTTCATGAAATCTCTCTTTATATATCAGAAGGATACACATGAATATTCAGTGACAAGTAATATTCACTGGTAATATTCAGTGACAAGAGTATGAATTTTTGATTCAGGAAATACAAGACAGCAAATGCTTTTTCATAGAGTTGTCCATAATCACATTTTGTGTTCTTTCCAAATTAGCAGGCAGAAATGTCCCAAGGTCAGACAGGGATGTTTCATACATTTCATACATACAAATCACTTAATAGTGATTTGCCTCAGGGAACAGTGAACTATGAACTGAAGTTACTTACAAGTGTTTTTGGATTTTTCTGCTACTATTGTTTATTTTCTTCCACGATCAAAACTTTTTCTCATTATTATGTATAAAAGAGCTGTTCAAAAAGTTAATTTTGTTCATCTCACCCCTAACCTTGTTATATTTAAGAATGTGTGTGTATGTGTGTATGTGTGCATGTATTTCATTTGTTTTTTAAAACAATTTATGTATCTAAAAATATATAAGCATTATATGACACTCTACAGTATTTTGCTATAGCTACCCTTGGCAGCTAATAAAACAAAACAAGTCCAAGCAATTACAGTGATAATCAAAATAGAGTATGTCAGAGATCCAAATAAAGCCCTTTGGTTTTAAGAACAGATGGGCAGCAACAAGGCTCATTTAATTGCCATCCCCAAGGCTCAAGGGAAAAGACAGATTTTAATGCCTTGCAAAAGACCAACAGATCAGGATCAACTAAATTTCAGGATGGGTGGTGGTGGATATGCTGTAACACAGAAGATTCATAGAGAAGACTTATTTCCTGAATCCTAAAAGATGGCATTCCTTAATAAAAGAGGCCCAAAGTAAGGCTCCATGGGGTAGGGCTCTATGGAGATAACTTACCTTCTGGGGCCAACAAGATGGTCCTTTTTAAAAGAAGAGACCCAAAGCTTGCAGTGTTTTCTATTCTATTCTGTACTGTTCCGTTCCGTTCCATTCTGTTCCGTTCCATTCCTTATAGGAGGAAGGAGTATTAGATATGTTTGCTGCCTTAAAGTTATTTATAAAAAAAAGATAAAGGCAGACTAAAAAAACAAATAAAATGTTATGTAATTACAGGTGGTTTGACCTTAAATTTTCCTTCATATAATTTACTAGTGATTCCAAATTCTCTTCCATAATTTCATTATAATCATTATTTTTTAAGCAAAAGCATATTCTTAATTTCAACAGAATAAGGATTTGTCTGACATTGATTTTATCAGTTTCATAGTCTGTAAAAAGTCCATAGGACAAAAATATAAATAGGCTTCCCATAAGATATTTTCCAACACATATACCGTATATGAAAATAACAATGCTTTTTTCTTCCCTCGGCAATCTTTAAAAAATCCTTTATTGCAACTATTAGAGAGGAAAGAATTAAGAGCTTATTCTGGTTTTGGGTGAAATCTAATCTGGGTGAAATTTCTTCAATTTTTGACAGAATATCAGATAGGAACCTATCTCTAATTCACATATTGTGGAGCCATTAGCAAAGTGATTGATTGACATTAAGTAGACTTTTACCATAAGTGTTTTAAGAAATATAGTCAAAACCTTGAGTGTAGTTATTTCAATGATTGAAAGTATAATAAAACTACTTCTGTAAAACCTTAGAGAAAATGGGTTTTCATTTTGACTAGAGGGAGAAGTAATTTGACTCTCAACATGTTGTTTATTTATACCTCTTCTTAAATTTTAAAAGATAACACATACAGAGAATTGTATATCTTTGCTCTTAATATCACATCTCTAATAAACTATAGATCTATTACTGGGAATGGTTGGCTTTATTCCTGATAAACAGATTAGTTGGACCCATTTCAGTCATATTTCAGGTTAGGATACAGTGCATTGGTTGTACTTGATCTGTGGCCAAAATCATTCTCTGATCCAATATTCAGTCTCTTTTCCCATACTCGTCCTTGTTTCCATGGGCTGTATGCATTTGCTTTGTTGACTCTGAATTTTCAGCATACTTTAAAAAAAATATGCAGAGTTTGACTATTTTGAACTCTGTGCATGCTATTGCACCTCATTCTTGTTAAGTTAGATTATCCAATATTGAACAAGGGGATTATTTTTTAAAAAAAAAATCTTTGTGTTTTATACACCTTTCTCAAGATTTATTTCCCCTGCCTAGTTGTCTTATCCTCAGAACAGGACAACAACAAGTTTTTTCTTCTTATATCATCTTTGAGGACTTTTGTCAGTTCAGCTAGAATGCTTTACAGGTAGTCCTTGACTTATAACAGCTCTTTTAGCGACCATTCAAAGTTACAACAGCACTGAAAAAAGTGACTTATGACCATTTTTCACAGTTACAACCTTTGAAGCATCCCCATGATCATGTGATAAAAATTAAGATGGTTTGCAGCTGGTTCATACTTATGACCATTGTCATGTGATCCCCTTTTGAGATCTTCTGACAAGCAAAGTCAATAGGGAAGCCAGATTCACTTAATAATAAGGTTACTAACTTAACAACCGCAATGATTCATCAAAGAACTGTGACAAGAAAGATTGTAAAATGGGGCAAAATTCACTTCACGAATGTTTCACTTAGCAACAGAAATGTTGAGCTCAGTTCTGGTCATAAGTTGAGTAACAGTAATTAGTATTCTAATTTAATAATTTGAACAATTTTATTTGTAATATAATAAATCATATAGCATAAGAATAAGGCTCTTTAAATAATCATATAAAATTTAATAATTAATGTTAAACTTTAATAATTAAATTAAAATAGGTTAATTTTGTTTGTGGAAAACCAAGCAGAATTTTTTGGAAGTAGACATATATTTTGAAATAGCTATTTTCTTTCTTTCAGTTTGATAGCTTTCCTTATTTAGATTTATTTTTTTAAAGTGAAGAATTCCAGCAGTTTATCCTTTTTCCAATCATTTGAGGTAAAAGGTTTTCAAACTGTGTAAAATTCTTTTCTTTTCAGGGACTGGGGAAATAATGAAATGCTGGAATCCTGCACCTATTTTTATTTTCTAAAAAAGCTCTCAGCTAGCTAGGGAAAGCTAAGGAATTGAAAGAAAGAAAATAGCAATTAGAAAAAAAAGGTTCCACTAGTCTTCTTTGAATCAGCAGACTCTTAAGGCCCGGTCCCACTGGCCGATGGATGCAAAACGGATGCATAAAGGACACAGCGGACAAGCAAAATTTCAGGGGGGGCTCCTTCTGTTGTCATCCGCTCCAAAAAGTGGCAAAAATTTGCATAAACAGAACGGAAAAGAACGGAAAGAACGGACATGGGTAGTATGTAGCGGGGATGTTAAGCGGATGTTCATAGCAAGCCTAGCGGATGACAGCGGATGGAAGCGGATGACACATCCGAAGGTGTTCCGGGGGAGAATTGCGAAGTGGACGCATAGCGGAAGGGGCGGATGCATAGCGGATGAAGCGGATATATCATGGACGCCTATAGGAAACAGCGGATGCCGTGTGGATGTATATCGGATGCAAAGCGTTCACTGCGCATGCGGGGAGTATGAATTGCATCAGCTTCGCGGATATAAAAGGATGCAGCACGCATGCAGTCAGCATACAGGGAAAAGATGTGCTGCCACATACATCTAGCAGGAACACCATGGTTCGTCAGTCAGGCAAGAAGAGGAAGCCGGTGCCTACTCGTTCAAGCCTTGGCAAGAAGGACAGAACCAGCATCCCACCCCCTGGCACTGACTCTGAACCTGCTGCTGCTGCTGCTGCTGCTGCTGTGGATCATCCCCAAGGCCCTCAAAGCCCTGCTGCTCAAGCCACTGAAGGCCCTGCTGCTCAAGCCCCTGAAGGCCCTGCTGAAGCCCCTGCCAGAGGGAGGAAGAGGCAAGGGAAGGAGAAGGGAGAGAGGAAACAGTACACCATTTCCGAGGAGCATGAGGATGAGGTGCTGGAATGGCTGAGGGAGAACGAGTACCTGTGGAGAAAGGGCCACAGACACCAAGGGCCACAGACATCAGGACACCAAGAAGAAGCAGGCAGCTTGGAGAGACAAGGCAGAGAGCCGGGGGTACACTGCAGAAGTACTCCTTGGATGGTGGAAGCACATGCACACCTGGTATGGCAAGCTACACCTCAAGAAATCTGGGCAGGCCACTGTCAAGCTCAATGACCGGGAGATGTACGTCATGGCCAAGTGCAGTTTCCTGGAGGGTGAGATCCACCACCGAGGAGCAGCCCCTCTGAGACCCCTCTCCCTCAGACAGCCCACAGACAGCCAGTCCTCTTCCAGCCAGGAGCCAGCTACCCTGTCCAGGCAGGTGTCTTCAGAGGGCCCCACGGCAGAGACCCCCCTGACAGCTGCACTCCCCATGATGGCAGACTTGGAGGATCCCATGGGGGATGACGCCCTGCTGTCACAAATGGAGGAAGAAGCAGCAGCCACCAGAGGCCAACCCACCCCCACCCCCATTCCCAGCTCCAGAGGATGCAGTCAGAGAGGCAGACTGGACGGCCAGAACCACAGTGTGCTGTTGGCGATCAGGGTTACAATGAAGACCAGCACATCACCTACATGAGCCAGACCCTGAGGGACCTGCCCGAGGCCCAGTACCAGGTGATGAAGCAGAAGATCACAGCACTTCTGCACAACCCTCAAAGCCCAGCTGAAGCTGCTCCTACGCAGTCCAGGTCTGCTCCTCCACCCCAGGCAATGTCACAGTCCTTCCACGGCTTTCAACAGCCCCTCACCTACCAAGGCTACGACTACCAGGACTTCCCACAGCAAAAACAGTCCTTCCCAGTCCAGGCCCAAGTTCATCATACTCCACAGACACCACTCCTCACCCAGCTGCAGACCAGACAGCCCCACTACACTCCTCTTTCCTCCACCCCACAGCCAAGCCCGTCAACGGACAATCTGTCATCAGTATTGGGCCTGACAACTCAAGTCCTTGATGAAGGGCCTCTCAAACTCACAGGACTGAGTCAGCTCTTGGATAGCTTCCTGAACACACCACCACCTGTTGTACCCTCGGGGCCAAGCACCCCAATGGTGCCTCAGACCAGCACTCAAGCCACAGCCACCTCCACAGTCCCTGCCCGCTTAACAGCTGAGACCATGGACATGACTCAGGGTGACAGAGAATAGTGTCAGAGACTGAGTTGTTTACTTGTTAAGTTTATCTTTGCTTAAGACATTTTACTTGGTTCACTTTGCTTTTTTAATAAAGTCATAAAGTTTACCTAAGAAAGTTAATAAAGGTTATTTTGCTTAAGACACTTGGTTCATTTTTTTTATTTCATAAAGTGTTGGTGAAAACTTTGAAAAAATGGTTAAGCCTTTGCATGCTTGTGGGACAGATAAGGATAGTTGTGGGATAGATATACCTCCAGTGCAAGCATAGTGGGACTGTATGGTCCACCATCCCAGCTGCCACACATATGGACCTTTTTTATCAATAACAATTTATTCATTGATCAACACATTTTAAAATAAACAAAGCTCTTTATTAATGCCCTATTCATTGTAGTACCACTCAACATACATGGCACAATCTCATCAGTGTTATGTGACAGTCTCAAGGAAGCATCCATTAATCATCTATCATCCTGTCTTGCCACTCCACTGCTCCAGCTGGGGAGTTGCACCAGTGTCTCAGTAGATTGCGCTGCTTCTTCCCTTCATGTGAAGCTCTGTTGGGGCCTTATACATCCACAGTGTATATCAGGTTTCCTCCTTGCCTCCATTCACCAGGCTCCATGTCCCCATTCCCTTGTTGACGGTCCACAAGTCTGTTCTGCAACACTGAATAGCAGGTGCGCATGAGATTGTGCAGGGTGCAGCAAGCTTCCACGATGCTCCTCACAGTCTGTGGGTGATGCTGCATGGTGGTGAGAAGTATCTGGAACCTGTTGGCCAGGATGCCAAAGGCATTCTCCACCACCAGTCTTGCCCTGGACAGCCTGTAGTTGAAGATCCTCTCTTCATGGGTGAGGTATCTTGAAGTGTACGGCTTCATGAAGTAGGTTCTGAGGGAGAACGCGTCATCATGAACGATGAAGTAGGGCACATCTTGTGTGTTATTGGGTAGGGGGTCTGGATCTGGGAAACCCATGATGAGGTTGTGTTCCAGCCCATCCTTGAGGTCACTGGCATTGTATACCTGGCCATTTGAAGCTGACCCGTTGCCTGAAGCATCGATGTAGATGAACTTGTAGTCAGCATCAACCATGGCAAAGAGGATGATACTGAAGAAGCCCTTGTAGTTGTAATAAGTGGACCCTGAGTTGGCTGGAGCTTTGCAGGCCACGTGCTTGCCATCTATGGCTCCATGTACCTTTTGTTTCCTCCCTCTTTCCATTTTCAGTTGCAGCGGATGTGAGTTGAGGGGATGGCCAGAGGATGCAGAGAGGATACAGCGGATGTTTAATGGATGATAACGGACATAGAATGTTTGTTGCCCATATATATCGTGGATGTACATTGTACGCGGCAGAAAGTTCATCCGCTCACAAAGTTTTGTGCAGCTCAAAACTTCTTGCGCAGATTAAATCTCAGTGGACGGATGCTCGAGGGATTGAGCGTATGAAACACATATGCAGTGATGCACAACGGATGCATAGTGTTTTCCAATTGATGGCAAGCTTTTTTTAATGTTTTACATCCTCTTTGCATCCGTAAGTGCAGTGGGACCGGGGCTTTAAATGCTAGGTATAATTCTTGATCACTGTGCTATTTTAACCCTAATGCCAAATATTTTTTATCTCAAAAGGACTGCTAAGAAAGGACATTTATTTTACAGATTGTTATTGAATGTCTATGTTTTGATACTTTAATTTTGCAATATAAATTTAACATTATGGGGTGTGTGTCGGTATGTGTGTACTATAAACATCTAAAAATACCTTTCAGGGAAGGCCCAACCAGATGAAATAAAACAATTGTCCACAATTTTCTTGAGACAGATAAGTGTGAGATCACAGCATTCGGGAAAATTGTCTAGTTGGAGAATATGGTAGCCTGCATTCCAGATTTAATATGGTGCAACCTATTGCCAAAGTCTTTCAGTCCAGGTGCATTTAAGTTGCCTTAAGCACCTTACATGATAAGTTCAGATACACTTTTGATGTCTAACTCTCAATAGACAGGTTCAGAGTAACTCTTCAGTGATTCTAATATGCTGCTTTACCCCTGGAACTCTATCCATAGAATTAAACTACCCAGCATAAGTTAATATCAGCAAGAACTTGGCTAAGTATATTAAGGCAACCTTACAATTGAATCATTGAAATATTAAAACAACATTTAGTATAATACTGAAAAGGAAACGTATTAAAACAACATTTAGTATAATACTGAAAAGGGTTTGGATGACCTTGAAGGTGAGTGAAAGAGAGGCTGCTTAGGGAATGATCAGATAAAAAATAAAGGAGGTCCAAATGCCTTAACGGTCAGAGATAGAGATTTAGGAAGGACTCATCTTAATGGGTCAAGTGATTAAAAGTGGCAGTAGGAGGTTTGTACCTTCATACTTGCAAGATTATATTAAATTAGCCTTAGAGTAAAGTGAATAGATTAGAACAGAACAGAACAGAATAGAATTATTTATTAGCCAAGTGTGATTGGACACACAAGGAATTTGTCTCTGGTACATAAAGTCTCAGTGTACAAGTAATAAATCATTATAATAAAATGTATTTATCATAAATCATAAAATTTAGCTCAATTAGTTATGTTTTCTGTCTGGTTTACCCAGGAGCGCTGATAAATACAATTTTTCTTGGAAGTATTGGATAAACATGTTTTCTTCATGTTAAAAACAAAACTCTTGAATCATGGCTATTTTATTTTGAAAAAGAGAGATGGTATGGGTGTTCAAAGTTGAAGAATGAACTTCCTTTAACCTCTCCTAGTTTCTAATATGGAATGTTGCCTACTTCTCAACAGCTGGACATTTTAGCTATTCCTTTGTGTCACTTCTCCTCTTCCAGGATTACTTTTGGAGAAGTAGTCAATAGCATTAGTAACATTATGCACCATCGAGTTTATTGCTTTGGGAGGAAGTTTGGGTAAGTTCTAAGAAAACCTACTGACATGTATGAATCTCCAAAATTTTATAGATCTGTAGTTTTTGGAAAGCACATAATAAAATGGTTAATTGTTACCATAATCTATAATACATACGAGTTAAATATATAGAGGTGTTTTGAAATGCTTATACTAGTAAATATTTATAATCATTTACATAATTTATATTCTTCTTTAAAAATAAAATAAAACTCAAGGTGACAAGCATATCTAATACACTTTCTTCCTATTTTCCTCACAACAACAATTTGAGGTTGCGCAAAGAGTGAGGGATTGTCCCAAAGTTACTTTGTTGGTTTTCAGTTCTAACATTGTACTAGAACTCCTTACATCCTGGTTTCTAGCCTGGGGCCTTCACCACTAGAGCAAAAAGGCTTTCCCTAATTTTGTCACACCAGTTGTCAACTATTCTGTGTTTTTGGAAAATGTTCCTATCCTACCTTGTTATATATCATTGCTCTTTCTCCATAAAATAGAGTAGAGTAGAGTAGAAATAGAATAGAATAGAATAGAATAGAATAGAATAGAATAGAATAGAATAGAATAGAATAGAATTCTTTATTGGCCAAATATGATTTGACACACAAGGAATTTGTCTTGGTGCATATGCTCTCAGTGTACATAAAAAGAAAAAGGGCGTTGGTACTTACCTGACACGCCCATTCTCTTTGAGCTGTGAAGAGCATCCAGTAGTGGGAGGTGCTTCAGTCTCTGGATGTCTAGGCTGGGCTTAATTTGTGGAACGCTCTTCCTCCTCCACGGGACTCCTACCCAGCGTTCCCCAGTTTTGGCGAAGAGGAGAGAAATGAACACCCTCGTCCTCAATGCCCTGATGAATTAGTTGGCTGAAACAGGACCCCACCAGACAGAACAAAAGGGTGGGGCTGGATGCTCTTCACAGCTCGAAGAGAACGGGCGTGTCAGGTAAGTACCAACGCCCTTTCTCCTATGAGCTGTTCAGAGCATCCAGTAGTGGGACATACCAAATCTTGGCCTGTCCTACAGGAGGGACTCCATCTGGCCTGGAATCTCCTCCTGGTCCCTGTGGACCCGTTGCAGAACTCTTCTGCCAAAGGAGGCCTCAGCAGATGCAAACACATCTATTTTATAATGCCTAATGAAAGGCGATGGAGAGGCCAGGTTGTGGCTCGACAAATTTCAGTAATTGCTGCCTATGTGGCCCACGCTGCCGATGTTGCAGTGCTCCTTGTTGAATGAGCTGTTATGCCCCAGGGCACCTGCAAGGATTGAGCCTGATACATTTTCGCTATTGCAGCCCGTAGCCAACGTCCTGTCATAGAAGGTGAGACCTTGGTTCCCAGAGTGTTAGGCTGAAAGGACACAAATAAGGCCTCTGTTTTTCTGAAAGCCGCTGTACGATTGATATATATTCGCAATGCTCACCTCACATCAAGCCTATGCCATTGCAGTCCCATTCCTTATTATGGTCTGGGGCAAAAATGAGGAAGTATCAGCTCTTGTGCCCTATGAAAAGCTGAGTTGATCTTGGGTATAAATGTTGGGTCGGGGCGAAGGACCACCCAATCAGCATGGAAAAACACAAAGATCTTGTCTGATAGACAAGGCTGCACTCTCTGAAATATGACGAGCAGAAGTGATTGCTACAAGGAAAACAACTTCAGACATCAAAAATTGTAGACTTGACGATCTCAAGGGTTCGAAAGGGCCCTTGGTGAGTGCAATGAGGGCCTTGTTAAGGTGCCAGGTGGGATAACAGTGTAACACCGCTGGAGGGTGTAAATTTGTGGCTCCTCGAAGGAAGGTCCGTTTATGAGGAGGATGGGAAAGGGAAGTTAGACCTTCGTGAGTGAGAACTGATGCCAAGGCTACCACCTGTCTTTTCAACGTATTAGGTGATAATCCCTTGTCAAGTCCTTCTTGTAAGAACTCAAGAATTTGAGCCACAGAGGCAGAGGTGGGATCAATTTGAGACTCGGTACACTATTTGCAGAAACTGGACCATGTGGCACATTGTAAATGCGAGTTGTTGAGGGGCATCTAGCAGCTAGGATTGTGGCAATAACTCTGTTTGGAAACTTTTCGCTCTTCAGACAGCTCCGCTCAACCTCCAAATGGTCAGGTGCAACCATTGAGGGTCCGGATCTTGAAGGGGCCCCTGAGTTAACGAGACCCTGGCTGGCAGGATTCTCCATGGAGTTGATTCTGAGAGACTGCGGAGGTCTGCACACCACGGCTGTCTGGGCCAGTAATGTGCTACTAGAAGAAGTTCCACCCTCTCAACTAGCAATTTCTGGATGACCTTGGGAACCAGTGGAGGGAATGCATACAGGAGTCCTGGGGGCCAAGGACAGCGGAGTAAGTTGAAGTTGTCTGCTCCTTGTGATGGGTACCTGGAAAAAAATCTCAGGAGCTGAGTGTTGAGGAGGGAAGCGAACAGGTCCACCACCGGTTGCCCAAATGTCCTGACCGCTTCCTGAAAAAAGGAGGGATGGAGGTGACACTCTGATTAATTGATGGTGGCCCTACTTAGCCAGTCTGCCTGTGTATTCGACAGGCCTGAAAAGTGCTCTGCTCTGATGGAAAGTAGGTTGCTCTCCGCCCAACGACACAGACGTTTCACTTCCCGCATAAGATATTTTGACTGTGTGTCCCCCTGTTTGTTTATGTGAGCTTTGGCTGTTACGTTATCGGTCAGTATTAGTATATGCTGATCACGTACCTGGGGAAGGAAGCTGTGGAGAGCCAGGTGTACTGCTAGAAGCTCCAGCCAGTTTATGCTGCAAGACTGTTCTGTGGCAGACCAGCGGCCTTGGGTTGTAAGCTCCCCATCCAAACAGGCTGGCATCGGTGGTGATGTCTTTGTGGCTCCTTGAAGAGACAGCCTCAGTTGATGACTGGTCTGGTCCACCAGAGAAGAGATATGAGAACCTTTGGTGGTACCCTGACCTTGTGTTTGGAGTTGCTTCGGCCGGAGTGCTGGTATGGAAGCAGGAACCATTGGAGGGATCTTGTGTGTAAGCGGGCCCAAGGTATGATAGAGATACATGAAATCATCTTGCCTAACAATTTTGATAGTTCAACTTGGGACACCCTCTTTAAGACCCCTGATCTCCTCAACTAATTGCTGAATGCTATTTAGTCTATCTGGTGAAAGGTAAACTTTGCCTTCCACCGTATCTATGACAGCCTCCAGATGGGTTATCTGAGTCGATGGTGTTAAATGACTCTTTTTCCAATTTATTAAGAAGCCATGTTGTTGTAGGTTCTGTATTGTGTTCTGAGTGTCTTTGACTGCTTGGGGGATGGAAGATGACAAGATCAAGATGTCATCAAGATAACACTGGAGTCATATGGGGATATCCCAAAGATGAGCAGCTAGCGCTGCGAGAACCTTCATGAAGGTCCTAGGGGCAGAAGCAAGTCTGAACAGAAGGGCCACATATTCAAAATGATGGTTATTATTACAGAATCTGAGAAATTTATAGTGGGAAGGCCGGATAGCAATATGCAGTATGCCTCCGACAAGTCTATGGACGTGAGGATGTCCCCCTTTCTGATGCCGAGCAAAATAGATTGCAGTGTATGTATTTTAAACTTGTGATATAGAAAGAAATGGTTGTGACGTTTCAGATCTAATATTGCACTCCACCTCCCCGAACTTTTGGGGACAACAAAAAGATGTGAATAGAAACCTCACTCCCGTTGAGTGGTAGCTACTGGTTGGATGGCTTGTATATCCAGTGGGAGTTGGATAGCCGATTCCATGAGATCACGTTTAACCGGGTCTCTGGAGAGAGGGCATGACCTGAAAAAATCTGGGGGAGTGGATTGAAACTCAAGTACAAGGCCAAATCTGATTCTGTGGGTCTCTGACCCAGGAATCAGAGGTAGAGGAGTCCCATTGGTCAGCGAATAATTTAAGGCGTCCGCCAATGAGGGTTGAGTCCCTGGAGTTATCTTGAATGCCGAAAAGACCTGTTTCCTGCTCCCCAAAAGGATCTTTTGGATTGAGTACCCCTTCTGCTCCTGTCCCTGAAGTCTGACCTATCTGGCTGCTGCCCTGGTCTGAATGGTGGGGGTCTTTGGTATCTGGGTGAAAGGGATTCCTGGTAAAAGGGTCAAAAGGATCCCTTCTGAAAGGACTGGGGGCTTCTAGGATCTGACCTCCGAAAAAGGGAAGGGAGAATTTTCTTTTTGTTACAGGTTTCGATCAGTAGTGGATCAAGGGAAGGGCCAAACAGTCTGTCTCCCACAATTAGGGATGAAGTCAGCTTGGATTTGTGTTTGAAGTCGGCTTGTCAATGTTTTAACCAAAGCAAGCGACACGCTGTGACATGTGAGGTAATGGTCCTGGCTGAAAACTTGACTGCATGATAAGTTGAATCAGCTGAAAATTCAGCAGCAGTAATAAGTTTAGCAATATCTTGCTGTGCTCTAAGGTTTGAATTAAGGACATGTTGCTGTAAGAAATGGAGCCATCTGAGAGAGGAACACGTGAAGAAGGAGGCGGCCGTGGCTGCTCTGATGGCCCACGCGTCAGACTGATGGGCTCTGCACAGGGCTAGCTCAGCCTGTTTTTCCTCCGGCTTTAATGCCTCCAGCATATCACTGGGAATGGAGGAGGACGCTAATCCCACTATAGGTTCGTCTACCTCAGGAGTATTCAATAATTTTGAGAAATCAGAGGCCAGATTAAAATATTTCCTGTCATATCAAGTGGGGACTGTGTACACCGCTGCCGAGGCCAACTGCTTCTGTACCAGGTCCGAAAACATGGGAGGAACTGGGATCACCTCTGCTTCAACTACTGGTTGGTTGAAGATCAGATCCTCTGATCCCTCTTCCGAAGAAGTTGGTGTGGTGAAAGAGGTCGACTTGTTTTTGCATGCAATATTTTTTGCCTTAAACAAGAGAGATTTGAAAAGCTGTGATTTAAAAACAGGTTGGTCAGGAATAAGACCCTCATCCTCAGACATTCCCCTTTCTTAGGGGTCTGCTTCTGACATGGGATTGCTATCATATATTGATCCCGATTCAGTCTCTTCCATTTGATCCACTTCCTCCTCCTCCTCCTCCTTTGTCGGCCCTTAGAGGGGGTCTCCCCCTGTAAATGTACGTGGGTATGGTGCTGCTCTGACCTGGTCAATGACCTCATCGATTGGGACTCATGATCGATGATCCCAGGATATTCCCTGGTCATGACAGCACGTTAAAGCCCCGCTGCGATTCCCTGGCAGATTGCCAGCTCCATCCAGGCTTTCATCCCCTCAATCTCCTCAATAAGACTATCGCCATGATAAAGACCATTGGCCGTCGGAGTGAATGTGGCTTCAGGAACTCTTCGCGTATTCGGTGTTCTGGACACTTGGGCCTGTTGGCCTTGGGGAGCCAAGCTGCACCTGGATGAGAGGGAGAGGTCTAGGGGGGGAGGAGGGTGTGAAGAAACAGACGGACTGAAGGAGGAGAAGTCCTGTGGTAAATTGTGCACCTCCCGAGTGCGCTTGTCTTATCTGCTTTTGTAAAGCTTTATTGCACTTTATAGCGTCCCTTTCTGAGGCTTTAGAAGTCCCCTTAGCCTGTTTAGGTTTGGGTTGAGATTTGGCTTTTGCCTTCAAGGATGAGGTCTGAGTCGTGCTACCATCTGCCATTTTGATTCAAATTGAAATTAAATTATGCTTGTTATAAAAAGCTGTGAAGGTGGTTGGCATGCCCAGGGACCTGATCTGAGTCAAGACCGGTTGCCCTGATAATGGTATTATTGCCCACCCTTTTTTTTGGTGCCTATCTAAAATGAGTCATATCCCAGTAATAATATTTTATTAAAATTAAAATATTATACTGAAGAAAATTTTATTATTATATTATGATTATAAATATAATTATTATTATTCCTATTATTATTATTATCATTATTATTACTATTATTATTATTATTATTATTTTAAATATTTCTCTTAGAAGCACTAATGTATGTATATATGTATCTATGGTAAAAGGTATCAGAATGTTAATTAAGTAACACAATATAAGGGAAAATCAAAACAGCCAAATTGCGAACGCCTAAGGCCCAGGTTGATAAGTGTAGGGGCCTTCAACAGCTTCCCTGCACAGGCGGACACAGGCCTGGCTGCTTGCTGTTGTGCTGCTGAGATAATTGGGCTGTGAGGGTTAAGCCAATGATTTAAAACAAAACAAAAAAAAAAAAGCCTCAAATGTACCCAAACCAAGATGAGGATATAATAGTTCCCAGACTCTTGAAGGGAACCTGCTGCTCCGAGCAGAATAACCTCACACAGCTCGGGAATAAATAACTGGCGCGCGGCCATGAGGTTTTGACAGCACAAAATGGCCTCCGGCCATTAAACTTTTGGTGCACTTGTCAAGTGGCAACTTCCTGCCTTGCAAACGAATAGCCACCGGTGGTTCTTTCTATTAAGGTAATCAGCGGAAAAAGTGGGAGTTATCACAAGTTTGAGTTCTTCACTTCAAATGGCATTCGGGGAGGGGGAAGAGCGATATGACTTGGTTAGGAGCGAAAAGCTTGCGCCTCTGACAGACTAAATGAGAGAAATGGTGCAGCGATCAAAATGGCAGGGGTAGAGAGATCGGCTATGAAGAGGTGGCGCGGAGTAGCGCTGAAGCCTCCTGCCATTTGGAGCGCGAATCAGTGCTTCCCCAAATCAGACCTGTCTGGATGCAAGAACAATTTGGGATAGAAGGCTAAAGACAAGCTAATTAACTGTCAAACCTGCTGGCCATGAAAGAATTTTTCCTGTTTTGGTCAAGGAAGAATCACAAGCACTGCCTATCTCTCAGGAGGCTGAGCCAAAACTGGGGAATGCTGGGGAGGAGTCCCATGGAGGAGGAGGAGCATTCCACAAATGAAGCCCAGCCTAGACATCCAGAGACTGAAGCACCTCCCACTACTGGATGCTCTGAATTGTTCATAGGAGAAGGTACATTCGTCAAGAGTCAGTCATAAGGTACAACACTTAATAATAGTCATAGGGTACAATAAGCAATTAAATCATGCTAGGAAACAATCAATAAAAATAGTTAGGATATAAGCAACAAAGTTACAGTCATACAGTCATAAGTGGGAGGAGATGGGTGAAAGGAAGAATTGAAGGATTAATAGTAATGTAGATTTAGTAAATAGTTTGACAGTGTTGAGGGAATTATTTGTTTAGCAGAGTGATGGTGTTTGGGAAAAAACTGTTCTTGTGTCTGGTTGTTCTGGTGTGCAGGGCTCTATAGCATCATTTTGAGGGAAGGAGTTGAAACAGTTTATGTCCAGGATGTCAGGGATCTGTAAATATAACACAATACCACCACACAAAAAAGAAAGAAAGAAAAGAAAAGAAAAGAAAAGAAAGAAAGAAAGAAAGAAAGAAAGAAAGAAAGAAAGAAAGAGGAAAACAATTGATATTGGAAAATAAATATTAATTGTCAGAAGCTTAAAAAAAGTAAACTAAAATATAAATTACACTTTTTTTTCTAAGATGGCATCAGCATGTGATGCTCTCAGTGACAAAGTTGCTGCTGACAGGTGTTCTAGGAGAGCAGGAATCAATGAGAACATATTTATTTCCAGGAAGCAAAAGAAAATAGTTTCTGTTCCGATATCTCAGAGGATAAAACAACTAATAATGCAAACAGCAGGTGGCTAGTTAAAACTATTGTAGACATGATGGCTAATTATTTTCTCCTAACTGCACAGATCACAATAGTTTTGTTTGATCGACTTGCATTTACTTCTGCTAAAATCAAAATGTAATCAATGCTTAGATTAGAGCTTCATTAAAAAGGAAGCCATGCCAGGCTCCTTATCAGTCTGCCAAACCTAGCATCTTGCATCTTGATAAATTGCTTGAAAAGAAAGCTCACTTCACATTCAGAAGGCAAACAATTCACATTGTAACAATGGTTCAAATGTTGGGGTCTCCAGGGGTTTTGTTGAATCTTTCTAGGACAGCTTCTTTGTTGCCAATGAAGTGACCATGTAACAATATATCTCTTGTTTTGGTACTAAGTTGAATTCCATCAATGCTTTCAAAAAGCATTACTTTTTTGCATCATTCAATATCTTTCCAAGTTGGATATTTACAGATTTAAATAGGAAATTTATTTCAACTAATTATGTATAATGCAGCACATGCTCTGCCTTGGAGTGCCTGCCAGGACTGAATGCTAAGTTCCACTTATCTTTGACCATGACAGTAGTGAGAGCAGCCAATCATTCTGTCAGCTCTAATGAAAGGGGGAAAAAAGGCCAATTCTAATTCACACTAATAAACTCTACACAAAAATAAAAGGCAGGCAGTTAAACTTACAATCTAGAATAAAAGGCCTTGCATAAACTATGAAATTAATTTTTGAGATGCTCAACCCCTTGCCAATTTTCTATATCTAAATCCAATTACACATACATGTTTCTCTTAAAATTAATAGAAATCTGGCGACCATCCAAGAGCAATACCCCTATCTGGCTTAAGATGCAAGGTGAGTATAAGATAAATTTCAGTTCCAGAGAACATAGAACTGATAAAAGTATTTGCCAATTGATAGGTCTCTATCCTGGACTGCCTTTTTCTTTTTCTTTTTTTTCTTACACCAGTAAGACTATTAAAATTCCAAATGAATGCAATCTTTGTTTAACATTTTTCATTCATATGAATACAGGTACCCTTCAATTAATGACCTGAATTGAGCCCAAAATTTATGTTCTTAAGTGAGACATTTGTTAAGTAAGTTTTTGCCCCATTTTAGGACTCTTTTGCCACAGTTGTTTGGTTAGTAATATGTTTGTTAAGTGAATCTGGCTTTCCCATTGACTTTGCTTATCAGAAGGTCACAAAAGAGGATGATCTCAGGACATTACAACCATCATAAGTATGAGTCAGTTGCCAAGCATCTGAATTTTGATCACGTAAACATAGGAATGCTGCAACGGTTGTAAATGTGAAAAATGGTCATAAGTCACTTTTTTCAATGATGTTGTAACTTTGGATGGTCATTTAGTTAACTGTTGTAAGTTGAGGACTACCTACATTACACATCCTTCATTTAGCCTACTAAGTGAGCCTTGCAAACTAAATGCCCAGATAAGGAAAAAATTCTTGACAAGAAGCAAACAGGATTTAGGGATAGCAGATCCACAGTTGACCAGTGTACCATCTTATAATTTATAATAGAAAAATATATGTGTGAGCAACACCAGGTTTTTTTTTTTAAATTTGGTCTTTATTGATTTAAAATAGGCATTCAGTTCTATTCCAAAGATTTAACTCTAGTGGAAATTGTCTTTCACATCCATTGACTGGTAGCTAATTTCTCTAATTAAGATATTGTATGAAAATACAGCCACCCAAGTCATATGAGATAAAAGAGGCCATCTCACTGCACTTATTGCTGTCTGCTCAGGTATGAAGAACAATTGTGCTCTAATTCCCCTGTTGTTCAATATTTTTGCGGCATTTGGCAGTGCTACCATATTCTGATGATGCAGCAATTCTTTCACTTACCCAGATGGGCCTTTAGCAGAATTCTGTAAAGGCAAAGGGCTGACATGCAATCAGCCCAAAATCCAAATTATCATATTCTCAGGAAGGTCTAACTACCAATAATGGCAAATCTGAATGAGTAAAATTGAACCAATTCCAGTTTTTGAATAGCTTGGCATTATTTTTCAAGCTTCCATAGACAAGAGGGACAAATTGGATCTGTCCCTGTCTAAAGTACCAATAGTGGAAAAGCAGTTCTTCAAATGCCATACAATGCCCAGTTTTCTGAAACCCTTGCACACTCTTTAACCTAGATTTTTATGAGCCTTCTTCTGGGTCTCATGCTGTGTCCCAAATGCCTTAATCTGCATGGTAAGAAGAAGGAAAGTTAAAGCCTTTGTTTGCTTGCTTGTAATGATTTTGTTCTTTATCACTGATATATATTTGATCATTTTTAATAAAAAAACAAAAGGTTTTAATTTAGGAATGGTGCAACTTTTGGTTTTAAATGAAAATTTCCTAAATTGTATAAAATTATTCTTGTAAGCTGCTTCAAGTAGCACTATGATGAGATAGGCAGCAAATTAATTTAATGAATGAATGAATAAACAAAGTATTTCCTTATTTCTGCTTTACTGTTCATTACATCTGTGTTTTATGTTGCCTGTTACTGATTGTAATTATATATAATAAATTAAAATTAAAAATTACATATTCACCTAGTAAATATTTAATACATTATACCAGATGCATATTTAATACATGTAATCATTTTAATATATTTCTCCAACCCCCCAAAAATTAACCTTTGGGACCTAGGGCTTAGGCCATGGCTTTTCAAGTATCTTTCAGGGTCTTTTGCTTTGTGCATTTGCATTTATTCAGTCTCTGCTTCCATTGCTGTCATGATATAGATTAAAGATGATGCAATATTGTTATTCTTTAAAAGGCTGTATTTAACTTTGACCATCATGTTGAGAAAGGTATATTTCAGGCAATTCTTTTCATTATTTCTGAAAAAAACACTATTGTGTAGGATAAAATAGAGATTGCAATAACTGTCATGCAAGGCACTATTCACTTCATGTACATGTTTGTTTTACGAAGCTGTTAGCTCAGCAGTTTCCAGACCCATGCACTATCAAACTTCCCCTGAATCTGGTCTCTTGGGATCTAAAATGCACAATGTTTTATCTTTAAATTATTCTCCAGGGCAAAAAGTGCTTTTGTATAAATCAAGCACAGATTAAAGAAGAAAACAATAATATCAAAAGATTATGAGGTGAGTTTAGCATGGCATAGCATTCACATAAATCATACTTCCTATCAAGGCTTGTAATAACTGCTTAAGTCATCTATCAACCACACTCAAATATTAACACAACTGAGCTTTTAATTTCTGATGGCTAAAATTTACATTCTTCCCAATGTATTTATTTAATAATTCTTGTTTAATCATAAAGAAATATTTATGAGCATGAAGTCCCATCAACACCAACTTCCTACATTTAAAAACCCCTTAGCAATCTATATATTCCTGAAAGACGTTTATACAAGTAAAATCATATTTTTAATATCTGTATTAATAGGAGATGCCCAGGTTGAGCCTGAAGGAGGGGTTAAGTGTATCATCAGTCTCAAGTGTCCTCATGCCCACAAGAGATCTAAGTCCAGCCCATCTTGAATTCCATTGACTTTTATCTACCTCCAATTTGCTTTGACCATTAGTAGTTCAGATTCTCATGAGAGAAAGCTGTATTCATTGAACTGCATTGTTTGTTTCCTGATTTCTTGCTCCTGACAATAGCTAGAATATCTGTTCATTGTCTTCTTTAAAAATTTTCTGTCACTTTGCAGTGATCTGCCTGTCTAAAACATACATATTCTGACTGATACCTACTGATAGTGGTGTCATGAAGAAAGGGAAGTAAAGATGGAATGCTTTCTCAGTTTTTCTTCTGTACATCTTTTGTGCATTAAATTTTCCAGATGGTATTTCGGTAACAGGAATATCCACACTCCGCCAAGAAAAATAATTACATAATTATACATTTGCCTTAGCTGTTTCTGTGATATGATAAATAGCAATAATGTTCTATTTCTCCTGGTCCAAAGGAATAGTAGTTCACATATTGTCCTCTTTGCCAGCCAAGGTGGAGGAAGCATCCTGTGCTTCAAATGATCAGAAAGAAAATTGGAAGCAGAAGCCCTGGGATGGAAAAACATTTATATAAATCTATGATGTAAGTATATTTGAACTGTAATACACACTAAACAAGCTCATGTCCTGTTGGGTCATTATTTCAGAGATATTATCTAAACAGAGAAACATAAATACCACAGACGGGCAAAGAAGCATTGGGAGCTTTACTTCACATGAAAATGATGATAATGTGACAGCACAGCAGCATGGTAGCACTGAAACAGTCACAACTTTGTGTTAAATTTCAATCCCATGGGAGTCATGGGTCCTGGATTTTGGATGCTTTCTGCAAGATAGCCCATTTGAGATATCTTGATTCCACAACTGGTGCCCTGTGATGCACTGATTCACCCAACCAAAGGATACAAACAGATACTGTATATACTGCATATAAGCCGATCTCGCATATAAGCCGACCCTTAAAAAACTGCCCCAAAATGAGGCATTTTGCAAAAACTCACATTAAATTAGAGGGAAATAAATAAGAGGGAAAAATACAGAGGGAAAAGTCGGCAGGGCAAAAGTTGCGGCTCATCGTCCATCCAGGGAGAAAGGCTGCAAAGGTCCAGGCGAGGGCTGCAAAGGTCCAGGCGAGGGCTGCAAAGGTCCAGGCGAGGGCTGCAAACGACCAAGCAAGGGCTGCAAAGGGCCAGGTGAGGGCTGCAGCAGCGACTTAGCGTGGCGACTTGCTCCAGCGACTTGCTGGAGCAGCGATTTAGCGTGGCAGCTTTGCACAATGAGAGTCTTGGCTCTCATCGCGCGAAGTCGCTGCCCGACTTCGCGTGATGAGAGCCAAGACTCTCATCACTTTCGCGTGATGAGAGCCAAGACACTCATCGCGCGAAGCTGCCACGCTAAGTCACTGCTCCAGCAAATCAGATTTATGCGCGTATAAGCCGACCCCCAAATTTTTGGGAAAAAAAAAGTGTTCTAAAGTCGGCTTATATGCGAGTATATACGGTACATGATTTTAGCAATATATAGATTTTAGTCTACACTGCTCAAAAACAATATTACAGAACTGGAAGCTCATTGAAAAACAACAGAAAACTGGACCCTGTGTTTTATCTTTGAGACAAGTCAGGTAAAAGGAGACAATGTATAAAGTCATGTATGGATAGAAATTATTGACAGACAGAAGTTCAACTTTTCTCTTTTTTCTAGTCCAGCATTGACTTGTATCACATGCACAAACCATGTGAGTTTCTATGATTTAGTCTTTATTTGATTCATAATTGAATTTCCTCCCAGTCCATTATATTCTTGGTACTGTAACGATTGGCTGAACCATAATTCAAAGGCGTTTATCTCCTTTACCTTGTTTTTCTTCAATGACCAGCTTCCAATGTCTCACCACTGGAAAGTCCATAGCTTTAACTACTTTGATATTTGTTGTCATAGAAATATCTTTTGACTCTCATTATTTTGTCTGTCATTGCCTTTCTAAGATTAATCTCTTCTTTATTTCTCCATCAACTGTTTATCTTTATCTATTCTGGAGCCCCCAAAAACATTTTCTACTGCCTTTATTTGTTTCTTAGTAGATTTATCAGGTGCAAGTTTTCTAAGAATGCTGGTTGACAGTGGCTTTTTCTTCTTCGGATATAACTTAAATCCTCAATTCTGGATATAAAATTCTGGAATGAAGACATATTCATTTCTTGGTTTTTATATAATTGTAATATTTTATATATTTCCCTTCTAATGATTGTGAGCTTTTTTTTTTTACTTATTTACTATCTGGCAGATTGTGATAGATTTTTTAAAAAAACTTTTTTATCCTATAGCAATAAAATTATTGAAAAAATAATTCAATTTTCATTTGCAAGGTAGTTTCTACATTAGAGATTTTAATTAGCAAACAGTAACATCTGTTTATTAGGACTTTGATTGCACTTGTGGTATAGCCAAAATGTACATAAATTGATTGATATCATCAATCAGTTTTGGCTATTGGCTGGAAACAAGTATTAGCTATTGGCTGGAAACAAGAATAGAATATTTTGTCTATTCCTTATATATTACTATTACTGTCTTATATGAAATCTAAGATAGTAATAGTTGTCTTTGCAACAGTTTGATTGCTGTACTTTGAAAACATTGCTTTCTGTAAAAGGGAATAGTGTGATAGTTATGTGTACAGCACATTGAATAGGGTATCTAAATCTTCTTAACTTATGTTAACAAAGTAGTGTTGCATGTAATGTTGTGTTGTTATGTGTTTGTATGTGTATGTGCACACAATAACCTTTCAGTTATGCAGACTATCTTCTATTTGATTCCAGCTTGTTCTGAAAAAACATTTTCTTTTTAAAATTGTTAGGTCCATGAAAGAGAACAGATAAGGAAATCAAGTCCACAGGAAGGCTAAAGATACTTTTATTGAGACTAGCTATAATCTTGCAAGTCTGATTGTGCTGAATCTCAACCTTCTTATAGTTCAGTAAATTATGTAGACATCTGCCTGAGATGCTTCCAGATGTTATCACATTGTTCTGGACTCAAAACATGTTTCAACTCCTTTTGCCACCTTCCTATTTACAGACATGTTGAGGATATTTCTCCTTCCTCAGTTATAATGTTTCTCATTATTTCCCATAGCTCCCCCATAACTTCCTTTCACATATATGAGCATATCCCTTCTGTTCTCATGTTCTTGCTGCATGTCTCCTCTTTTCTGTGTTTTACCTGTTTATTTTGACACCAATAATTTAATTCACCAGGCTGCTTCAGTAAATAGAAAACCTGATTTTATATATGGATATCACGAGATAGACTAAAGAGAAGATGGAAAGATGCATTCAAGTGCAGGTGATGGAACAGAGATTTAACAGAGTTTCTGCTAGCACTTGTAATCAGTGGACCTGTGGTTGAATGATATCTGCACATTTCAATTTGTGTAAATAGGTATGTGTGTGTGTGTATGTGCGCATGTGTCCGTACACACATGTGCACACACACACACACACACACACACACACACAAGAACCTTGCAGTCATGCAGATAAGCTTCTTTCCTCCCCACTTCCCTCAGAGCTGAACTCACAAGCATCCAAACTGCTGTTGTCATGATCACTGAGTCACACCCTGGTGTTTTCAAGGATGTGCTACCATCCAGAGGCAGTCTCATCCCATCTTGACTTTTGAGCTTCCAAAAGCACATGCCAAGACAAATTGGGAAGAGAGTTCCCAAAGTGCTTTTTCAAAAGGTAGCTGGACTTTGTTTTTCCTTGAAAACGTTCCACTTCTCATCCAAGAAGCCTTTTCAGTTCTGACTGAATAGGGGAGAATGACTGAATGGCGGAGTCCACGACCTGGATGACTGAAAATCTCTATAGACATTGGGAAGAGAGCTTTGTATAGCAGGAAAAGTAAAAGCAAGGCCTACAGATAGGAAGCGGAGAGGATGTCTGGAGATTGGCAGCTATACAAGTAGGCAAGAGGACTTTAATTCAACTGCTAGATCCACAGGCTAAGCTATGAATAGCATATCCTGATGGGAGTCCTGCTTGGAACTTAAAGCTTTGCTTGGAGCTCAGGAGCAACAACCATACAGAAACTGCCCATCATCTCAACTGAGTATAAGAACATTGGGGGGAAGTTATATGTTACATTAAAGAGTTTGTGATTTTATTTTGAACTGCATATTAAAAGAATAGATATTAAAGGACTGAGTATTAAAAAAATATTTACATATCAACATCACTTTACATGTTCCTAGAAGGGTAGAATTGACCTAGAGCAGTAGCCTATTGCTGGGGAAGGTGTCTGCTGCGATAATTTATTGTGTACAGATTTGCTATGCTGCAATGTGTCCAGTCCTTGGACAGCAAAGAAACTGCACAGAGAGTTCAACATTATATAGATACAGGTCATTTTAGAAGACTACATATTTTGACACTGTGGCTGATTTACATAGTCTAAACATAATAGGATTTACAACAGGAGAGTTAGTCTTTAAAGAGTTAGATTATTCTTTATTATTAAAACAATAGTCTAACATAGGGGTAGTTAGTGGTAACATTTTCTCTAATCGCCTGCCGGTTCCACAGTAATGGTGATTTATAAAGTAGGGGACAAAACCCCTACCGCCTATCATGAAAGCTGGAATGCCCACTAGTGGGTGGTAGGGACCAAGTTGACTACCACTGGTCTAACACTTTAAAAGCACTTTTAAAACACTTTAAAAGTTATCCAATAGTAGCTGCCTTTTCACTATCCAATAAAATTTCAAGGACTTCTTGACCAAAATAGGTTCCTAAAATATATAACTATCATTAAAATTTAGAAATAATAATGAACATGAACCTACAAGTTTACATTATACCTGTGAAGAAATGAGTGCATAAAAAAGCTGTTTCAATCTCTGACTGTTGTATGTACATTCTGTGAATAAACAAGAACATCATAAAACAGTAACAGAAAAATAATTCTTCATAAAAGCAAATAGGGTTATTATTTGTGGCTACATTAAAGTTTTAAGTGTTTTCCTTCGAGTGCTAATCAATAATCTAGTGTTTTATTGCCATATATGACCACTAACCTGAAGTTTAATTTATGGTTCAAAAGCCATGCAAGACTATTATGAGCATAAATAGTTTACTGAAATGAAAATTAGATGTACAGTAATGGTAAAGTGTTCCAAATTTCAATTCAAATTGTCAGTGTGATTCAAATTGTTACTCCTGGAGTTATATTCCCAATGCATTAAAAAGTATGAGCATGCATGCACAAAATTCCATCAAATCCCTCAATCAATTTGAAAATAATTCAGTTTTATTATCAAATTGATGATAAAAAGATATGAAAAGGTGAATTGACTAGCTAACTTTTGAAGCCTAAAATCAAAGATTTGTAGAACTCTAGCTACTGGAAGGAAGCACTACACATTTTTTTCCCCCCAAAAAGTAAAGAATAAGTGAACATTAAAAGGAATAAGAGGTTGCTTTCCTAAAGTTATTTTCATTGTTAAAGAATGGATTGGTATTTTCTGGTACTAATGCTATATTAAATATGCTATATTAAATGTAGATTTCATATTTTTTAAAATTGTTTCAACTCTTAACACTATTTTTACAGCAGCCTTCTTTAGTTATAATGCTTGCTGTTTTTCATTAACATTCCTTACACCTAATGGTTTCCCTCCTATTCTATATGTTGTCTTTATTCTATATCTATTGTCCCCATTCTATATCTGTCTTTATTTTAATACAGCTAATTTCAAGGATATGTTAAACCAGGTGAAACAAAAGACCCCCCCCCCCCTTTATAGGTCTACTTGGAGATTTCTAAAATTGTTTGGCAATATAGTTTGGAGCTGAGATTGATTTAAGGCTAAAATGTTATGCCCAGCCACAGCCTTCTAAAAACTAGATTAGTCCAATTTTAAAAATTCAAAGTGATATTAACTCTAATGCTTCAGATAAATGAAGTTTGTACATGAGTATTAATCTCATGAGCTCAATGCATCATTGCTTGGTACTTGGTGTATCTTATGATTTGCCAATTGTTTGGCTTTTTATATATAATCTCAAATATATACACATTGTTTAATGAGACTCCAAGAAGGTACCATATCAAAAACCCAAGAGATGGTTAATGTACTTTATCAGTATGCTGGGTCAAAGATTTTGCAGGTTTGATGTGAATAAGTAAAACATGCCTTATACATATCTGTGCTGTCGCGCTGACTCACATGCACACATAATTGTAGTTTAGTGGGTTTATTAATATTCCCCAACAATTCATTTTACCAAAAACCCAGAATTGTCCCATGTCAGCCCAGCCAAAAGCAGACCAATGCTAGTCCACAGAGCAATGGCCAATCAATCCATGAGGCACTTTAAAGTTTCCCAAACAAGATAAACCCAACAGACAAAATTAAATCCACAATACAAGAGGATTCACAAGGCAAGAAAAGTCCAGAATTCTCAAGGCACGATCCAAGTCAAGGCACAGTATCAATCCAAAGCAGGGCAAAAATCACAAAACTAGGAAATGAATACTTTGTTCCCAGCATTGCCTCCATCTGTTTGCTGTGCTAAATAACCAGCTTTTGGTGCAGTCCATCAAGAAGGGCAAGGCTGCCTCCTCACGAATAATCAGGCTAACCTTTGCTGCTCCTGCCTTTTCTCTGCCCTACATGTTCTTGAATTAGTACAGAAGGCAGTTCCTCTTCCTCATCATATAGTTTCTCCACCTGTCCTGCTACAGCTGTGCTTCAGCCAAATCCCTCTCAGCTGGTTGTGCAAGCCATTGACCAGATGTGCCTGGGATTGGTTGATCCTCCTCCGAACTGACATCAGAAGGGATATCTGGGTAAGTGCCCTGGGAAGTCATCACAATATCTGTGTTTCAATACTTATGGGAGTTCTCTAGTTTTCTCTTATAAATAATGTATGTTATTGCTCAAAGTTGCAATTTTGGTTGCAAAAAGAATGCCAGTTCCTCTGAAAATGCTCCTTTATGGTATATAAAGACAGCTTCCTTAAAGCCAGATGGCATCGCTGTATGAAGCTCTAGCTTCAGTAGAGAACTGAGTTGGCAACTCAATATGATTCCTGTTGAGATTGCACAACCAATTTCTGCATTGCTAAGTATCACGAGCATTGAGCAGGGTAAAGGGTGTCTGCCAGGGGAAAGGGGGACAAATGATAAAACATGCATGGTGATTTTGTGTAACTGCTATATAGAAGTGTTCTAGCCTTAAATAATATTGAATGCAAAACAATATGAGGAATAAAAATACAGAATAGAGTCCAGTCAACAACAACAAAAAAATCTTCCTCCTGTCTAGTTTTATATTGTTTCCCAACAGTCAACTAAATCCCTCTGAGAAACCCGTAAGCACAACTTACATTTCTCAATAGTTGGTTTCAATACAGACACAGTACTTCTAGCACTGATCATCTACTGAATATCTTATTCTTATGGCTAGTGGTCATTAGTGACCTTAAATTCCACCAAATAGAGCAATTTTCTTTGTATAATTCTAAGAGAGTCCCTTGAGTACAGCTGTAATGGAATTATGGGTTACCTATACCAGTTTGACAGGACTCATTGAACATAGAAATTACTCTGTTTGTGAATTATGTTTTATTTATGCTGCACCAGACTGTTTTTCGCATACACAGGCTATAATAAAGGATAGCAATTCAAACTGAACAAAGGCTTTTGCAGGCTTAGTGTGAATAAGTAAAGCAACATGCATTGTACATATCTCTGTTCAATACTCACGACAGTTCTCTAATTTTCTTATATAAATAGTGTGCGTATGTTTATTATTGCATCAAATTGCAACAGCTTTTGTCCATCCATCCATCTCATGGTTATTTTTGGTCAACTCAGAGCAGTGTGCATACCTAGTGCTCCATCTCCTGTTTACCGCAAAACAACATCCCTGTGTGGTGGGTGGGCTGAAAGAGATTACTGGCTAGTGGTCATCCAGCCAACTTTTATGCCTAAGGGAGGATTGGAACTCACAATCTCGCTGTTTCTAGCCAAATGCCTGAACCTCTCTATAGCAAACGTCTTACTGGCTAAAAGTTACATTTTGTTGGAAAACCTCTAACTGACAGATCTGGATACAATTATTATTAGGATAAAAATATAAAAGAAAGATGCAAGTAAGATGTATGAATTACATTTGAGAAATATGTACTTTTAAAAATATTTTATGTTCCAATAATACATGTCATTCCATTTTTCTTTGTTTCTTGATTTTATAATGCAGCTATACAACGTTGTTATAGGAAGCACATAACATGGATTTTGTCCAGAAATATTTTGGCAGATAAATATATTAAAAACAGCAAATATTACATTAAGTGCTGTACTTGATTAAAAGCCAGAGAATGGAGCAATAAATAACAGATTCCCAACAGCAGTACATTTTGTAAATCAATCCATGAATCCTATTGAATTATAGTGCTAAACAGGAGGCATGAGGAATTTGTTAAACTGGTTTATTACTGTTCTTAGTTGGCAACTTTTCATTTTACTGCTCTGCCTTTTGGATGAGCTAATTTATGTGAAATACAGGGGACAGTTCTGCTTTCAGGTTTATGGACATTTCTGTGCATGGTGAAGAATACAATGGAAAATAAGAATGTAACCTCTTCATCTTGAAATCTTTCATCTGCAATTGATGGATCTTTGTTATTTTGTGGAACTTCGCTAGAGTAATAATTCTGAGTATTCCAATTTCACAGAGAATTAAACTGTAAGAGACACAAAGATGGAGCTATTTTGCTATAAATGGTTTTGCAGTTGCTATTTTCTTACATATCACAATTTCTTCTTCAATAAAGCTATGATTCTCAAATAGCATGGTAAGATACACTACTGTTCTTTAACTGTTACTATAAATCAGGGGTGTCAAACTCACATTGTCACGGCGGTATTACGTGACATATTGTGACTTTTTTTCCCTTTGCTAAACCGGGTGTGGGTGTGGCCAACGCGTGATGCATCCGACCCATGGACCTGAGTTTGATATCCCTGTTATAAATCATTATTTCAAACAATAGTAGAGTAAGAATAATGAAAGAATTATGACTTGAATGGTTGCTATGCTCTTGGAGAAGAAAAACAGTTTGGAAGGCTATCCAATAGACCTCCTCCTCCTCCTCCCTTACTACTGATAAGGTGTACATCAGTTGCAGATAGGTTTGTTTTCTGAAGTAGCTTTCAGAGATTCTAGAGAATTTCTTTCCATAAGGAACTTGAAGTGGAGCTTCTAAAATGAGTAGATGTTTTTATTCAGTTGAACATATCAGAAGAAGCCATGCAGAGATATTTTGCAAAGTGAATCATAAGAAAATGGGAAAATTGTTGTTTTAGGAAAACAATTCATGTCATTGATTTCCAACTAAATTGCAGTTAGTGGCTTAAATGAATCAAAACATTGATACCTGGAAGAAATTATTCATCCTTATATTGATAAAAGAGTTAAAAATGTGTATTAGATGTTTTGTGCTTTTGAGAGACTGTTGATTCCTGGTGTCTGCAGTTACTATAGTTCCTACAGTTTTCTTGGCAATTTTTTTCCCAGAAGTGGTTTGCTAGTGCCACCTTTCTAGGGCTGAGCTAGAGAGATCCAAGATCACCCAGGTGACTTTGTGCCACAGCAAGACTAAACTTATAGTCTCTTGGTTTTTGCCTTAACTACTATGCCAAATTGGCTCTCTCTATGAAGGAGGAAGCCTTCAAAGACACAATCATAATCCTATATTGTTGATTCAGAGATGGGGAGCTCTGAATTCAGGAATGAGAATGAGGACTTCCAGTTTGGGCTTCTTCAGCGACGGACTGAAATCCGTGATCGTGAGCAGTTTTGATCCATGCTTGCCGCTGGAGTGCCCCAAGCCACCTGGATTTGGGGCTGAAGCCACCCCATAGAGGTGGTGAAGGAGGGGGAGCCATCGGGGTTGAGGAGAGCTGCATCTCTCCTCCTTGGTTGGCCATTACTCCCTTTCGCAAAGGAGGTGGAAGCGGGGGTCAGAAATGGCCACCTCAAAGAAGAACCCAACTGGGCAAGATTGTGCAGGAGGAAGTTTAAAGGAGAAAATCTGACTGATTGGGTTGAATGGAGAACATCTATTTAAGGTACCTGGAACTTGAATGTTAAAGACTAATACTATTCCTAAAAAAGATCTTAAGTGGTGAAAGAGATAGGGAAAGGAAACAGAATTGGCTTTTTTTCCTCTCATATTGACAGTTTTAATTGACTTGGAACATTAAGAAGAAGAGATTTGAATAAGAAATTGATACTAATTCACTTTGACATTAATAGGCTATTTTTGGCTGAAAATAAAGTGTCAAAGGGATAAAGATTATTGGATAATTTAAAAATTATTGGATAATTTTAATTTAAAAATTTAAGTTTCTTTAAAAAAGAAAGAAAGCAGAGGAGGGAAAAAGGAAACAAGAGGGTGGAATCTGGAAAATGGAGGAAACCACCTGGAATTTAAAAAAATCGATAGTGGAATTTTAACAAGGCTTGAAAAAGATACATTGTAGCTGGAATTTGTTACAAGATAACAAAGTCCCTGAAAAGAGAAAATGAGAAAAGAAGCAGGAAACGGTTTTGGATTATTGGATGATTCTTGGAATTTTGGATGGTAGATCCTAATGAAACAAAATAAAATCAATTGGGAGTTGTTTAAACATTTTTAAAATGGCATCACTCCTTGAAGAGTTAAAAATGAGACTTAAAGAACAAAAAGAAGCACAAGAGGGAAGATGATCTTTTGGCTTCATATTTCAATTGAAATGGAGATTTTCAACGATGAAAAAGAACAAGAAATGCTGGCAGAACAAGAAGGGCGGGATAAAGAAGAAGCTACCTTTAATGCTCAAGCAACTTTAAGTGGGGTTAAAAAGGGAAAAGGGGGAAAGGGAGTTAAAAACTTAAGCATTGAAGCAACAACCCAAAAAAAAAAAAAAGAGGGCAATTTGAAGAGCAATCATAATATCAGGAAGAAGCAGAAGGGAGAATCACAGAAGGGAGAATCAGATAGAAAAGGGAATAAAGAGGGGAGGGAGAAGAAGAGAGGGAAGAGGGAAAGGAAAAGAAGCTACAAAGGACAGAAACAAGATATAGAGAAACAGGAAAAACGTACAAGAATTAAAGATTTAACAGACACAGAAACAATGGTTAAAATTTAACTCAAGGAGAGGATTCTGCAAGGGTGCAAGGGATAACATTGTTATATTAGAAATAGAAAAGGGTTAGAAAATATGTTTAGATGATTAAAGTGATAGAAAAATATGTATTGATGTGTAATGCAATATTTGTAAAGAGAATAAGGCTCTCAATGATTTAAAAAGAAAGTTTAAAAAAACTGAAAAGAAACATGGAAGATTTTTATCAGTTGACAAGATGATTTTAAAGAAGAAGAATAACTTTATTGACTACTGTTAAGAGCTATTGTTTTGTTTTTTATTTAAAGACAGTAATAAGTAAAATATGAAATATAGATGATCAAAGTGAAAGACAACTGATATTACTAGGTAATGTTTGTTAAAAGAAACAGAAATATGAAAGATTGTTAGTATTAATGGCAGAGCTGTACTTGAAGAGAATAATTTTCAATTTACTATTGTTTTTTT
>BLBF01000004.1:20312481-20380490 GCA_015471245.1 Laticauda colubrina | reverse complement strand
TGATTGGCTGGCAACACTCTGTTCTTGTGTTGGAGGCTTTCAGTGCAGCTTTCACAGACGAATACAATACAGAAGCCTCATGAAGGCAGATGAGATTCTGCTGAAACTTTGCTACAACTTTCAAAGTACAACTATAATGACGTGGGAAAATACCCGAACAAAGCTGAATACCATAAATATATATACATATATACTTTTTTCTTTTAAGAATTTAGTGTGTATTTCTAAGGGAATTTACCAAACAATTCAATTGAAAATAGGTATGTGTTATAAAATGAATGTTATAACTGTAAAGGTGAAACTTAAATTTTTAAACAAGATTTGAAAAAAGATACAAAGGTGTTACACTCCAGTCTAGTAATTACAGGGGAAAATTTGTTTTATGAAAAAAGATAATATGAAATTGTAAACAGGACAGATGAAAGTATAAAAACATTGATTAGAAAGATTTTTAAAATTAGAAAAAGATATGTAATTGAATTAAAACAGGAATGAGATAATTTAAAATAAGGCTATAGGAAATAAAGAAAGGGAAAAACTATTGAAAAATTGCAAAAATAGTTATATGGATTAGAATGTATAAGATAAATATGTATTGAGTTTATGTCTAAATGGAGAAGTGATAACCTGGGGTCAAGCCGTTCTCAAAAAAAGATATTTTATTTGTATTTATACGTTTTGTGAAAACTTAAATAAAACTTTTATTTAAAAAAAGGAATGAGAATGAGAATGATAAAGGAGGTATAAACCCTATATTATACTGTATGGCATTTAATAATAATGGTACCATCACTTTCTATTTACCTTAAAGATAAATTATTAAACTTACTTAATTTCATTTTACAAGATCAACCAGTTGAAAATAGGTGCTTAATGACTATGCAACATAAAGTGTACATATTTTCCTGACCTCAATGTACCACTACAATTAAAAAGTGATGCTCTTTCAAACATAATCGAGTCATAGGAAAATGATACTTTGGTGTTTTCAGGAACGTAGCATATACTTTTATACAATCCCTTTAAGCAGTTGAGTCTTTTTTCTGGGGTAGCATGGCTGCTTTTTCCTAGACACATTATGATCCTTGAAAAAAGTCACACCTGGTTTAAAGAACTGCTGGCCTGTGCTCCATTGGTGCCCACCTCTTTTCTCTTTAAATTGATAACACTGTGCACAGCCCTAACATGTAGTACCCTTGGAATAACTCCAAAATTGCAACACTCACCATGGAAAGATTGATAGTTACTTCTATATCTTCTAACAGTGCAAAACTGTTGGAACTGTTTCAAAGATGCTTTTTCAAAAGGCAACTGGACTTTCTTTGTTTTTCCTTTAATACATTGTACTTCTCACCCAAGAAGCTTCTTCAGTTTGTATAAAAACACCTTTGGGACAACCATGACCTGGATGACAGAATCTCCATAGACAAGACAACTGTCTCATTTCACAGTGCTACTGAGGCCATGTGTAGTGGTTGGAAGAAGTTTCTGTACAATGTGCAGAAGCCTGTTCCAGCGTTTTGAGTATACGACTGAAGATGCTGGATGCCTTGGAAGCATTCTGAAACACCTTATTGCAGAGATGTCTCTGTAGCACAAAGTCATGGAGGTGATATGCAGCTGTCCACAATGGTCTCATAACACACAAGTGTCAACAAATCTTTACACTATAGGGTGCAGTTTTTAAATGTCTGCACCTTGCTAGCTCTCTGAAGCATAAGAAATTGGAATAGAACAATGGAAGAATGTAAACAATAAATATCTCATTTAACTCATTTTTGAGGCAATACATGCAAAATTAAGTTGACTGGATTTATACTGATCCATACATCCTCTTGAATTGTTACTATTATTATTGACATTTTTTGAAAATTTTGCAATGTAAGGGGGAAAAAGCAATATTATTCACAATGGATTTTTAGTCATGTTAAAGTTTAATACCTGATTTTTTTTCTATATTTAAATTGGAGACATATTTTACTTTGAATGCCCTCCTGGTTTTCAGAAAGAAAATACTTTCAGGTAGGCTTGCAAATGCGAGTCAGAAATTTTCATAGATGAGACAGTTATTTCCAAGCAATTATTATTCTACCTTTAAGCATTGACAGACACAAAGAAGCTCTTTATGATACCTCCTGCGTTACTTGCTGTTATCCAGAGTATCAGGAAGCTAAGAAAAAATTGCAGATTTACAAAATTTATAGCTTAGTTTCTGAAATAAAAGCTTCACTCCCTCAAATCTTCACTCACCCATGCATATATACTGCATTCAGAGTTGAAATATTTCTAGAAATATTCATGCACAACACCTTCCAGGCACAGGACCTTCTTTTCCTTTTGATGTTTCCAAAGCTCTACAGTTCCTGTATGAAGACTCTCTTCTATCTGTAGTTCCTGTATACTTTTATAATTTCCCACAGAGCTTGGATATTACATCAAGATTTTGCAAGTTTCATGTTGGCACTTTTCTCACACCACCTGATAGCTATTCTTCTCTCATGCCACCTAGAGGAAATGCTGGATCTAGTATTTCATCAAGTTTCACATCTGAACTGTTATTTTGGGATTGTCTTGGGGTGTTTTTGAAATTGATGTTCTACACATGCTGTGTATACTGAAGTCTTCCAAGAACAAATCTTCCATCCTCCTGTGGCCTGCTTTGAGGGGGATTTGTGTGCTCAATTTTTCATACACATCTCTTCACATAACTACTGTTTTGCCAGTTTCAGTTGTTTTCTCGGTATAAAGAAAGATAGAGTCCAGGTATTTACCTTGATAAGTATACATGTTTATTCAGCTGAATAAAAACAAGCCTCCCTTAGCAAGGCTAACCCTGAACACATTTTGATACTCGTAGTTATATTTTTGCTACATTGTCCATTTCTCCACCCAGAAGCACTGGCACACTCCACTCAGACAAGCTGGTATACTCTAGATAAAATAAAGAAGTACTGAAATGGCCATCCAATGCACTTGGAGGTCCTCCAAGGACATTTGGTGTTATCTCAGAGACTTTGATTGTTTCCTGAGGAAGTTTCCATGCCTTTGAAGGCCTGTAGAGGCAATGCTGACATTAGCACATATGTTCCCTCAAGACTTTCAGTTGAACCATTAGATTCCTGGTCAACACTACATTATATAAAAGTCACACATGAAAACTCTACTCTTTCATAATATGGTACAGCAGTGCTTTTCAATCTTTTCTTCATCCTTTAAATATCTTTTTGTGGTCACAGACCATGGATCACCAAGACTGAAGATTTAAATCATAACACTTCTTCAGCCCTTCACAGATCTCCTGTGATGACATCGTAGCCTGCCAGTGACCCGTGAACCACAGGTTGAGAACCAGTGTGGTATACTATGTAGTGTGGTAGAATCCGTAGCTGAAGTGAGGGAAGGAATTGAGACTGCTTAGCATGGAATTGCTGAAGAGAAGAAAGTGGTAGAAAGCAGACCCACCCTAAACTTTGGAGTGTTTATCTAGTTGTTCTGTGGTGAGTGCAGTCAGTTTTCAAGAATCTTTCTTAAGATTAACTCTGGCAACACCGTATGTATCTTGCCTCATCACCGGACCCATCACCACACAAACTAGCTCCATATGCAGCAAGCATTGCCCATATATTGCCAGATACATAGCAGGAATGGACAATACATATTGGTGGATATATATTATATGGTCAAAATTTTGTAGGCTTAATTTTTATTTTTTTAAATGCTCATAAGTGGCATTATTGTTTTATCTTCTGTCATGATAATAAATCCTGATATATAATTTAGGAGATAATACAGTGCTGCAGATATTTTGCAAATTATTGTCTGATTGTGGTATTTTATGCCAGACTATATAACATGATAGGATAACTTACCTAATTATACCAGGCAATTTCCACATCACATTATAACAGAATGGTTGTTTCAGAAACCTTGCTATGTTATGTGTCAAAATGGTTCAAAAATGAATTAAATTTCCAAATGCTAGCAGAAAATAAAAACATGTAACACAGAATGGAATTTCTGGATTTTTTAAAATTATTTTTTGCATTGAGATCTAAACCTGTTTAGCTCAACAGGCTGTTCATGGGGATGTATCTGTTTAGTTAGATTTGATATGAAAATGACATCAAAGATCGTGATTTTTTTTTCAGTCACTTTGCTTGAAAGGAACTATGATGGGACCTGAAATTTATATTTTATGTATTTGCTATAAAAGCAGTTGTACAGATTTTTATTTTCAAGTTTTCTCAGATGAAGGATGGTGAACCCCTTCAAATGCTGTAAGATTGCTTCTCAAGGAGGACATTTTTGCATGGATACCTACCCATGAGAAGCAATCTTACAATGCTATAAATTGTTTCCGATGCATAATGATATTCATAGGAGTCAGCTAATTTTTACAGTGTCGTGACTACTTTGCTTTGACTTTGATATGTAAAGAACACATTTTTTTCTAAATCTATTTATTATGCCATTTCTTTCTCACCTAAATGTTTTCTTGTCCCTATTTTTTCCAGGTCAGAAGTGACCATTTGCAGAAATGCCCTTGTCTATCAGTATCTGTTAATTAATATTATCTTGACTTTCCCTTTTAGCAATATTTACAGAATAATTGCAAATAAATTGGCTTAATGTATTGAAGCAACCGCTGGAAAAGAATGATTAAAAATTGTATATTTGAATTGTATCTGTCTTGAGATTTATCAGTGCACCTATGTAAACTTCCCAAAATTTTTTGCTCATGTTGAATCTTTGTTGTTTGGAGGCCTAAAAAAAACTAAATGTGTTATTGTTTCAAAAAACCTCCAATAGTTAAAATGTCAACTGCTGTTTTATAATTGCAAGGACTCTCCACTCCCACCTCCTTGCCCCAAATTTAAGCTCTCTGATTCATTTTTAGCATATCCTTTGCAAGACCAACATGCAGATTGGGACTGAATATAGAGAGGACATTTCCTGTTCTGCTTACCGTCTTCTTTTAAGGACTTATTTCTAGGCAATTTCAACATAAAACATGAGGTCTAGGGCAGTTGGACTGGAGGACTTTACCTAAAAATACAATTTTTCAAGGGCTGGCTTTCAATACCTCCAGGCCAACATATTATTAGCAGGCAATGTACCATGATAAAACTACCTTGAGGCAACATTGTTCTTCCAAAGATGATTTAAGAGTGAACATTTAGAAACAAGGACATTAATGCATTACAAATCTGTTACATTCCATTTTTTTGCTTGATTATTTGATACTTGGCTTTCCTGTGGAAAAGAATCAGTGGTGTTTCCCCTGTAGCAGCTTTTATTGATGACAGCATTTTAAAAAAGCTTTCAATTATTTGCTTATATTTTTTTAAAATGCTTTCCCCCAATGTCACTTTAACTAAATGCCCTATCTTTTGTTTTGTCATTGATTCAGTGCAACTATTTTTAGCTCTTTACAGTACAGCTTTGGGTCCTTAAGATTAATAATTTATTCAGCTATACATATTCCCAAGATATATTTTTTTTAAATAGTTAATAAAGAGGACTAAAAAATGACAACCTAAATGTAACCAATACATAAAAACTATTCATATCAATGGACCTTGTTTAGATGTGCGTGTGTGTGTGTGTGTTTATACAAATTTTGAATTATCATTTAACATTGGGACTGTCCTGGGGAATCATCCTGATTTATCAGTCCTATTCTCCAGAATACAAACAGCCATAACACTTTGGCATGGTTAATCTCAACCATGACCTGTTTCCCTAGCACTTTTGATATACTTACGTACTGTATTGTGTTTACATATCAAACTGAACTGAAATTCTTTAAATCAGGGTTCCCCCACCACCCAAAACTTGGCAACTTTAAGATGTATGGACTTCTTCTGGAGTTGCCAAGTTTGAAAAACACTGTATTCAATCATTTGCTGGCTTCACACATTGTCATAAACCATAATTTGCAAAGTGTAATAAATGATTTCATCTATTCTGCTAGGTAAAATGAGTTTCAAAAATCAACACCATGGCATAAACAGATCAACATTATGGCATTTCCAGCAAATGATTTCATCTGGCATGCAACCCCATTTATCTGGTTAAGGCAACTCTGTCACCAAAAGTACATACAATTTACTCCCAGGTCATGCTTCTCATTTTGGAATCAGAGAAATTGGAATGCTAATTGACATATTGATTTGTTTTCTGCAAAGTGTGTTAATTGTCTCATAGTCATTCAGCTGGAAAACTTAACTTCAGTTTGGAGGAAAAAAATGGCAATTGTATAATAATTTCCTCCAGCTTTCTTTTGTCTATATAGGCTTTGATACACAGTATAGGATTTTGGAGGTACCAATGTGCTCACTGACACAAACCTTTATGCTTGCCAAGCATCCTATTCTGTTTGACTTTCTTTTTAAAAAGTATTTTTTTCCCTGGAAGCAAAAAAGCTGTAAAACACTATATGCATGTCATTATGCATTTGTAAAACACCGTACCGAATGCCAATAACATCTTCATTCCTGAGAATTTTTCAGATGTCAGTAACATGTTTTGGAAAATAAAAATGATGGATGGGATTATTCCACTGATTCATGTAGATCTGGGACACCAATGGCAAAACTAAAAAAAAATAATATCCCAACCTATAATTTTTCAGAAATTTTCTTAAAATCCCAAATCAGCCCATCATCTGTAATAATCTTGCATCCTGTTATAGATGCTGCCAATGTTCACTCCAGGCAGTAGAAATTTGTTCTCTTGCATTGCACATAATATGTAGTGTAATATGATATGGTTCCTTTGCTGAAACTGAAGAGAGCACTTGATGCAAATCCCGGGACCTGATGGATTACATCCTAGCGTTTTGAAGGAGCTGGCAGATGTTATCTCAGAACCATTAAACCATATCTTTCAGGGATCCTGGAGCACCAGGGATGTGCTAGAGGACTGGAAAAAAAAAACCAATATGTTTCCCTTCAAAAAAGGGAAAAAATAGAGCTGGGAAACTATAGACTAATCAGTCCAACATCAATACCTAGGAAGATCCTGGTAAAGATAATTAAAAAAAAACCAAACAGATCTGCGAATACCTAGAAGCAAACAAAAATATAATCAGAAGCTAACATAAGGTTTGTCAAAAACAAATCATGCCAAACAAATCTTATTTCATTCTTTGGCATTTGAGGTAACAGATAACAGATAATCAGAGTTGGAAGGAACCTTATAGGTGCTGTCACAAAGAAGAGGGACTCAAAGGCAAGAGAAGAAAGAATGGATGAAAACTAATGAAGAAGAGAAGCAACCTAGAACTAAAGAAAAAATTCCCAACAGTGAAAACTATAAACCAGTAGATAGGCTTGCCTTCAGAAGTTGTTGGTTCCAAGTAACTTTGGGACCAATCTTTGCATTTACATACAACCTTCACAGTTCTGTAAGCAAAGGAAGGACAAAATAATGTCATAAACACAGTCACAGTTTCACTTAGCAATCACTTTGCTTAACAACTGCATTGCCATTCCAAGTTCTGGTGGGAATTGAATGATGATGTGTGTCTGTATTAGATGCAGTTGATGAAAGCACACTGAATATGACACAGCATCTCAAAAAAATAATTAGGTAATTCAACTGAGATAAAAAATATTTGTTATATATGCTATTTATGGCACTCTTCTTGAAGCTATGAGGCATGGGATGTATTTTTAGTTTCAGTTTGGCATTAATTGGTTAAAATGTTATCTAAGTAACTTATTTCAATACATTTAATTTTTTTCTCACCCACTCCTTTAATACTGAAAATAACTGTCAGTTTATTAATAGCAAGGACAGTTGTCATCATAAACATGCTAGCTTTGAAATAAAACCAAGTAAGTTCAGTGGGACTTATTCTAAAGTGATGATTCATAGAACTGCAGTCTTAGAAGGATTAATGCACTGTGAGCTAATACTTAAAATAAATTATATATTTCTCTTCTTCTAAAGTTCCAAGCTAAAGCTGATATTTCTTGTTACTTTTTTTTCTCTAATAAATGTGTGCATGGGATGGGAAGCAAGTCTGGAGAAGTTTAAATGAATAAATTGAAATGAGAGAGAATGAAAGAGCCAATCTAAAATAATTAAGGTATTGACCAAGGATGTGGAGACCCCTGTTTGAACTTATTTAAGTCAGGGCATCTCTTTAATAAGAGCTAGTTTCTCTAACTCCAATTTAGTCACAGTTTGGGGGGGAAAGATTGGAGAATAGGGTTATATGTCTGATGGAGACCCTGGAGGAAGGTTGAAAATAAAAATGATTATTTTGTTTTGATGTTCAGTTGGGAGAGAAAAGGTTCCAGAAACTGGTTCCCTTTCAAATTAAACCATGGGAAGAAATAAATCTAAATAATAATTGCAAGCAATATTCAGACTGAAATTGTTAGCCTGCTACCTCTATAGTGTAGAGGTAGAGGCAGTATGAATTGTACTGCCTTAAACTCATATTTTTACCACCTCTTCTTTCATTAGGAGAGGTTTGTGAATATCTAGCAGGTCATTTTACTGTATATCTCCTTGCCAATCTATTGTCCCCAGGATTCTTCAAACACAGACAAATTCAGGTAGCTTGCTATCAAATTCAGAAAGTCCCATGAACAGAGCAAATCTTATCAGGTGCCATATGTATAACCAAGAATACAGTGTCAGGGAGTTAAATATATCAGAACAAACAATGATGAAGAGTTGTAATAAATGGATGCAATCAGAGAGGCAGTCTAAAATTTCAAGTGCCAAGGAGATATGCTATTCACAACAAGGATTTATAGATTTGCAATGTGTTGACTCCAGCAGTTAACATGGAATATATTTATAATCTGTGCTGTTCCTTCCCTTCTTTCATTCCATCTTTGGGTCCAATATGGATCATTTTCTAAAGGCATATGCAGGGAGAGTTAGGGTGGGAAGAGGGGCAAATGATGAAAACGGTGTCATACATGAAAGAATCAGATTTTTATGGAAGCCTCTGATCACTTTACTTTGTTCTCCCTTTCCCTGAGTTGGCTGCATCTGTGACTTAGATACAGATACAGATTTCTCGGCTTTCAGCATTTATGTACCATTGCTCTTAGGGACTCAGGATCAGTCAGGACAGATTTTTCTCAGTGACTCAGATAGATATCAGTGTTTCCTGAACTTCTTCATCTGAAGAAGATATTTATTTTATGGTCTGAAGAAGAGATTTATTTATTTAAGAAGAGTTTACTCTATGAAATTATGATTTAAAATAGGTACAAGTTTGTAATAGATATATCCATATTACCAGTGGGATCATAAAATAGGGATTTATTGTTAATAAATAAAAAACAGTGGTAGCAGCTCACAGAGTATGCCAGCATCGAATACATAGTGAACAGAATTTCAGCTTCTGATCAACTATAAAATGCATAATAAAATGTCTATAAATACTTGTATGAAGAACTGTCATGTTAAAATGAGGTAAAATCTAGGGACTAAGGACTGCTCATTTTGCTCATAGGTTATATTTTTTTGAATGACTAACATGATCTTTAGATTTATTCAGAGAATTACTTTGCAGCAATAAGATCAGAAACAATATAGAAGGATGAATCAACAATACAAACCAAGTACAATGGTTCTAAAAGGATTGCAGAATGACAGGGGCATTGTGCCATTAACAAAGCAAGAAATCATGAAGTACAAGCATTTCTATCCTGAGGATTCTGTTGATGTTTATTATACAGAGAGCAAATGGAAACAGAATTAATTTCTTTGTCAAATATGTTAAGACCCTAAGCCTATTTTTTTACAAATTTATTTTTCTCTTGAGCAACAACATTTTTAGAAAAGATAAATTATACAGAGTTCCTGATTTGTATTTCATCTTTCTCGCTTTCTTTATTATAAAAGAAATCAGAATTAAAAAATGTTGTATTATTAGTTAATTAGTATATTAGAGCATTAAAGAAAGACAGTAACAGTTATTTTTGTCAATATACCTTAGGAGAAACTGAAATAATGAAAAAAAAAAATCTTGTATCAAAGTGGTTTGATATCCCTTTCTTACGTTATCTAGCAATTTTTCTTAAATGCACCAGTAACAGCATTTGAAAAATATCACTAATAATAATTATGGCTGAAGGAATTATACTAAATCTAAAGGGATCCCCAAAAGTGCTTTTTCAAGAGGCAACTGGACTTTCTTGTTTTTCTTTGAAGATGTTTCACTTCAAGAAGCTTCTACAACTCTGACTGGATAGTGAACTGGGCTCCACACCCATTTGCACTACTCAGATGACCCTGAGGACACAGATAAATCTCCAGGTGGCCTTAAGACTCTCTAAAAGGATGCAAATGACAAGCCATCTGCAAGGAATATAAATCCTTCCATTCCTTGCCATCTAGTCAGAGCTGAAGAAGCTCCTTGGATGAGAAGCGAAACATCTTCAAAGAAAAACAAGAAAGTCCAGTTGCCTCTTGAAAAATCACCTTTGGGATAACCATGACCTAGATGACTGAGAATCTCAATAGATAACTAAAGGGATTATTATCACACTGTAATATTTTGAAGAACATGTTTTGAGAACTGTTCTGTGTTACATGCTTTACATATAACAAGATTTCACAACTGATCTTCTATCCATTTGAATTCTACATGGTGTAATGTACTTAAAGACACAGTTTATTTATTGGGGTATATATTATATGAAAATCCTGTTATGAGGTTAGCTATGATTCTTCAACCTAACTGTATGCTAGTGACCCAAATATGAAACAACATGTCACAACTTGAAATTTGTATTTCCTAGCTCACACAGTTTTGCTTATGTTAAAGAGCACTAAGAAATATATTAGAAGTATTAACTGAAATACAGGATTGTGTTCAGTAGTATGTATTGTATTGAAATTTTCTGAGAATAAATAGGAAAATTCAAAACTGTGTCTGCAGAGAACGCAAGCTATCATCAAGCTACAGTGATGAGCTATTTTGTCTGTTTAAAGAATTCTCTTTATATGGGCTGTAAATATATTTGGAGTTCAGTAAAACATGGTGTGAATAATATAAAACAGGTGAGAAATGTATGTATTGGATCAAAATAAACACATGGGAAATGTAAGAAATATAGGTTGGAAATAGCGAGGAATGTTTTTTTTTTTAAAAATATATTGCTCTGCCTTGGCTTGTCCCTGAGCACCAGGTATTTGGATTCAAGTTTGTGGGGGACAAATGTGAATGAATAGATGGGTCTGGTAAGAAATTTTCGGTTAAAATTTCACTGTACCATGTGCAGTACAATCAGAACAATGGGAATCCCAAAACAGCTCATTGTTTTCATAAGAAATTTATATACAAGTCAGGAAGCCACAGCACAGACAGAACATGGTGAAGCAGACTGGTTCCAGGCTGGCAAAAGAATGTGACAAGGCTGTATCCTCCTCCTCCTCTTTTAATGACCCCATAATTCCTTGCAAGGTGGAGTCTGGGCAACTGAATGGAGCTCAGTGTTTACCGGCCGGATGCCCTTCCTGTCACCAATGCGGAGTTTTTTTCAGCAAAAATATTCTCAACGTGCCCAGAGAGAGAAATATCTGCCTCTACCTAGGATCAAACTCACAGCCTCTTTATTGTGAGGCGAGATCTCCACTTCTAGATCGCCATACCTTCTTGTCACTGTATGTGAAAAGGGTGTATATTCTACCTTTATTTATTCAACCTATAAACTGAATATATAATAAAGGAAGTTGGACTGGAATATGATGAGCACGGTTTCAAAATTGGAAGAAGGAACTTCAATAATGTGTGCTATGCTGATGACAATGTCGTGATAGTCGAAAATCTTTTTTTTTTCCTTTTTATCGTTATAGATCCTGTTATAATCATATTGTCTTTATACAATGAAATTATACTACGTTAATTTGAAATTATTAGCATTCTGTTATGTTCAGGATGTTAAGAACAGAGAAGAAAAATGTATTCTATAAATGTTAATTACAATTTAGAATATCAATATTACAAACAAGAATTATTTGATTTGATTTGTGATAGTGGTGAATGATTCGATTTTGGTGAATTATTTGATTTGTTTTCATTCAAAGTTGAAGACAACAGAGAAACAAGAACTCTTGCAATTTGGATCAGAGTATTTGTTGTGTGATAAGTTCAGATCTTAATATATAAAATGTTAACAATGAAAAAATAGATAAATGAAGGAAATTCAACAAAAGAAATATCGCAAAAAATAGGCAAAAAAGAGAAAAAAGTAAAAAAAACTAAAAAATTTGTATAGGTCTGCTCTTTTACAATATTTATTGACATTTAGATCTTCTTAGAAGGCATGCAGAGTTTCCCATGCTGTGTGATGAGTTGTATGTTGAATGTATAGGAATGGGCAGGATCTTTTATAACATAGCATTCAGAATGTTGAACATCTTTCCTGAAAAAGCTTATTAGTTTATCTTTTATTGGCAAAGAGGAGTTTTAAGTCTTTAGGTGGAATTTTAATGTTAATTTGAATTTCTTGCCTTTATGTTGAATTGTTTGTTTCTTGAATATATTGTGTAAAACCATTTATTGTTATGAGGACTATTTTTAATGATTTTTATGTATTGAATATCATGTTTTGCAAACCACACACTGAATGTAATTATTATTGGAATTGTTCTTAACTTTATTGCTATTTAAATAGCTTTAAATAGCAATAACGTTAAGAACAGTTCCAATAATTCTCATATTACATAAGTACAGGGAAGGGACAGGGATATTCCAGGCATGGCTAACTATCAAGATTTTAAAGCAAATGTTTTCTCCTATCACATTTAACACAGTCTTAGTTGTGTTAAAGAACATTAAAAGATAAGAACATTAAAAGAAATTTCCAAAATCTATGTTCTGGAATCTTGTATTTCCTCTTTGCAGCAGCAGCATTGCAGCTAGGCCACCTTTCTCCACTCTCATAGAGGTCTAATAAAAGATTGATTTATTCTGGCTTCATTACACATATAAATTTTTAAAAATGTATTGTTGAGACATAGACTGCCTTATTGTAGGAATGAATGAAAGTGGTTTTTAAAACATCTTATTGCCCACGTGGTTTTTGTCAGTCACCTCTCTCCCCACTTTGATAAATAGGTTCAAGAATGCTACATGTTTGCTCAGTGTTAATATATTTAATAAGACATGCACACAAACACAGATAAACAATAGTGATGCATTGCTAAATATAATGAAGCCATACTGATAAACAATATAGAAAAACTGAGGCAAAGACCTTACTCTCTCTGCAGGATGATATGTTTGTTCGTTTTAAAGTTATTTATATTTTATTTATATATTTATATGATTAGTCAATCACTTACAAGATAATAAGTATAAGTATAAATGTGAGTAAGAATACAGGAAATAGGTAGTGCATTCCAGGCATTGACTACTCTGTTGCTGAAGTCATACTTTGTACAAACAAGAGTGGTTAACATTGAGTTTGTATCTGTTGTGTGCTCTTGTATTATTGCGATAGAAGCTAAAGTAGTCATTGACTGGTAGGATATGACATATATCTTATGTCAACCCTGAAGCTGACCGGACTGAAGCCATCTTGTTGCTTCAGTGTTGCCACACTGGAGCTGAGGGATAGGGAGGTGGGGGAGTAAAAGTAGCTGAGGGTTTGTAGCCAAAACAAAATACTTTCTCTTGGGAACCAAGGACATTCTCGCACCTGGTCAGAGAGAGGAGGAGTGATGTTACCCGTCAACCGGATAGCACCTCAGTTGGACCATGTGACTGATTATTTGGGGAAAGAGAAAAACTTTTAATTATGTGAAAACTGCAGGAACATTCAGAGTTGGTTTTCACCAGATCTGTGCCAATTATGATTTTTCCAATAAAGCTATTCTTTGAAGAATCTATCTGCCTCTATGGGTCTATTACTTGGAACCCTGATATCCCCCCTTTATTATTTTTACAAATAATTCAAGCTGGTGTATATATAACATGGCCTTCTTCTGTTTTCCCCACAACAACAACAACCACCCTCTGAAATGGTTTGGGATGAGAAAAAGTGACTGGCTCAAACTCACCTAGCTGACAGGGAGACAGTGAGTTCTAGTCCCGCCATAGGCACAAATCCAGCTGAGTGACCTTTGGTCAATCATTTTCTCTCAGTCTTAGGAAGGGGGCAATGACAAACCACTTTTGAAAATTGCAGGGACCAGTCTAGGCAGACTGGGCAGAAGAAAAAAAAGAGTTTCAGACAAATGACATCCTTAGTAATGAGCTTTGGTACACAATCATTTAAAGGTAATAATGGATAATGGGATCGTAAGTCAGATTTCTAAGCTAGGAGTTTCCAACAATATATCATACATTTTTGCCCCCACTGTACTAATGTCCAGGAGAAATGGTGCATTCTATAGAGCTCTTGGAATGGAAGTGATATGATTTTAATGGAAGATATTTATGAGACCTATTTTATGTTTGTATGTTTATAAACCATATAAAGTCTTCTAAGTGGTTTCTGATGTTTGCAATAAATAAAAAATACACTTTTTAGTAAAAGTGAAAACTGCACAACTCTTTCATATCTGGCTCTAGACTAAACTGTGCTATCCTCTCAATGCCAACAAACATTTTAATAGTCGTTCCTGTTTTATTCACATTTCAATGATGAAGTTAAAATATTTTAAGAAAAAAACATATTTTTTTCTGACATATCTCATTAATTTTAAGTAACTCTTTTACCTGAGGAATGATTTCCATGTTATCATAGTAATCACAGAATAAAATGGGAATAGATTAAACTACAACATGGTCAAATATTATATAAATGAATATCAATATTTTAAAAAGGGATTCTATTTTTTTTAGAAAATAACACATTTTAAAAGTGGAATAATTAAGTTTTTAATGTCAAGGAATCAGGTGATGAAATATCTTTCGAGTTCAAATTACAATTATGTAATTTTGTTATACTGGGCTATGTGGACTGTATCAACAGCAGCAGAAAAAAGGGATGGAGGAGGGGAGGAAAGAAGGGAGGGAGGGAAGAATTTGAAGAGCAGATAGAAAAAGCCTAAAAAGGACAATAAGAATTAATTAAATATTGGCTGGAAAACAGCTGGGCCATTAGAAGGTACAAAGTGAGAGGGATACTCAAGGAGGATACATAGAAATTATAGGGAAATCAAATTATTTGCAGCTACCCTTACGAGAGAAGATACAGGATGGTGTGAGAGAGGATGGAGAGAGATGTGATATTTTTCCTCTCAATTTCACAATAAGCTTGGGTGGGGGAATATTCTAGTGAAGCTAATCAGAAGAAGTTTTAACAGAAAAAAGGACACTCTTATTCACACAGCACTTAATTAACCTGTGGAATTCATTACCATAAGAAGTGGTGATGGCCACTAACTTTAGTGAGGGATAGGGTGACAGATTTATGAATGGCTATTAATCTTGAAGATTTATGGTTTGAAAGCATCTCAATGGAATCTGATTAGCCTTTATAAGAAAAAAAAGCAGACTAAGAGGAGCCTTGATGTGATCCAACAGGACTGTTCTTATAACAGCCAGATTTATTGTCACTGCTATCCTTATAGAATGCTATTAATAGAGACAAAGTAGGATGTGTATGAACTAACGTTAGTTATAAACTTTTAATAGTTTATACATTCTATAATACATATTTTTACCAGGAGATGTTTGATTCCTAATATCTCCTGGTAAAAACAAAGGTGGAGGATGGATAAGACTTCATATGAAGTTTTGGATTTCTATACTCTTGGAGACTCCAGTGGATCAATAGTATTGATCTATATAAGCCATATTCTAGTTTTGCTCAATCTCCTCTCCTCTCCTCTCCTGTCCCCTCCCCTCCCAAACTATCACTGAGGATTGCCTATATTATTTTTACTAAAAATGTTATGTATAACCATTTCTCAAGTTTGATTACAATATATAAGTATTAATTTAATATATATAAAATAAAAAAATGTATCAACAGCATATCAGAGAAAAAGGAAACATAATATTCATACAAAGAATTTTTTAAATCAGCAATTTTTAATCAAAAGCTGGAATTAGGTAAGGGTCATAGAGCAATGGGAATAACAAAAAAACTCCTTGTAATTCTGGAAAATATGAAAGAAAAATACCCTGATAATTAATAGCTATTTCTAGTACCTTGCAAATACTAGGAATCAAGTAGGAAGACTTCAGATTCTAAGTGAAATATGAAAAGTGAAAAATGCAGAAGAAAATGTTTCTTAAGATTATAGTGCCACGAGGCATTTTATGCTTGAATTGATCCTGGCAATAAATGACTCGGTAGAGCAAATCAGTTGCAGTATATACTCAGTGCGTAGCCTCTAGCTATATTCCAATTTCCAATGCAAGTAAGTATTTTACACTTGCTTTAAGTTCCTCAATGCTTTTTAAAGGGCATTCTGTGTAGAAAGCTTTCATGTACATGCATATGCATACATAGAGAGTGGAGGTTTCCATTCTGTCATTTTTCTGCTTATTCTAAAGTATTTATATAGGAATATAAGTTGCTAATAATTGTTTTTGTGACAGGTTGACAAATCAGGCTTCTCCCAGACAGGAGCTTGTTTCAAGAAAAAGGAAAAGTACCAATGAAAGTTCCTGTCAAGATACCTATTAGAAAAGGACACCTCATTGGCCATTTGATTTGAACAAAACATGATGCACACTAAATGAGTAAATCATCAGGCATCTGAATTGCATCAGCCATAGCCAAGGGTCACTTTTTCATAGAAGAAACAATGTCTCGGCCCATTTACAACTTAGATCTTCTATATCTCTTGTAAGATAAAATAAAAGCTCCAGGAGGGGAATAACCCTCTGAAGCCCTGATGAGTAAATTCCTTGTCAGAGGAATCCTACCTTCATTTTTTATGCATGAAGAGTTTGCTAATGTCAGTCAAACTCAGAAAAAAAGATGAAAAAGAACTCTTATGTAAACACATTGGGATACAGAATAACAGAATAAGAAGTGACCTTTGAGGCCATCTAATCCAACCCTCTGCTCAATCCGGAGACCTTATGTTATTCTCTTCTTAAAAGCCTTCAGTGATGAAGCACCCACAAGTTGTGAAGGCAAGGCAATTCCACTGATTAATTGTTCTCACTGTTAGGAAATTTCTCCCTAGTTCTATGTTTGCTTTGATAAGTTTCCATCCATTACTTCTTGTCTTGCCCTCAGGTGCTTTGGAGATCAACTTCCTCTTCTCTGTGACAGCCCCTCAAATATTGGAAGACATAGGTCACCTCTAGTCCTTCTCTTCATTAGACAAAACATTCCCTGTCCCTGCAACCATTCATTGCATGTTTTATTCTCCAGTTTTTTTGTTTGTTCTTTTCCTTTTTAGCATGGTGACAAAATCTGGATGAAATATTCCAAGTATAAAGTGGCACTAACACTTCAAGTGAACTCAGTGCTATCCCTCTGTTGATGTAGCCTAGGACTGCATTGGCCTTTGTGGCAGCTGTGGCACTTAGCTGGCTCACAGGGATGTGGTGACTGACAGATGAGCTAAGAAGGATGCATAATGTGACAGCCCAAGGAAAAATACCTCTGTCAGATTCCAGGATAAAACCTAAGTTGCAAATTGATGTGGGGTTTTTGATTTATATGTTTGTATGTTGTATCAAAATTTTCTTTCAGCAATTCTTTTGTGTTATCTGAATATTTTACTTTCTTAGTCTATTTTTCATATGTCGTGTTAAATCCCCACTGAAAAGGTAAATGATTCCTTTTCTTTCAATTGATCGCCTATTTCCTGAGCATTATTTAGTAAGAAATCTTTGTACCGAATCCAGAAGCAATCAATTTCATCAGACCCCTCCATAGGAAGTTTCTTACATGAAGCACATTGTCTTGCTGTGAGCTCAACCATGAAATACGCAGCTTCCTATAAAGCGGGATGGGGACCTGTACTATCATCCTTTGAACTTGAAAAGTATCTGGCTTCTGAAGAATTTCATTAGGCACAAGCCAACCTATTTGTGCTGAAATGTGTGTATTCACAAAACCTGCTAGATGTTGGAATGAAAAAGCAAGCAAAGTGCAACCGTTAGCTAGCTAGAGGAATGTGCCAGCTGTAGAAGTAAAGTATACTATACTAGGGTAGATTTGATTTAAATAAAATCAATTTATATCACAATTTAAACAGAGGTGGGATTCAACATTTTTAACAACCGGTTCTGTGGGCATGGCTTGGTGGTCATGTAACTGGGTGGACATGGCTTGGTGGTCATGTTATTGGCTGCGTGTGGCCAACTCAATATCACTCACATCGAGGCATGCATCTCCTTGCCTGGCCTATCATGACTGTGGGGATGCTGCAACAGTCGTAACTGTGAAAAATGGTCATAAGTCACTTTTTTCAGTGCCATTGTAACTTTGAATGGTGACTCCGCACAAGCAAAGTACCAGCAAAGGAGGGGAAAAAACTCCAGAGACATTCCAGGAAGTCTAGTCCTGCCAAGAATGTAATAAGGGTTAACGGAGAGGCAATTTCTGTAAGCAACACCAGAATGTTTCCTTCCTGCCTTCCTTACAGGATAAGGCCAGTAATTTCTTCTAACAACCGATTCTCCGGATTGCTTAGAATGTTAACAACTGGTTCTAGAGAATAGGTGTGAACTGGTAGAATCCCACCCCTGAATTTAAATCATGATTTAAATTACTAATAAAAAAGGCTTGATTTAAATCAACTCAATTTAAATCATAATTTTAAAAGAGCAACTGTCATCTCTGTCCTGCAGTGGTTCCACCTCTGACCTGCTGTTGATTCACCGACAGTCCCATTCACTTTAATGGGACAGCTGATGATGTGGCAGGGACACAAGGTGAAAGCAGCAGGTGAGTGGATGCCTGCTAACAGGCACTGCCATGATAGATCTGAAATGATAGGTGCTCTTTAATGTAAGAACTCGTTCTTTCTAGTAGTCAGAATCTTTAATATTATTATTTGCAACCAAAATGAAAGTTTCCTATTTAGTTTTGCAGAGCTTGGATTCATTGAATGAGTTTACCAAAAATATAAATTTTGCAGAATATACAGCTTCATGCTCCATTACTAAGCTCCATTTCATGCTGAATAAACTAAATTATTAATGTATCTTAAATAAAAGTTAGATTTGTACTCCAAAAGCATTTTATTAAAATACATTTGATAAAAAAAAAATCTGATTTCAATTTAAAAAATTCGATTTAAATTTAAAAAATCCATTTTTAATGTTTTTTTTAATATTTTTATCCACCCTGTGTAAAACATATTAACACATAAATCTAAAATAACAACAGGACAATCTAAAGCAAAGACATGGTACAGTTTGAAGAACATTTGACTGACTCATCAAATTTAATCTTTGAATGAAATCTCCAACACATTAAATCAGTTGCCGCTGAATATGTCAGAAAAATTGGAAGGCAATTTGCTGATTCCACACATTTTTTGTTGCTGTTTGACTTTGCAGAACTTTCAAACAATTTTGTTGTAGCTTTCCTTCTTCATATTGACAGAGCTGAATTGGGAGCAGGAGGTAGATGCTTAATGAACTCTTTGATGTTGATGCGAGTAGCCAATTGGCCAGTTTAACACATCAGAAAATGTCATGCCTATTCAGCAGGAGAGATAGAGAATATTTGAGTTATAATTTCTCTGTTTGTGTGTCATCTTCATGATAAAATTTGTCTAGTTATATTTTTTCAACAAAGGAAAAAATGAGAGACTCAAATAATGTATCCTCTAGGGCTTTGCAAAGCTTTAAAAAGTGAGTAGATTTGATTGAAACTTCAGTTGAATCACTGCATTAAAGCAGAATAACAAATTGAAACAAAATTCCGGTACATGAAATCTAATCAGCCTTGGGAAGCACTTCACAGATTTGACTACTTTTCTTCTGCTCCTGTAATTAAACAGAAGAGGTTGAATGAAATGTAATGCCTCCAGTGTTATAAGTCATTGACAGATGACAGCAACTGGTATGCTGAAAGCTCTGACAAATTCTTTACAATCTTGTCCTTCACTTGGTGGGAAGTTGCTACAAGAAAAGAATGTGTTGCTGTTGTTTATGAACTGGAAGCGTTCTGTCTGTACTCATCAGTGGATCTTAAACAATGTGATGTAATCAACTTTTCATCTTCCAAAAGCGTCCCTCCAACTGAAATTTATTGCTGAAAGAAGGCTGTTTACAGTGATGACTATGTTAAGTGAATACTATGGATTTGTTTGCTTCTTTGTCAATTTTTACAGCCACCCATTTTAGTCAAGGATTATGAGTGGCTTACAATTCAAAACGTATATTACAATTAAAATACTAAAAATATCTTAAAACAATAGAAACATCCAAAATCAATGTGCATAGTAACTGAGATACTTGGCCAGTTTGCAATACAGGCAGGAAATAAGGCCCTTAATACTGTACATCCAGCATCCCAGGTTTCAGAACATGGCTAAGTTTTTAGGACCTTATGAAAGGCTAGCAGGATGGTTGGGGCCATTCTAATCTCTGAAGAAAGAATATTCTATAGAGCAGTGGTCTCCAACCTTGGCAACTTTAAGACTTGTGGACTTCAACTCCCAGAGTTCCTCAGCCAGCTTTGCTGCTCTGGGAGTTGAAGTCCAAAAGTTGAAGTCTTTAAGTTGCCAAGGTTGGAGACTCCTGCTATTAAGTAGAAGCCACTGTGGAAACGGCAATGTCTTCTAATTCCCACCAGTCCATACTTTGGGGCTGATGGGATCTGCAGCATGCCTAATCTCCTGGATAGGAGACGAAAGGACTCTTGGATCCCGTATATACCCTAGTCCCAAGCCATTTTTAAAGGTGAGCATTAGCACCTTGAATTGAATCCCAGAAACACACTGATAACCAGTGCAGCTCATGCAGAAGTAGTGTTAACAAATGCTGCATTCTGTATCATTAAAATTTCCAAATGTTGTCTAGGCTTAGACAACCTTGAACTACGCTGGTTAAGATTGGACTTAAGCATAGTACATAAAATCATATGTTACAATGTCTTACCAGTTAATGAATATTTCAGCTTTAACCACAACACAATAGTACACAACAGATATAAACTAAATGTACCACCTACAAAACATTTTATATTGATTTTCTTTAAATGCTGTTGACAGTATCAATTTACAGTTATCAATCCACATTTTTTTCCCAATCCTCTAAATTTATATTATGCTGTACATTTTTTGCCCAGGCAATCATTGATCCCTTTACTATTTCCTCTTCTAATTCCACTTCCAACAAATAGTTATACGTTCTTGTTATAAATTTTATCTCCTTGTTTGTCAAAATTTGGTCCAGTTGTTGTAAGTCCTTTTCTATCCCTTTTTCTTCAAAGTCTTTCCTAAATTTTGTTTGAATTTTTATGTATGATCACCAATCTATAATTATATCTTGTTCTTTTAATTTATCAATTGTTTTTAACTTCCCCTGATTACCTAATAGTACTTCAAATCTGAACGTTTTCCGTTATCTCTCATATTTGGGTGTAATATCACTTCCATTGGTGAAATCAATTTTGGGATCTTCATATAATGTTTTCTTTTAACCTTTTCCCAAGTTTACAGTCGTGATACTCTTATCAAATGTCTATGGAAGTATGAATGTGTCCTGGTTTTTTGTCCCATAGGAAAGCATGCCACCCTGCTTGGAGGTCATGGCCCTCAGTTGCCAAAACTCTTTTATTTTTCAAATTTATCCACTCCTTCACCCATAATAGTACTGCTGCTTGATAATACAGTTCCCATTTTGGGAGTCCAAGTCCGCCTCTACTTCTTCTACTATCTTGTAGCATTTTTAGGCTTATTCATGCTTTTTTACCCAGCCATGTAAATTTCATAACTATCTTGTTTAGTAGGTGGCACCTAGCCCCAGCAAGACTGGCCAAAATGTATCCAAACTCAAAAGCAGAATGTTCGAAGTGTAAACACAAAGAAGGAACGTTCTTCCATATATGGTGGCAGTTTCCAAAGGTTAAAAACTATTGGATGAGGGTACAAAGATGGTTATTAGAAATTAAAGAGCACAAATTAGAGCTCGAACCAGAAATATTCTTATTAACAATAATTTAGGGAAAATTGAGCAAAGTCATCCGATACATCATTATATATATCATAACTGTGGCAAGAATAGCATTCACACAGGGATGGAAGAAGGAAAAGATAGCATCTGAAGAAGGCTTGACACAAAAAATAATGGATTGTATGGAACTGGATAAATTCACAATGGAATTAAAGCCCATGTCACACTGAACCAATGGATGCAAAGAGGATGTAAAATGGACAAAAAACCTTGCCATCCGTTGGTTAACGCGATGTATCTGTTCTGTACTCACTGCCTCCGTTTGGCTTCCTCTCTATCCGTCCAGCATCTGTTTATGGACGTTTCATCCGCTCCAAAAGTTTTGGGCTGCCTAAAACTTTTGCGCAGAAAATGTATCCAGTTCATCCGTTCTCAATCCGCTACGCATCTGCTACGCATCCGCTATGCATCCGTTACACATCCGCTATATCCGCTTGGCGTCTGTGACGCATCTGCGCAACGCGCATCCGCCCGGACGCAGGGAGGAAGTGGAACGGACACGGAACGGATGCAGAACGGATGCAGAATGGATGCCTAGTGGAAACAAAGCGTTTAAAGCGGAAAAAACGTTCACAGAGGGGACCTATCTCGGATATTAAGGATGTCTAGAGGATGCCTAGAGGATGCCTAGTGGAAAACCGATACTGCCTATAAAAAGGGGGAGCAACTTGCGTGCATCGCACTTTCAGAACAGCAGCCCAGCGGTGCAGACCTCTTCAGCCTTCATCTGCCTCTTCCTCTTCCACAGCATCCAGTCATGTCCACCGTGGATTGTAACAAAGTCCTTTCGGCAGCCACCATCGTTCTGCAACAGTGCAAAGCCATCTGCAGGCTCTGTGAACACTACTGCGAGAAGAAAAGGAGCCACCCAAAAAGAGTCTGGGTCCGAAGATGGTTCACCAGTAGAGCGGAGGACGGACTGTACAACAAGCTGATGGTGGAGCTCAGGAGCGAAGACACTCGGGCGTTCCAGAACTTCATGAGGATGCTGCCAGCCATGTTTGACAAAGTTGTGCAGCTCCTGACACCCAGGTTGACCAAGGCAAACACCAGCTTCCGGCCCAGCCTGGAACCTGGGCTCAAGGTGGCACTCACTCTGCGCCACCTGGCCTCAGGGACCTCCTACAGGAGCATGCAGAATGGCTGGAGGGTGCCATCCAACACCATCAGCATTGTGGTCAGAGAAGTGGTGCAGGCCATCATCAAAGAATACAAGGAGGAGCTCCTCCAGTACCCCTCCACTGAAGAAGGATGGAAGAAAGTTGCAGAGCAGTGGTATCAGAAGTGGAACTTCCCCCAAACCGTTGGAGCCATAGATGGCAAGCACATGGCCTGCAAATCTCCAGCCAAGTCGGGGTCCACTTATTTCAACTCCAAGGGCTTCTTCAGCATCATCCTCTTTGCCATGCTGACTACAAGTACATGTACATCGATGCTTCAGGCAACGGCTCATCTTCGGATGCCCAGGTATACAACGCCAGTCACCTCAAGGAGGGGCTGGAATGCAACCTCATCGTGGGCTTCCCAGATCCAGAACCCCTGCCCAACAACACACAAGATGTGCCCTACTTCATCATGGGGGATGACGACTTCTCCCTCACAACCTACCTCATGAAGCCCTACACCTCCAGACTCCTCACCCGTGAAGAGAGGATCTTCAACTACAGGCTGTCCAGGGCAAGGTGGGTGGAGGAGAACGCCTTTGGCATCCTGGCCAACAGTTTCCAGGTACTTCTCACCACCATGCAGCATTGCACAGAGACCGTGAGGAGGATCATGGAAGCTTGCTGCATCCTGCACAATCTCATGCGCACCCGCTACCCAGTCTTGCAGAACAGGCTCGTGGACCTCCAACAAGCCAATGGGGTCATGGAGCCTAGGGAATGGAGGCAAGGGTGAAACCTGATCGACACTGAGGATGTGCTAGGCCCCAACAGAGCCTCAAATGAAGCGAAGAAGCAGCGCAATCTATTGAGACAATGGTGCAACTCCCCAGCTGGAGCAGTGGAGTGGCAAGACAGGATGGTAGATGCTTAATGGATGCTTCCTTCAGCCTGTCTCCTCACACGGATGAGATTGGGCCATGTATGTTTGATTGGCCTACAATGAACAGGGCGTTTAATAAAGAGTTTTGTTTATGTTGACATGTGTGGATAATTATTACATTATTATTGATAATAAAGGGCCGTAGGTGTGGCACCTGGGAGAGTGGACCATACAGTCCCACTATGCTTGCACTGGAAGTTTATCTATCCCACAGCTATTACCCATTCCAAAGGTATCCCTGCCCATCCCACAGCTATCTTAACCCATCCCACAAGCATGCAAAGGCTTAAACCATTTCTAAAAGTTTCCAGCAAGACTTTATACAAAAAAAGAAATGAAGCAAGTGTGTGAATCAAAAATAGACTTTACTAACAACAAGCTATAAGACAAAAAAGAGCCGCTCAGTCTCAGGGGTGAAGGGTGCAGGTGCTGTGGAGGTGGCTGGTGCTGGAGTGCTTGTCATCAGCTCCTCCTCCAGAAGCAGAAGCAGCAGAAGTGCCAGCCCCAGAAGAGTGAGCCCGTGCTGCAGAAGCCCCAGTAGAACCAGAGTGAGAGCCAGGGGGCGGGATGGTAGCCCTGTCCCTCTTGCCAGGGCTGGCAGCAGATGGCTGAGGCTTGCTGTGCTTCCGCATGGTTGTGGGGTTGCTGGCTGGCAGGGAGGCTGGCAGGAACCAAGGCTGGCAGAAAGGCTGGCAGGGAGGCTGGCAAGGAAGGCTGGCAGGCAGGCAGGCACCAAGGCTGGCAGGCAGACATGAACCAAGGCTGGCAGGAAGGCTGGCAGGCAGACATGAACCAAGGCTGGCAGGAAGGTAGGCAGACCGGCTGGCAGCAAGGCTGGCAGGGAGGCTGGCAGGGAGGCTGGCAGCATGGCTGGCAGGGAGGCTGGCAGCAAGGCTGGTAGCAAGGCTGGCAGGCAGACATGCAGGCAGGGCAGGCAAGGCAGCCAATGTGTCCGGCAGCAGGTCTTTCCTCTGAATGGCGACCTGCTTCCGAGCTGCTTCCATTATATCCGTGGGGCTGACGCAATGCATCCTCCCCGCATGCGCAGTGAACGCCAGGCATCCGTTAGGCTTCCACTGTGCATCCGCTGTGCATCCGCTGTGCATTCGCTTTATCCGTTCGGTGTCCGCTCTGCATCCGCTGTATCCGTTCTGCGTCCACTTTGCTGAGGCCCCCCGGAAGCCCTGCAGATGTGCCACCCACTCCCATCCGCTTCCATCCGCTGGGCTTCCGTTCCGCATCCGCTTTGCATCCGCCCTGCGTCCTCCCTGCGTCCGTGTTATCCACTCCGGTTATGCAAATTTTTGCCCCTTTTGAGAGCAGATAACAACGGATGGAACATTTTTCTCATCCGTTGTGTCCGTTTTGCATCCGTTGGCCAGTGTGACATGGGCTTAAGAGGCAAAGATGACTCGGACTATTATGCATTTTGGGATAGTTGGTACAGATGTGTGGAGGATAGAAATAAAAGTTGATGTTTGCCCCATTATTATATGTCTTATCAGCGAAAGTATTGTTAACCAAGATAAGGAAAAATCGAAACAACCAATGGTGGACTATTAAACAGGAAACATACAAACTGCAAGTGTTCGCTGATGACATGGTCTTCATAATGAAGGACCCAAAAGAGTCAAGCAAAAATTTAACACAAGAGATAGAGGCATTCGGTAAAGTAGCAGGACTCAAAATCAACAGAGAAAAGACTAAGATAATAACTAAAAATTGTACTAAAAAGCAAAATGAGGAACTGACAAAAGAGTTAGGGATTTGGACAACAAAAAAAGTAAAATATTTAGGAATTTGGCTTACAGCTAAATGCTCTACAATAAAGGCTGATAACTATGACAAGTTGATAGACCAGATACAAAAAGACCTAGATAGATGGGTAAATTTACAACTCTCCTGGATGGGAATGATAGCCACCATTAAAACCAATGTACTACCAAAATTGTTATATCTCTTTCAAACCATGCCAGCCAAACTAGGGAAAAAATTCTTCGAAGACCTGAATAAAAGAATGAGTAAATTTATTTGGCAAAAGAAAAAAGCTACAGTAAAATACAAATTAATGCAAGATAGCAGAAGTAAGGAAGGACTGGCACTCCCAGACTTTGAATTATATTATCAAGCCACGGTGAGTACCTGGATCAAAGACTGGATTAACCTGGAGGACAAAAGAATATTGACAATAGAAGCATCGATTTACAGATTGGCTGGCACACATTTCTCTGGGATGGAAAAAATAAAACCCATAGTTACTTTCAAAGACACTGGATAAGGGACACTTTGTTATATATATATGGGAAAGAATTAAAAGAAACCATTATGTGAAAATACCTCTTTGGCTATCTCCAATGGAAGCACAAGCATATCCCCATGTTATGTATTTGAACAAAACAATAAAATATAAAGAATTAATAACAGATGAAGGTGACTTGAAAACACAGATACAATTAAAAACACATGGAATTGAAATTGGGTGGTGGCCGTACGTTCAAATTCAAGCAAAACACAAAAAAGATAAGGAACAATTTGGACTTTATAATACAGATCAGGAATTAGACAAAATTTTACAAGGAAGTGAAAAAAAGATGATTACCAAAATGTACAATTATTTATTGAAATTTAAAATGGAAGAGGAAACGGTTAAGGAGAGCATGATAACATGGGCTAAAAATTGTGGCCACAATATTGATTTAGAACAATGGAAACAAATTTGGCAAACTAACTATAAATTAATGTTATCAGTCTCATATAAAGAAATTTTTTATAAAATGTTTTATCGCTGGCACCTCCTACCGGCAAGACTTGTTAGGATGTTTCCTAATATGTTGCCCAAATGTTGGAAATGTAACTTTAGCCAGGGAACGTATTTTCACATGTGGTGGACATGTTCTAAAGCCCAAAAGTACTGGTCTAAGATATAGACATGGTTAGAAGAGATGACAAAACTAAAGATTAAATTGAACCCAGAGACCTTTTTATATGGAACAAAAAACACCAGCATCTGATATCACATATCATTACAGCAGCAAGGATAGTCTTTGCCCAAAACTGGAAATCAACAATGACACCCACAGACCTGGCAATAACTAATAAAATCCACCAATGTGCAGAAATGGTTAGATTAACCATGTTACTAAAAAATAAGGAAGAGGGGGAGTTTTTTACAACTTGGAATATATGGTACAAATGATTGTATAAAAAGGAAGTAAAGATGTCTAGTGAAAACTATAAAACAAGAAGGGAAATGGAAATAAGGATAAATGTATATATAGCTATGTATGTATGTAAAGTAATATAATTAATCAATTAAATAAATATTGTATTATAATTGTAATAATAACATAAAAAGTAAGGATCTATGAAACAAGTTATAGATTTACTTGTAACAAATGACTTTAATTGACACTAATAGAAATGTACATTGCTATGGAAACATTGCAAAAATGTGACATGTTTCTCGTTTTTTAAAAATAGATATTTTTTTGTTTTGAAACTTTCAATAAACATAAAAAAAGAGTTGATGTTTACATATAAAAGGAAAGGTATGTATTAATAACGACACAAACATTGTTAATGTGAATAGAGATTTATATTTTTGTTTTTAAAAAATAAAATATATTTTTTACATCCTCTAATCCCCATTCCTTTACCCTTAAACTATTCACTATTGACCTTATCCCATTCCTAAGAGGTCTGTAAGGGGCGTGCATAAGTGCATAATCGTGCCTACCATCCCTGTCCTATTGTCCTCAATTATTAGTTCCTATTTCTTATCCAGTATTTAAACTTATTTTTATTCTTATTTTATATTGTAAGTATCTGACAAAATAAAATAAATAAAAATAAAATAAAGAGTTACCTTCAGCACAATCCCATGTAGAGCATTGTTTGTCTAAATGAGAGGTCACAAGGGCATGAGTTACTGTGAACATCCTGGTCCAGGTGTAGGTACAACTGGCGCACCACCCAAAAGTGTGCAAATGTTTTCCTAGCCACGACTACTACCTGGTCTTTGAACAGGAGCTGCAGGTCTAGGATGACCTCCACAGTGCGCCAGTCTGCCTGGGGTAGTGTAATCCGTCCCAGAACCAAAAATGGAAGAAACTTATCTCCAAAGAGTCCAAATTGCTGAGACAAAATAAGTACTCTTTTTGACTTATGTGATGAATAATGAACCATTTGTGACAGCAATGACAGATTTCACATGAGAAAGACTGATGAAGTGATTAAGGATAATTTTTGGATCACAAAGAGAAATTGCTTTTCAAGCTTGTCAATTCATAGGAATGTGTGGGTCACATTATTGATATCCTTCGGTATCAGAAGATTTGCCCAAGATGGGTTCTTTCTATGCTTGTTGTGACAGAAAAAAAAGCTTCAGGAGCTGAAATTTGCCAGCAATATTTATCACATTATGAGAATGAAAGCCAGGAATTTCCTCACAGCATCTGGATGGCTGACAAAATATGAAATCAACATTAAGACCAAGAAATGAATCATCAGTCCATGAAATATTATCATGAAGCTTTACTTGCAGAAAAATAATGACAAATCCAGGCTTTGTCAGGAAAACTCATGATTACAGTTGTACTGAGACACAAATAATATTCCTTGAACCTAACACCAATATGAAGTCAGAGCATTACGTTGCAATGTTCAAGTGTTGAAACCATGATTAATCAGAGGTCAGAAATACAAAAAGAACATTTTATTGTGATATGAGAATACTGGACTTCAAATCTTACAAACTGCTTGAGGCATTTTAAAATCCAGGCAGTACACCATATAGATTTGGCTCCGTGTATATTGTATATGGAATAAATATCCTTGCGGTCATTTGTTTGACTAAAGTGAAGCGGTAGAAAGGACTGGGAGGACTCAGGACCCAACTGAAGAGAGTGTGTTGAATTCTTTTGTGATGGTTTAAATAGTTTATCTACCATTTGTGCTTTTTTTGTGTTGGGAAGTAAATAGAAATGACAAAAGGTCTGATTTCACAGATTATTTTCCTGTTTCTGTTTTGTGATAATGTCCCTACTGAAACTAAAATTATGGAGAGGGATGTATTACTTTTCACTAAGCCCTCGTATAATGTTGCAGCTTCATTTCATTCCATGGAGAATGCTGACAGGGTGAGTTGAATGGTGTGATGGCCTCTGTGACATTAAAATAAAAGCTGGCCCGTGAATGTAATCACCTCATTAAACTCTCTGCCTATCAGAGCTCTTTGGTGATGGTGAATTTAACATTCCTTTAGGGTTCATTCACTTTCATAGCTTTCAATTTCTTTAACGTAATCGTCACAAACTTTAACTGCTGTCTCTGGTGTCAATTGAATGTTGCGCTTATTTGGTGGCCCTGTCAACACAACTGAGAATTCAATTCAGCCCTGAACACTTTGAGTATGGATTCAAGGCATATCAGTCCTCTGTGCAATCTTGAATGAAATCTTACTTTTATCTTCTGTATGATTGGGATCACTATCAAAGCTGACCTAGCCAGAGCACAAAAATACTCAAAGAAGTGAGGCAAGTTTGGAACATGTTGACAGATGTGGCCGATAGAATCACCAAGGGTCAGACACAACTGAATGGATAACATCATCATCATTTGATAGATTTAAGGCTCTGAACAATGAATGGATGAATGCTAGGTTAACAAGTTTAGGCACTGGCCAAAAATCTATTTAGTACTAAAACTTGTGTTGTCATTATCATTAATGGGTTCTCCAAGCAATGGGAATGCTATGGCATCAATATCAGCAGAAATATTATATTGTGCTAGGTTTACATTCCTTCTCTGTTGGTCAATAGAGGACACCAAATCTAGTCAGGATGTGGAAAGGAGGAAGAGAGATGCAAAAATGGAGAATAAAAGGGCTCATTTCCAGAACCATAAGGAAAGATACAGAATGAGGAGACAAGAAAAATGGAGAAGTAATGGGCAGATCAGCTTGAGAATATGTTGTAAACACTAGTTCCTGCTGGAGTTCCTCAACACAAGAATACTCATTTTCAACAGCAAGAACTCAAGGGAGAAGGAGCAAGACAAATGTAGAACCTGCATGATATAATACTTCTATTGATGTTGGTATCATGGCCAAAGTTGTACATTCCCATTCCTTGGAGAAACTACAAATTTCTGCTGAAAGGTCAGAATTGACAATTTTCAACCTTCACCTAATGGGTTCCTCAATTTACATAGTAATGACGAACCTATTATCAACAAATTCAGGAAGAACATCAGAGAACATAATTGCCTCTTCCAAATGACATGTTTTGCTGCCAAAGAAGACCTCCCAATGAGCAACTAAAGAAATCCTTTTGTGATTAAAAAGTAAAGGTTTCCTTATCCAGTCATGTTCAACTGTAGGACACATTGCTCTGTTTCTTGGCCAAGGGAGCCAGCATTGCTTGAAAACATTTTCCTTGGTCATTTGGCCAACATTATTCAAGGGCAAATCCACCATTACTTCAGACACTTGATGTTGGACCCCAACTAGCATGCCAAATTTATTCAATTTTCATTTAGGAATCCTCAATGTAGAATTGAGAACAGTTATACTCACAGTTATACTCCAATGTGAGATTGTAGGTAGATAGGAAGGAAGGAAGGTTTGTTTCTGTTGCTCCTTGCCAATGGGGAAGACAGTTTGAAGTTGCTTTTGCTCCCATTGCTTTTTTGCCCACTTGTGATCTTTCTATTTCTCTCTTTAGCCAACAAAATATCTCTGAAATGATGACCCAACAGGACGCATATTGTCAAGCATTTATTATTTCTAGGAATTGATTGGGGAGATGGCAAGAATATGAATGCCCCCTTTTCCATGCCCATCTCTTTTTTTCCAGTCTACCATAGAATACTCTTTTATTGTCAAGGCTGGTCAAAGACCATAATAAAGATATTTGGTTTGACAATATATCTTTATGGCATTGTATCTCACCATGCTAGACAAAGGTTTCTGCTGTCTCTACTAACTGAAGGCTGAAATTTCCAACCCAATTACTACCTCAGAAGAGCAATTGGCATTTTTAAATTATTCTGCCAAATCTGAAATCCCAGAAGAGCAGTGGAAAAACAAAACTTTTTTATAATAATTAATATTTATTTATTTTTAAGTTAGAGTAGGATGAACAATTTTTGTATCTGTTTAGCCAGAACAACCTAGTCTCTTTGCTAAAATGATTTGAAAGCTGTTACAGTGTCAATTTTATCCTCGCTTTCACTATTTTAAAAGAATTTCAGAAGGCATATTTTAAAATATATGGTTTAAATCTTGTTCAAAATATATTGCACTTGAATATATGTTTCTAAAAGATGTCAGTTTTAGTGTCCTATAGTCTACCAGATCCTCTATTTTCATCTGATTTTGTTATAAAGAACAACAAAAAGAAAAGAAAAATGAAGCAGCTGTAACTGTTTTGAAACATATATCACACCCTTTCTCAGTGAGGGAAAGCAGTTTGCAGAAATACATCATTCTGTCTTTGACAAAGTGACAAGGCAGTGCCATCATCTAGAAAACAGGGCCATAGTGCAAAAGTCATTTGTATTGAGCAATGTGATAGCTCCACTAGTTAATATCTTGGTGCTCCTTTGCAGGCTGGTACTGTGCAGTCCTACTATAATAAATATCATGCTCATTCTAGTCTAGATACATGAGCATATAAATAGTCATGTATCCATAACTATTAATATATTCATGTATCCATAACTGTTAACCATGATACAACAGGAAGAGAATATTAAAGAATTGGGCCCCTGGAATTGAAATGATGGCCTCTTGGAAAAGAGGTGCATGTGAACTATTGACCTTTGTTCATAGGACAGATCAGAAATTGTAAGGATGTCTTCTTTAGGCAGAATGACAAGTGTTTTGTGGGATTATAGCCCTTCGTAGCCAAAGAACAGAAGCATTACTCCAATCTCCATTGGTCTATCCTGGAGCTTTCCAGTCCCTAGCATTTTATCTTTATCTTTGGGGAAATATTTCAAAGGAATGAACTACATGAGATTATTAAAATGCATCACTAGCTATATTAATGATGGCTTTAAAGTACTGTAGTTTCGTCAGTAATATAGGCCAATATCATGCAAGCATGCAAGTGAACTACCAGCTATTAATATGTATTAGAATGATTAAAGAGGAGAAAGTTGAGGTAGAAATAATACAAAGCTGGCATATGAGGTTTTGTGTCTGATGCATCTGTCTTGATGAATATAATCTAGAATTATATTAAAATAATTATTTCCACTGTCCATTTTTTAAAGCTTTATATGCATTCCTGATTTTGCTAAAATTATATGGATTTAGTTTAATATTTGCTAACACTTTGGTAAACTTCCAGATGGTGATGAGATAGGTTTTGTCTATTCTTTCCAGACAAATATCTGCAGTCAGTTGCTTTTTGCCTGGATTATTATTATTTCTTTTGCAGAGGACATATATGCAAATTGCTAGCATGGCTGAATAATCATGGAAAGGCAATGGCCATATCCTTTTGATAAAAGGTAATTTAGGATAAAAAGTTCCAAAGATAAAATGTAAAAGGAATGCCTGTGTAGTTTGGGTCTGTGGTGATCACTTATTATCATGTAATTGAAGTGTATTCATGCTAGGGATAATAAAGGAATAGCATTTCCTTAATTAAATTCAGATTAGTGTGGTTGAATTTTCTTTTGTCAGGGTAACAGATGTTTATTCATTCAGTTGTACAGGTTGTCCTCAACTTATATCCACTTGTTTAGTGACTGTTCAAAGTTCCAATGGCACTGAAAATACAGGTAGTCCTCAACCTATGGCCACAATTGATCCCAAAATTTATGTTATTGTGACATTTGCGAAGTGAATTTTGCCCCATTTTACGACCTTTCCATAGTTGCCAGGTGAATCCCTGCGGTTGTTATATTAGTAACATGGTGACTACCCGTTGACTTTGCTGGTTAGAAGGTTGCAAAAAGTGATTACTGTCAACTAAAAAATACTTCTTTGGTCTTTTTAGTTGCCAGCAGAAAGGGAGTGGGGGGAAAGTAGTGCATTCCTTAAATGCTTCAGATAATTGCTTTGACAACCGAAGCTTCTGGCATGCAAAATTATTACTGGAGAGCCTGATTGATGACTCTTGGCTATGGATGTGTCTCATTGGAGAATATACATCCAGGGGGTGAGGGGAAGACCAGGATCAAGGGTGAAATGAATGATATGTCAGAGTCAGTTGCAACCAGGAAACGCCAACATATCAACTCCTAACAAATCAATCTTTTTTATTCTGAGAGATGCGGCTGGAGACTTATGATTTGAATGGACTACATCCCCTTTATCATGAGGATTGGCAAACCCATGACACACCTTCTAAAGACAGGCAGGCAAACACTGGGCCCTGCAAAGGCCATTCCAGATGGGGGAGAAGGTCTATCTCTCCACCAAATACTTGAGGTTAAGGCTCCCTAATAAGAAGTTAAGGCCAAAGTTCATGGGACCTTTCCCCATAAAGTAAAGTTCATCAACCCAGTCATGGTGCGACTGAACTTGCCCTGGCTATTAGGGAAAATACCTGGTATTCCATAGTAGCCTCTTAAACCCCATGTTGGGATCAACTCTGAGGCCCCCTCCTCGTGAACCCCCAGACCCTGTGGACAAAGGGGGCCAAACCCATTATTAAGTGCAGCAAATCCTTGATTCGAGGTGGTACAGGAGACAATTCCAACATATATAATCAAGTGGAAGAGCTACCCCTTATCAGAGGCATCTTGGGTAAAGAGTAGGAACGTCCAAGCTGATCACCTGGTGACAAGGTTCCATGCAGAAAACCCAACCAAACCTGTGTGTGTGTGTGTGTTTTACAACCCTAAGTTCTAGGCCTGCAATAAATTCATTTTCTTTTTGTGTTGTACAGGTAACCTTCAAGAAGTGAGGGGAGCTGAATGTCAACTAAAAATACTTCTTTGGTCTTTTTAGTTGCCTGCAGAAAGGGAGTGGAGGAAAGCAGTGCATTCCTTAAATGCTTCAGATAATTGCTTTGGCAACCGAAGCTTCTGATGATTTGAATGGAGGTGACATGTTGGAGTATATCCCCTTTTTCATGAGGATTGACAAACCCATGACACACCTTCTAAAGACAAAAAAAAAATGCAAAATTATTATTGGAGAGCATGATTGATGACTCTTGGCTGTGGATGTGTCTCATTGGAGAATATACATTACCTGTAGTAACTTATAACTAATCCTTGCGCTTACAACCTTTACAGCATCCCCGTGCTCATGGGATCAAATTTCACCTGATTGGCAACTGGCAGGCATCTACTTCCCAGAATCATGTGCAATCTTCCAGCTGGCTTCTCACAAGTGGAGTCAGTGGAGAAAATTGGATTTGCTTAATGATTGCGTGATTGCACATATTCACTTAATGATGGCCAAAAAAAAAAGATCATGAAATTGAGTGTGACTCATTTAACAACTGCCTTTGCTTAGCAATGGCAATTTTGCATCCAATTATGGTTGTAAGTCGAGGACTACATATGGTAAAGAGTTAACTTTGCTATTTAAGAAGGATTAGCAGTATAGCTTTTAAGAGACAAGGTTTTACATGACATTCCTAGATAATTTCTGTGAAACTCCCAAAATCTTTTGAACTAAAGAGTTCAGAACATGACATCACTTTGCAATCTTCAAACTTTGTTGCGGGATAATTGAAACTGAATTTGAGAATTCTTTCTCAATGAACAAGATTCCTAATTTGTAGAAAAGTGATGTTTCTAGCTTTTCATTCTTCTGAGTTGTTACATTTCCCTCCAATATAGGTAGAGGAAAGAGGAGTTGCATTATTATAGTACATTGCACAATCAATCAGATGTTTAGACTGGATTGGCATTTTTATGCACATAACAAGTCCTTCCCAAGAACCTAAGATAGGCAGATGTTGTTTCATGATGTTAAAAGTATTGTTGCAGAATGTAAGCTCTTCCAAGTAAAGATAACTGATGGTGATTTTGTCAATGCCTTTGCTGGAGAATTCTGGGAGTTGAAGTCCACAAGTCTTAAAGTTGCCAAGTTTGGAGACTTCTGGCCTATGTTGTTCAAGGGGTACTCCAGATGTCTTCAGATTTCACCCAAATAATAATAGTATTAGAATACTTTCATATAAGTAAATTAAACAATAATTAATCAAAATTACATATTGTGTGTATAAATGTGGTTTCAGGCCTTTCTACTGCTTTTGGAACAAAGTTGGAAAATCATTTTCTTAAACTTGATTATGTGTGACAGCAGGGTTTCTTTTTAAAATTTCTTTCAGGCTGGTATCATTTTCCTCAAATTCCAGGTTTGCACTGATAAATTTCTTCATTCATTTTAGAATTGTTGCTTGCATAAGTTGACTATTTTTATGTTTTCAAACCATTTATGTAGATCATTCATCTGGCCCTAAAAACATATCTATTTTTATTTAAACATTGAAGAATATTCATCTTGGCATATTTATATACAGCATTTTTGATAACATCTATCAATTCAAGGTCATAGTACATTTCTCCTGGCATGTCGAGGGCTCTCCTACAAAAATTGGCAAGGTTAGGGAACATTCTAAGAATGTTAAGCTTCTGTTAATTGTAAAATACAAACTCTTCCCCGTTAACATACTTCCAATTCCCCCAAAATGTAAACCTCCTATAGGAACTGCAGAAGAGATGCTGGCACATTACACTCCATGCCCCACTGCTTTAAAGGAAAGAAGAAGGAAGTGCAAACGAAATTATGCTGCTATAAGATGTGCAATACTGTAACAAGATTTATAGATTTTTCCATTAACTAAAAAGGAACATTGCTGTGTGCACAACATGTTTAAAAAAACGCTTCTACTAATTATAATGATGCAAAAAATGGCAAAACACAAGTTCTAATGTTGGAATACAAATATGCAAGTCATGGTGTTTTCATCCTGATGCACATTTCGTACTGTATCTCTCTGTAGATGGCTATTCCAATTTTATTTGGCTTACCTGATTTGGATGCAAGGCAAAATAAATGGAAAATTTGTACTTTCAAAGCTGTCAATTCAAAAGAATGGTGACTATTAACATATCAGTGTCAGGGACAAATCATTCTGTATCATGAAAAAGAAGTGAATGTTTACAAGTATAAAATCTTCAAAGCATTTTTATCTGGATTAAGTGTGCACACTGTTGTTGGAGCCAAAAATAAATAAATAGATGAAATTGGATCAACAAAGTCATCTGATTCTCTAAATAAATAATAAGTATTTAATAAGTAAATAAATAAGTAATAAATAAATAAATAAGTAAATAAATAATATTTTTTTTCAAAAAATGATTAAATGTTGGAGCTGTGTGGCCCTATACCACACAGTATAGTGTGGTGGTGGTGGTGGTTCAAATTTTTTTACAACTGGTTCTGTGGGCATTGCTTGGTTGGCGTGGTTTGGTGGGCATGGCAGAGGAAGGTTACTGCAAAATCCCATTCCCTCCCCACCCAATAACCTGCTTTCCAGCTCCCTTCCCCTGTCCAGGGCAACAAAAGAAGACCTGGCCGATCAGCTGGGAGTCGGTAGGCAGAGAATAGATGGGGGCAGGGCCAGTCAAAAGTGGTATTTGCCAGTTCTCTGAACGAGTCAAAATTTCCACTACTAGTTCTCCAGACCTCATCAGAACCTGCTAAATACCACCTCTGGCATATACACTACATGGATGTTGCAGGTGCCTCAACCCTCCTAACAAGATGATGCCTCCAACATCTGACTTTGGACAGGAAAAGGGTATAAATGTAGCATTAATTTTAATTTAGCTTTCACAAGACCCAGTCCGAAAAGAATGAATAAGTCAAGCAAACATGGTTTACTTAGGCCAACAACGTTTTTTTATGAAATGCATTATTCAGAAATGAATACATAAGAAAATAAATATAAATGCATAAGCAGATAAAAAAATTAATCCAACCCAAACTGTGTCATAGAGCTTTTTTTTTTTTTTTTATCAAGGTCATCTAAAATTTTACTTAATTGAGGGAATGCTGGTCAGTCTCACTACTTTGCTGAATTATTCCTCCTCCCCCACCCAAGGGAATTTCTTCTTTTCTTCTAATTTGCTACTTGTTGGCATATGGATGTTTCATGACTTTAAAACTTCATTCAAAAATGTGTCTATTTGTATGCGTGCTTCTGTCGGTTTATATTTGAATGATGAAATTATCAGCTGGTAGGTTTGAGTCTGGGATGCCTAAAACTGAACACAGGGCATGAAGATTATTGATGATGAACTGGCTAAAAATCATATATTTACCTACAGAATTGCTACCACTAGTCTTAACCGACTGTTACCTTACACTATAGACAAAAGTGATAGAATACAAATTAAGAACATATGGAGTGTCTGTAGAATCTATAGCATATCTGAACTATTATGCACAAGCTAAAAAGCTAATGTTTCAAATATTGGACAATATTGAATATCATTCTGAGATCAATTTACTTCCCCAGAGCTTCAGAAACATGTTAGAGACGGGTTCCTAGGAATCTGCAAGATATTTGTACCCTTATTTCCGCTAGGTTGAGGAAAATATTTTTCAGTCGTTCCATCCATGCTGTTACTTTCCAGCATGCCAGTTTTCTCCTACTTGCCTTTGTGACTTCAGGAAATTGATAGAATTCAACATATCTTGGAAGTAACACTTACTTTACTAAGTATACTTGGAAGAATAGACAATCTTTGCTTTTACTTTTTGTTTTTAGATTCAAACAATGAAACATCTACATAGTTGCCAAGTACAGTCTGTTTGAAATGTTTAGTTTGTTGTTCAACAATATATGAAATGTTGTTTGTTGTTCAAATGGAAATCAGTTCAATCATGGATTGGTTGACAATGACTTTGTTCATATATGGAGCATTGATAAATTATTGACAAATGTGTGGAAGCTTTTGGTTAAAACCTGTGTTATACAATAAAAGGTGTATCTATTTTTTTGGAACAATGAAAGATTAAATATGAACGTGTCAGTGTTTTACATATATTAAAGTGTCAAAGTAAGGTCATTTATATTAAAGGGTCAAAGTAATTGCTTTATAGTGAGTGCAAATGTTAAGACACAACCTTTCTTTTATGATCTACTGGATTCAATACCCCCCCTCAGGTTGTGGATTCTGCCTGGATTTTGGAAATGGATTCCTTTGGTATGAATAACAGTCTTGATCTATCTAGTGGCTATACTTAAGAGCAAAGGAGATAGGTCATGCTAGTATATAAATTGCAAAATTGATGCCAGCAAACTGGAAAAACCTGGACCCAGCAATTTTTAAGACTGTTTGAAGGAAAAGCTGCAGTTGATTAGTTTCAAGAAATACAACAGGATATTAGGGTATATGCAATTTTCTTGGCAACAATTTTGTAAATGGTTTGCCATCGCCCTTTTTCTAGGTCTGAGAGACAGAAAACCACCAAGCTATCATGCCTAAGGAAGAACTAGAACTCATATTCTCCCAATTTTTAGCCCAGTGCCTTTAACACAAAACTGGCTCTCCAGAAATAATGTTTAAATTATCATTTTTAAAATGTAAGATATATAAGTAAGCAGGTACCACCACTGAGAGTTTATTTGCACTGTAAGGTTGTCCTATTGCCAGGAAGCTATAAGGGTAAATAGCAGGATACTTTAAGAGGGAAACTGCTTCCTAAAGGAAACAATATAATGAGGTTATGCATGGGGTGTTTTTTTTTGAACCTTGGCAACTTTTAAGACTTGTGGACTTCAATTCCCATTAAAGTCGGCACAAGTCTTAAAGTTACCAAGGTTGGCCACTCCTGTTTTAGAATATTTCTGATGTTTTGAAAAGTTAAGATTAAACACTGGTGGTCTTATTTTCTGCCCTTCTGGTGTGGGAAAGAGTTTTTAAAATGGTAGCATATACTCTAAAGTAGGCTGAATATGGCATTAAAAGAAACATCCCAAAAGTTTCACAAGCAAAAAAAAAACACAAAAAACAAAAAAAACCTCATCCTCTAAAAGTGCTGATGTCATCACTGTAGTGTGCCTGAAATATGCAAGGTGCAGCTTGGGTCAGGTTGATTAGGCCAGCTTTAAACACAGATTTCCTGTATATCCCCCCCCCCCAATATTCAAATAATGATGGTAATAATATCTTCCCCTATTGCCTCAACAAGAATTCACACTGGGGCAAGAAAAAGGTGATTATGTAGGATTGTGTGAGATGGCTACCTCAATACATTTTATTTGGGTTTATGTGGATTTACTTGGACTTGCTCTAGAAGCTTTTGTTGGTAGAGAATGTAACATGGAGATTGCTGCATTGAGTCATAAAAATGTATTAAAAGCTTTCAGTCCAATTGGAGATTAATCCTAAATTTTACACAGCTGTTTTGCAAATATTTTTAGCAATAGGTTGATGATTGTATTTTAAGAATGCAGTTTTAAGATAATTTTAATTTGATTTTATATCTAAAAGTGAATCAGAATATTATTTCTTGGAAAAGAACAAGTCATCAGAGTTGAAATGTCCTCCATACAATCACATGGGAACTTAACCTATAGAGACAGTCATATCCAAATAAAAAGGAATACTTCTGTTAGCTATCTCCTTATGGCATATGTTGTAGATGGGATTACTTTTAATATCTGTATGAGTCTTAGTCAATGGTAAATGTATTTGAGAAATATTGCACTGGTTTGGTTACAATCTCTGATCATGTAGTGGTCATAATATCATTGGTTTTCTGGAAGAAGCTCTGGTTAATTGGAGGTGAAACCTTGATGCATTTATTAGATGATTCTTGGGTTATGTTAACATTTAAATAGACTACTAATTTGAAAGAAAATCTAACCTTTAGATTGTAAACAGCTAGAGAATAGAAACAAACGAATGAATAAACATGGATTATAAATACATAATTTGGAATATTAATGGGGTTTATACACCATCAGAATGGAAAAAGATGTTTCATTATTTGAGAAAGTTAAATCAAAATGTGTTTGTTTAAAAAAATCATATAAGGAAAAGTGATGTAAAATATTGAAGTAGATGGACTTAAAAAAATGAAATACATTTTTTAGAAATCTCCCATGCCTTTTCAAGAAATTTTACTTCACTTTTAATATTACAGCAAATGTTTGATATTATTGAAGCAATGAAATCCAGGAAACCTTCATGTCTTTCCTATAGAGTGGCATAAAAAAAATTAAAGAGAGCTTACTCTTTCACTGGAGCTACTAATCTTTTGAAGGTTCCTACCAGCATATAGTAAGACTTATATAATAGCTATTTTGAAAATACAAAATTCTGTGCATTGTGTGAATTCTGCCCCAGTATCCTTAAAAGTTGATTCTAAAAGTGTAACAGCTATTTAGGCTTTTACAAAAAAAAGTTATCTTCAGTAATTTATCCAGCACAATCTGTTACATGACAGAATATAAAGCCTCCAAAAATAATGGACTAGCAGTAAATATATTAGTGTTACACTCTGATAAAAATGAAAATCCTATTTTGGCTTCATTAGACATGGGAGAAACTGTCAATATGTTGCAAATTAAGTTTCTGGAGCAAATGAACAAAAATGAATTTCCAGTGGAATTTATCTTTTGAAAAAAAAATATTACTCTACTCTGGAAATTACAAATAGGATTAATTCCCCTGTAATTAAGACGAGACATGGGACATGTCTAGGATGTCCCAATCACTTTTAATATTTGCTTTGCCATTTGAATCTTTGGTATGTTTACTAAACAGGATGGTAATATTAAATGAACATTATTTGTGGACCAGAAAGTTAATACCAGTTGGTATTACATATGTATATTTCAAAGGTGGTATTCAGCAGGTTCTGATCAGTTCTGGAAAACTGGTAGTGGAAATTTTGAGCAGTTCGGAGAACTGGCAAATTACCACCTCTGACTGGATATTTTATAGTATCCTTTCCTTGCCAGGCCCACCAAGCCATGGCTACGGAACTGGTAGTAAAAAAAAAAATTGAATCGCACTATTGGTATAGTTGATGTCTTTTTGAATGATGTTTCAAAATATATTTACTGTAGCTTCTTGAAATTGATAAATTTATTCCAACAAATTTAATTTTATCTTTAAAATTAAATTAAAGACTATTCCAATGGGTTAAAAAGTACCCACTGAAACAGTAAAGTTGTAAGAGTTTTTAATGGTTCAGATAACCCGAGAATAATTATTCCTAGAAAAATATTTTCATATACTGTAGCAAATATGGATATTTGAAATGGCATTTGTGGATGAAAGAGCCTATTGCAAGATGAGTGAAAATACCAATGAATTTGTAGGGGAAAATAATAATATAGATAGCTGTTACGTTAAAATGGTAGGAAAACTTTTGTTTCTTTGCAAAAGGTTGAAAATCACTGAAGCATGAGAAGCATTTTTAATTTTTTTTGAAAGGTTGCAAAAAGAATATAGTTTACTCAAACCAGCAAAATGACAATTGAATTTATTAGAAAAGGGTTTTATAGATTTTAAATCAATAGTACAATATCAGTGAACATTGAAAGTTATATTTTAAATATCACTTTAAAATGTTATCAATTTTTTTTTGGAAAATATAAAATAAGTATGGAGCAAGAGAACTAGAGATGAACAGATTTAGCTTTTAAGAAACATCAATTTATGTTTCTTTGAATTTAAAAACTAAGTTTCACTGTGTCTCACTACATGTGTGTGTTTGAAGGAACATTAGTGTAGATGTTGTAGACTTGTTCACTAGTAGATCCTTCATTTTGGTAAGATATTGTCACTATGATGAACCAGTTTCTCGGGATGACATTGAATTTTAATGGTATCAATGTGATTATTTGCCTTTATGAAGAGCTTTGGATAGTATCAGGCTTGGATAATAGCCTTCTGGGAATGAAGTTTACATAAAATTGGCTAAAAATTCTGTCAATTCACATCCTTTGAAATGGATCTTTATCAGCAGAGAGAGAGAAATGGAGGGTGCATTTCGTAAGTCAAGTGCATTCCTATGATTTTTCACCTTAGGGCTGTGTCACTTAACAAGGAAATTGCTGATCCAAAGTATGGTTTGTAAACAAGGACTATGTGTAATTATTTTGACAGATTTCTGATTGTTGCTTCTGAGCAACAACTCAGAATTTTCATTGAATCTAATATCTGGCAGCCAGTTTCTTTCTGCAGGGAATATTTTTCCTGCACTAAGCATCTTGTAATTATTATTTTTTTAATATTTATCTTATGCCCAGAGAATTCTCCAATTATTATTTTCATCAACTTATTGCACTTTGTGGTTGTAATCGTTATTACTATACTACCTATATGATATTTACACTTACATTCTTTTTGGATTATGAGCCTTGGTACTTATTACTTTGAACTACTTCTACCAATATTTCTAAGGCAATGATAAATAAACAGAGAAGAAAGTGTACATGGTATCTTCATTTATTTGAAATTCTTAAGAAAGTATATCATGGCCATGATCTTAGCTGTTCTCTATAACCCAGATTTGAAGCTCTTCTCCAGAATTTATTTTGTTCAGTACTGCAAATAAAAATACTTACCGCACGTTATCAAAAACTCTCCCGACATCTAGAAAGATTAGTGCTGCTTCTTTTCTTTTATTGTCATTATATTCTGTTGTATTAATTATAAACTCACTGTTGCCCTGTATGTTTCTCTTTGAAATGATTTGCTTTGTATATATTATATCTGAAATGCATTTCTTTAGCATTCAGCTAATATGATTGTGAAAATTGTATAGTCAACATTCAACAGAGAAATTGAATTGTAAGAGTGGGTTTTCTCTGAGTCATTCTATGTAAATCAAAGTTATGCTTGCTTTTTTCTAGGTTTGTGGTATTGCCTTTGTCTCATTCGTTTCTTTGTCAGTAGTTCTAGCAATTCCTCAAAGACTTTGTGACATTGAGTTGTCAGACCATTTGAAGTTTGGTGTTCATTTAGGTATATAGTTTTTCTTTTTTTTAATAGATTGGAATAAAATTTAAAAACTTGTTTTCAGTTATTATTTGTGCTCTGTAAAACTTGCTACAGACGCTATTTTCAGATATTGAGTTAAGCCAAGCCTTTTACATATATATATATATATATATACAGAAGCCTGAAGATGGCAGATGAGATTCTGCTGAAACGTTGCTACAACTTTAACAGAACTACAATGACGTGGGATAATACCCGAAGGAAGCTGAACAGCATATATATATATATATATATATATATATATATATATATATATGAATTCAACTTGATGTTCTTGTTCTGAGGCACTTGCTGTTGCAGCACGTTCATTGGAACTGTTGGGTTAGCGAATAAATTATGCCAAATTGAAATAAAATGTCAGCTATATTCCATATTAAGACAGCTTCAAGATCTGTCAATATTTGATTATGGCTAGATATTGTAATAAACTTAATTAATAATGATTGGCTGGTGAATCATACCTAACATGCTGTTGATAAAAACAGAAATTTTATGTATTCTTTTAAAGAGGTGCTGGTTAAATATATGCATTTCGTCTTTCTTGGTTTGGTACACCTTTTTATTAAGGATTTTGCTTACAATAGTAAAAACTAATGCAAATTAAACTTTAAAAAACAGAAAAAAAACAAGTGTAAGAAAAAAAGAAAGTATGATAAAGATTACAGACACACAAAGATAGATAGATAGATAGACAGAAAGATAGATAGATAGATAGATAGATAGATAGATAGATAGATAGATAGAATAGATACTTAATTTTGGGGGAGGAAAATAAAGGAAAAAAATCTGCCTCTGCCTACCAGCATTCATCTGGCTAGCGTCCTGTCAGTGTGTGAGAGAGATGAGGGCTGTTTGGAAAGTGAAACAGTATTTCCTGTGTGAGCCAGAAGGAGACAGCAGGGAGCTTGGGCATGGCTTAGCTCAAGTGTTCTGTACTAAAGCTGCTTGGTGTTGTGAAACTAAAACTGAAACTGAAACTCCTCTGCTTGTGTTTCACATTTGGAACAGATTTCTTTTCAGGTGGGGAGGGGGAATGGAACTCCTTAGCATCAGAGCGTGTTCATAATAATATACGAAATACGAATGCTCTGATGATAATTTTGAAAAATCCTTTCTTAGTGAGCACCTAGAAGCCAAGAGGAACATACGTGCCAAATTTCAAGTTTGTAGGCTTTATGGTTCTGGAGATTTTGTGATGATGCGTGAGTGGTATTTCGGAATAAGGAATGGTATAAGGAACGCATCAACTTTACAATCCCCATGTCAGCAATAATCCATAAAGATTTGCCAGATGTTTGTGAATAAATACCTTATTTTAATGTGATTAAATAAACTACCATTATATTCTTTTCTTTTACTTCTAACAGTCTTAATCTTTAATTCATTCAAATATTGTCATAGAATTTCACTTTTCTTCAATTCTTCTTTATCCCATTGCATAAAGTTCTTCAAAGGTTGTGTAGATCCATATCATAATGTTTTCCAAGTCATTTTCCTGGTTCGTCATTTGTATTTCCACTTTATTCCAGTCAGTTTCTTTTGTACAGCTGATAAAGTATCAATAAAGTAACTGTTTCTCTTGATGTATCATTGTAGTTCCAGTTTTTGTATTTTCTTTACTTTGTCATTTACATTTGCTCCATATCTGCCATTTGCTTAGAAACATCATTTAGAAATAATCTGTCCATACACTACAAAGATGGTGTGTGCAGTCTTTATGTGTATATAGAGAATTGTATATTTTGTTTAGTTGTTTTTTATTTAAAGAAAGTTGTGTTAATTATAACTTCAAATAAAGCATGTTGTTAGGAAGTTAGAAGTTGGATTGTTCTGGAAATAAAACATGAAGTGCCTAATTCAAATGTAAATTGTTTTTGACAATGTGTATATTTCATTTTAAATCAAGAAATACTGAATAGTGTGTCCTGCATAAATTAGTTCAGTTATTCACTCCATGTTGAAACTTCCCCCCCCAGGCAACTAGAAAGTCAATTGAGTTTCCCTGTGACTCTTCTGATTTTAACATACTTTGCCTACAAGTATGAAAGATCATGTTCATTATCAAAAGGGTTAGAAGCTTCTTTTATATGAAATATGCAATTCACACTATTTTAAATCATGTCACCAGAGCCATATGGAATAGCTTTTTTGTCCATAGAATTAGATTTTCATATCTAATTATGATATTCATATCTTATCATCAAAACTGGACTGAAATAAGTAAAAGCAAAGCAGTTAGAAGGAGAAAGATCAAATATATAAGAGATTAGAATCAGCTGTTTTCCAATAGTTGCATTCTGTATAGGAGAAAGATTTACATTTACATATTATTTGATTTGTCAATCGCTTACAAGATTCAGGTACAACAATAAATATAGTTTTGAATACATGAGATAGATACTTATAAGAAAAATTAAAAACAATAGGACAGGGACTGTAGGCACAGTTTTGTTGAAGTCACTTTTAAAAAATTCTTACTTTAGCTCTATTTATTCCTGTGCAACCCCATCCTCTTTGTTGCCTGAAGAAACTGTGAAACATATTTTCTTTCTTTCCAGTTGAAATTGGTTTTCTGAAACTGAAGAAGACATGCACTTAGTAAGATAACCTGCCTACAGTTTCCCTCATGAAAAGGGCATTGGTACTTACCTGATACACCCGTTCTCTGTGAGCTGTAAAGAGCATCCAGAAGTGGGAGGTGCTTCAGTCTCTTCTGGAAAGGCTGGGCTTAAAACTCCGGGATGCTCCTCCTCCTCCAGGGCATCTCCTCAGCGTCCCCCAGTTTTGCGAAGACTAAGTGCCAAAGTCCGGAAGTCATCACCTAATCCAGATCCCTGACTGGAACGGAACCCCACCAGATGGGTGGGGCTGGATGCTCTTCACAGCTCACAGAGAATGGGCATATCAGGTAAGTACCAACGCCCTTTCTCCCATGAGCTGTTCAGAGCATCCAGAAGTGGGGCATACCAAAACTTGGCCTGTCCTTTGGGAGGGACTCCGTCTGGATCAAAATCCACTCCTAAACTCTGTGGACCCTCTGCAGGACTCTTCTGCCAAATGAAGCATCAGTTGAGGCATAAATATCAATTTTATAATTCTTGACAAAAGGAGATGGTGAAGCTCAAGCTGCCACTCTGCAAATTTAGTCTATGGAAGCCCTTGTGGCCCATGCTGCTGATGTTGCCGCACTCCTTGTTGAGTGGCTGTAATGCCCTTAGGAACTGAGATGGACTGGCATAACTTTTAGCTATGGTCACTCTCAACCATCTACCGATGGTCGTGGACGATGCCTTTTGCCCTAATGTGGATGGGATGGAGGATAGGAATAGAGCCTCAGATTTCCGAAATGCCGCCATGCGGTCTAGATAGATGCTTAAGGCTCTTCAAATGTCAAGTCGATGCCATTGATGCTCCAATCTATGAGATGGTTTCGGACAAAAATTTGGAAGGACCAACTCCTGTGCTCTGTGAAAGGCTGAATTTACTTTAGGAGTGAACGATGGATCCAATCTGAGAATCACTCTGTCCACATGAAACACGCACAGATCCTTTCTCATTGACAATGCCGCCAATTCAGAAATTCTCCTAGCTGATGTGATTGCAGTTAGGAAGGCCACTTTATATGTCAGGAATTTAAGACTAGTAGATCTTAAAGGCTTGAATGGGTCAGTCGTAAGTGCGGTTAACACCTTGTTGAGATCCCAGGTGGGATAGCAGTGAATTACAGGAGATCATAAGTTTGCAGCATCCTTAAGAAAGCTGCGGACTTGTGGATGGTGTGCTATGGAATGGAGGTCACCCCAGGTTATCACCGAGGCTAAAGCCGCCCCCTGTCTGCATAAAGTATTTGGAGATAGGCCCCTGGTCTACCCCTCCTGTAAAAAGTCCAGTAATTGTCCTATTGATGAGGCAGTTGGGTTGATTTTAGACCCCTGGCACCAGCAACAGAAGGCGGACCATGTGGCCTCGTATATACGATTTGTTGAGGCCCGTTTGGATGCTTGAATGGTGGCAATAGCATCCTCTGAAATCTGTTGGGTCCTTAAATGGCTCTGCTCAACCTCCATACGGCTAGACTAAGACATTGTGCATTCGGGTGAAGTATCAGCCCTTGGGAGAGGGAAACCTTTGACGGTGGAATTTTCCAAGGTTGTTCTCTTGATAGATTCTGCAAATTTGCAAACCATGTTCACCTGGGCCAGTAAGGGGCAACCAATATCACTTCCGCTCATTCCTCCAATAACTTCTGGATCAACCTGGGTATTATCGGGAGTGGAGGAAACGCATATAAAAGCCCGGGAGGCCATTGACAATGCAGGGCATTGACGGCCTCCGTCCCCTGAGTCGGGTACCTTGAAATATACCGGAGTAATTGGGCATTGAGAGGAGAGGCAAATAGATTGATCATTGGTTGCCCAAACCTCCGCACTGCTTCCTGAAAGACTGCCAGGTGTATGCGCTACTCTGCCTGATCTATCTTGGCCCTGCTGAGCCAGTCCACTTGTGTGTTTAAGGCTCCTGCAATGTGTTCTGCCTTGAGGGAAAGCAGATTGGTCTCGGCCCACTTGAACAACTTGACTGCCTCCAGCAACAGAAGTTTGGAATGGGTACTCCCCTGTCTGTTTATATGAGCCTTGGTTGTGATATTGTCTGTCAAGACCAAAATGTGGCGTGATTGGATAAGGGGTAGAAAGCTGCATAATGCCAGGTGAACTGTTCGCAGCTCTAACAGGTTGATGTTTTGTGATTGTTCGGAAATAGTCCAAATTCCCTGTGTGGTGTGGGATTGGAAATGAGCTCCCCATCCTACCAGGCTGGTGTCGGTTGTGATCATTGCACTGTGAGGTTTCTTGAAATGACACCCCTTATTTATCGTTTTTTCCAACCACCAGAGGAGAGATCAGAGAACATTGTGTGGTACCTTTATCCAGACATTGGAAGTGGCTCTTCCAGATCACTAGAAGGGTAGCAGGAACCATTGCAGCTCTCTAGAATGGAACCGAGCCCAAGGCACAATGGAAATATAAGAAATCAGAAACCCTCTTAAATGCTCTGATCTCTTTGGCCAAAGTCTGGATACTGTTTAATCTGTCCTGAGAGAGAAAGACCTTGCCCTCCATGATATCTATTACTGCCCCTAAATGAACTAACCTAGTTGAGGAGATCAAATGGCTTTTGTCCCAATTTATGGAAAAACCATGACCTTGAAGGGTCTCCAGAATGATCTTGGTGTCCAATTTTGCTTGATGTCTGGAAGATGACAAAATTAAAATATCATCCAGATAGCATTGTAAATGAACAGATTTGATCCTGAGTGAGGCAGCCAAGGCCGCGAGGACCTTGGTAAAAGTCCTAGGGGCCGAAGCCAGACCGAATGGCAGGGCAATATATTCGTAGTGCCAATTACAATAGCAGAATCTAAAATATCTGTAGTGAGCAGGTCTAATTGGTTCTGGGCTGGGTAGATAAGTCCAAGGGCCCCATCAATGGATTTGGGTTCTGATCATATTGCTGTGTCATAGCCATCTTGTCTTCCTCCCTGGCTCGTTTTTGCAATTGCCTTTCCAAAGCTAGGTGCCGTCTATGGGCATCCTTATCTGCCGCCTTAGAGACCTTTTTGGGGCCCACTGGTTTGTCTCGGGACTTACTGGACCTGGAGCGGAAAGCATTGTCACGTTCTATTGTGTATGATGGATTGTCTGCCTCTGAATGTAAATTTGATTGTTTTTTTTTAAATATTATGATTATTATTTATATTGTGGTTGATATTTGAATATCTATAGGTAGAACAGTCTAAATGGTGAATAGTATCTCAGGGTCCTCAGCAAGGGAAACCCCCAAGTACTTCAAGTGAGAGAAGAAACTCTGGATCTCTGGTCCCCAGCAAGGGAAACCAGCTATTACAGACTCTGACATGCCTCCTTGCCTGTCAGAAATAAATGTTGCGCAATATAAATGTCACTCGCCCTTTCCATCTGCGTAAAAGATCCAAAGGCAAATGCAAAGAAATTCCTGATTAATGAGCAGCCGATTAGTGTAACGTTAGTCAGAGGAATAGCTAAATCCAGGGAAGGCACAATGGAAAGTTAATATCTCACTCCCCAGCAAGGGAAATCATTGAGAAAAGGAGGCTGTGGCAATTACTTTCTCAGTCCCCAGCAAGGAAAACCAGCAAGAAAAAAAGGAGGCTGTGGCAATTAGGCGCGAAATTGAGGCAGCCGTTGAAAAGGGTGGGAAGCAGAATCCTAAGCCGTCTGACAAGCCGTTGCTGCTGCTGCTCTAACTCATGATCTGAAAGCTGCTGTCATAGGAAACAGCCAGACAAAGAAAGTCTCGGCTGTGAGAGTTCCATTCCGATCGCAGGCAGATGATTGGAAGGCGAGATAAGGCAATTTCCTGAGGCGGTAGCCTCAAGCTACCTGTGGAGTGACAGGCTCCGCTATCTATGAGGCAAAACTGTTTTATTCTAATTGATTTTCTTGTTTGTGAAATGATCTAGGGGAAAGCCTGAAAAAGCCTAATTAGATGGGGAAGGGTTTTAAAGAGCAAACCTGAGTTAGACAAGAACCGTTCCAGTCAGGGAGTGCACAACCTGTTACCATGAAGGCTGAGCTAAAACTGGGGGACGCTGAGGAGGTGTCTCATGGAGGAGGAGGAGCATCCCGGAGTTTTAAGCCCACCTTTCCAGAAGAGACTGAAGCACCTCCCACTTCTGGATGCTCTGAACAGCTCATGGGAGAAAATCAGGATCAAGGTGTCAATTCTACCAGGCTCATGTCTAAGAATTTTAATCTGAATTTCCCCCCCTCATTATATTCTGTATTCACCATTTTACAAGTATGGCTACTATGGCTCTAATTACTTCTTCTGCAGCAACTATTTTTGTATTTGAAATCAATATTTCTTCTAAAGTTAGTACAGTAGAACCTCTGGTCATGACCATAATTCATTCCATAACTTTCACAATTTCTTCATCTTCTAATGTTTTGTCTTCAGGAATTTCTGGGTCAGGGGTTGTGTTTGATCACCACCTGAGCATGCGTTCATGACCATATTCAAACATTTTGTGAATTTTTTGATTGGAACCCAATTTGGTTGTGGTCAGAAGCGTTTGTGACCAGAGGTTCTACTGTATCACTATAGCTATACTGCTATGCTAAATTCTTCCATTTGGAGTTAATCAAAGGTGCTAATTATACTTAGTTGTCAATCTTTTGTGGCTAGTAAAATACTGGTCTTCAGATCAATTTCTTCATCTTTTTGTGCCAGGTAAACAAGATTCCTTGAAGTCTGATCTCCCCCTTCTTTGGTGATCTTCCCTTCATTCAGGAACTCCAGCCAGGAATCTGCAGATTTTCAACAGCCACAATTACCTAATCCTACTTGGCTCCTTAACCATCTCCTTTGATTCCAAGAAAAGAACTGTTAACATCAGTACTTTGGAAACTTATATATTCTTAAATGTCATGGGACTCAATATCTGTGGATCCTCAACTACTCCAAGTAGAATTTGCCTAAAATTTGTCTGTAGAATTTTGCTTGCTAATGACCCACATATTCATGATGTATGGTAGGAGGGGACTTGGATGTAAATATTATTTGCCAGAAATCTTTTTATGAAATTAGCTGTTGTCTAGAAATAAGATCAACATCTTCATTGTTAATCTTTAGAAAACCAGTGAAAAGTTGGTTAATTAAACAGACGTCTGGGAATTGATATGGAGGATGGATTTTCTGGGGTGTATATGTATATACAATAATTATGTTATTGAAATGATGATTTAATAATATTATTTATTGTGAGATTTATTGTATACTTTTATTATAAGTTGTTTAAATATATTTTTGACTAGTAGATACAGTAGATAAAAATTAATTATAAATACATAATATTCGCTATTTATTTACATGGTTTGCAAAAAGAGTTTCTATTCCCAAAGCATCTGAAGGCATAGCAAGAAGCAATGTATAGAAACTAATCAAGGAGAGAACCAACTTAGAAATAAGGAGAAATTTTCTGACAGTGAGAACAATTAACCAGTGGAACGGCTTGCCTTCAGAAGTTGTAGTGGTCCTTCACTGGAGGTTTTTAAGAAAAGATCGAGCGATCACTTGTCTGAAATTGTATAGGGTCTTCTGATTGAGCAGGGGATTGGACTAGAAGACTTCCAAGGTCCCTTACAACTCTGTTATTCCATTATTCAGGAGACATGGGGAGAAGCACTATGAATTTTCAGAATGTCAGCTGTCTCTTTTCAACCCTTGAACACTTGTCTGAACATTCTTTTGTCATTGCTGAATTTCCATATTAGCTATTAGGAATAGGCTCCATCCCACTGGAAACTGAATATAAAAACAAGGCTGACATCACTAACATCAGTAAACTAAAAGAATTTTTAAATTCTTTCTCCTCTAGTCCTCTCAAATGGATTGCCATGGAAACTGATTCTTTACAGACACATTAAAGCATTTTAGAGAGGTTCAAATTGTTTTCTTCCACACCAAGTTTAATGTGCTTTACTCTCTAATGGGCATCCCTTTATATTTAGTTACAAGTGACATGTGTCTGAGAGCAGTAATGGATTCTTGGTAAAAGGACAGAAATGGCAGATAGTTGTGCATTGTGCAACATCGAGGGGCATTATGAAAGCAAACAAAATAAGTTTATGTCCTCTCAACATTGCTAATGTTTAAATGTTAATCAAGGCAATTAGAGCCACATTTCTTGTATTATTGTAATATTTATCGGTAAGTGGCAATGAAAAACAGACTGAAAAATCAGTAAAACATTGTATTTTCTGCAGAACAGTTATAAAAATCCACCTAAAGTTGGCAAGATAGAAGAATAGGTCTTGGCATTAACCCTATAAAATAGGCCAGTATTGTGATATAAAAGCAGCAACAAAGAGCTGATCAGTGGTTATTTTGTGATTAAATTAAGGACTATAATGTTTTTTTTTCTAGTATATCTCTAGTATTTTGAGACCAATAACAGGTTGTATATACTAATATGCTTCACTGGATCCTAAAAATCTACTACAAGATAAACTAGAAGCAAATTGGGAGTGGCTTCTGACTTCCTGCTGGCTTCCCCATTGAGTTCCTTATGAGAACCTGGCAGGGATCATCACAAATCGTTACTTCCAACAACCTTCTGTATGTCAAATATTCTTTACTTCATGTAGATGATAAAGTTAACTGCGATTAATGAAAATTTATGAAAAAAAATACTGTTGAAAGTGATGTAAGATTTTTAGTTGTTTGCTGCAAAACACTAATAGGATTATTAGTTGGTAAATAGAAAATATAATCTTTTAATGGAATTATTTGGCTTCTATAGAAATACATCTCCATTAATCTATTTGATCAGTAAATAAATACAAGTAGCTGTAGTTTAGCAGCTGCCCTGTTTAGCAACCATAACTTCACAACTGATCCTCACATTTACTAGCTTCTCAAGTCTGTAAAGCAAAGGAAAGGTAAAATAAGATTATAAGCACAATAGTAGTTTCATTTAGCAATTGCTTTGCTTCAGTTACTGGACCCAATTATGATAGCTAAAGAAGGACTTTCCTGTATATTTAATTCCATCCATTTTAATGATTCTCTTATTTCTGATGAGTATTTCAAAGGGAATATTTGAACTCAGAAACTTAGAGCAGCACAGCGGCCTAGAAGTGGAGCTCTCGTTTCATAATCAGGAGGCCATGGATTTGATCCTAGATAATGGCAGGTATTTCTCTTTGGATGCAATGAGTAAGTGTCTTCTGCAAATTCCGTATAGGTGTCAGGAAGGGCATCTGGCTTAGAAATGCTCGAGCTCCATTCAGTCATCCCAACTCCACCCCAATACAAGGGATTACAGGGTTGCTAAAAGAAAAAAAAAATAACTCAGAAAATTAGTGAAGATATTATGTACTAAATCAATATAGATGGTATCAATTGAACATCAAACATCAGTGTTTGCACAACTGCACTTTTGAGGTTGTACTATAAGGAAACTGCTTCTAATCAGATGCTTATTGAAAATAGATTATAGGAATTCTAGGCAAAGGTTAGTAAGGTAAGTAAGCCAAGGCCCATGCCAGTCCCACTAGAGAGACCAAATCTGGATATCAACTTCACAGCAAGGCTAAACCTACTTTAATGAGATTGGCTGCAATAAAAGAATCTTGCAAGTTTGATTCTCCTGCACTTCTTCCTATTACTTATAGTTCACTGAATTAGGGAGTTATCTTGTCTGAGCCACTTTTGAATATCACCTATCTATAATGGATTTAAAATAAAATATATACTCTTCTATTAATTGCAAACTCATTCACCAGGGGGATTCTTACAGACTCTAAACAAACTGAGAAGGACTGAATGAGGTAAATAATTATGGAACATTGACTGACTGTTTGATAAATTAAAAAGATGAGGATGGAGAAATAAAATTTGGTATCTTGAAAATGCATATGTTGGCCACCTGAAACAATGGACAAAAGCATTCTGTAGTGTATATATTTTTTCTTTGTGATTCAAACCTATCATGACTAATAGGCACTTATCATTTTTTAATACTTTGTTTTTTGTCTCTTTTCTATTATCTTTTTCAGTTGTACATTATTCTTCTCCCTGATCTGCTAGTTGCACTAATAATATTTCATTCTGCACTCCTTGTGTGTTTAAAAAATACACAGGACATAATATGTATAATCTACAGTAGATATTAGGGTGATTTGAAGTCTCAGACCATATTTTCACCTCTAAAAATATTTGAAGCATAAATTAGATATAGAAACCAGCATTAAGACCATAAACTTTCTTAATAGAAGAGAGATGTTACTCTTCTTAGTTTCTTCTTCTACGTCTCCTGATATTATAAATGGGAGGTCTTCCTTTAGCACCTGTTCATAGTTGTCATTCATACTCTGCAGATTTTATGAAAGAAAACAGGTGTAATAAGCTTTAACCATATATGCAATGGTTAAAAGATGCCATATGATTCTCCTGCCTTACTTCGCTGTTAACACCAGGTGGCGTGATATAAAGTTAGAAAGGTAGCACTACGTAGTGCCCTTTGTTTTTGGTATTTTATTTATTTAATATTTATTTTACACAGACATCTAATTTTTCAGACACAGCAATCCAGGACTCAGCCAATATTGCATTACAAAGTACGGGAGGTTTCATGGGAAAGTAAAGATTATATTGCATTTTTGTGATCAGTTATATAAATTTGAAAATTCAATACGATATGGTGTATCACAGAAAATTCTGCAAGTTGAATGATCTGCATTTTCTTTTTATTTAGTTTTCAAATAAAACTTTTTCTTGCACAGCTTTCTTGAGAAAACCTCAATATATTTTATTTTAAAAAGGAAAGCTCTTTTTAAGCACAGCATTTTCCCATGGCCTGTAGTCATTTTACTTCATTTCCAGGACTTTTATTCATGTTCTGTTTCCCATTCCTCCCAAATTCTTTTCTCTGAGTCAGGTATACAAAGATACAATGAAAGTCAGTCTCAGAAAATCCATCAAACATGGTTGTTGTTGTTTTTGCAAATATATGTGCATCTTCCAGTTTATTCAGTTACACGTTTTGAATCCTGGTTGGCAACAAAGGTAGGACCATTTATTTAGCAGAGAATTCAAAGAGCTGTGGTTATAAGATATCCCATCAGCAGAATAAAGAACAAATAGTTATCATGTTTACTATGTTTAACCAAGTGAGGAAAAAGGCTGATGTGATGAAATTAAAATATATTCTTTCAACAATGAAATGTCTCTCTCATTTTGGGTAAACATCTGTCTTTGGCTGGCAGTAGGGATTAAAGAGAATGCCTCCATTATGCTGATTGCTTCTAGGAAGAGGACATCAAGTGTCATGATATCATGCAACACATATTTTTTTTGTCGTCATACATTTACTAAGTAGATGTAGAGACTCTGGAAAAAGTGCAAAGAAGAGCAATTAAGATAACTAAGGGGATGGAGGCTAAAAACTTATGAAGAAGAGTTGCATGAATTTGGTTTGTAGAGGAGAGGAAGGCCTGGAGAAATGTTGTCCCTGGGGTTGGGATGGGTTGTTCATGACTTCGCAACTAACAACAAAAAGTCTATTGAAAATAAGAACTAGGGGTGACATGATAGTAGTGTTCCAATATTTGGGGGCGCTACCACAAAGAAGAGGGAGTTAGCCTATTTCCCAAAGCACCAGAAGGCGAAACAAGAAGCAATGGATCTAATCAAGGAGAGAAGCAACCTAAAACTAAGGAGAAACATCTTAAGAGAAAAATTAACAGGCAGAACGGCTTGTCTTCAGAAGTTTTGGTGCTCCATCACTGGAGACTTTTAAGAAGAGACTGGACAGCCACTTGTCTGGAATGGTATATAGGGTCTCCTGCATGAGGAGGGGTTGGATTAGAAGACCTCCAAGATCCCTGCCAATTCTGTTAGTCTGTTATTCTGTTAAATGCATTTTGAGAACTTCCACACAATTGTCTATGATGCCTCATTCCAGGATCACTCTGAAAAATCCAGATTGGTGTTTCATTTACCTTGAAGTTGTAAAATGCAAAAGAGATGATGCAAGATCCATGGAAAAATAATCTATTCATATTTCTAAGTTTGTATGTAAATACTGTATGTGTCCATGCATTTCTCTGTGGGTGTAGCATGGCTACATGAGTGCAACTCTTCACATTAGGCATTGCATGCAGCCTTTGAGGCAAAAAATAGAGAAATAAATGTGTTAAATATATAACATTAAACAAATAGGTTTGTGTGTAAAGCCCATGTCACATTGCACCAACGGATGGAAAGAGGATGTAAAACGGAGAGAAACACTTGCCATCCATTGGTTAACATGATGCTTCCGTTCTGTACTCACTGCCTCCGTTTTTCATCCTCTCTATCCATCCAGCATCTGTCGACTGAGGTTCCATCCACTCAAAAAGTTTTGAGCTGCTCAAAACTTTTTGAGCGGAAAATGTATCCAAAGCGCCCGTTCTGCATCCGCACCGCATACGGAGAACATCCGTTCTATATCCGTCATCATCCGTTACACGTCCGCTATATCCGCGAGGCATCCGCTGTGCATCCACGCAACTCACATCCGCTCCAGCGGAAAACGGACACAGGGAGGAAGCGAAATGGATGCGGAACGGACACAAAGCATTAGTAGCACAGACGGAGAAAGGATGAAGTGGATGCAGCTCGCATACAAAGCATTAAAACGGAAAAAACGTTCGCAGAGGCGACCTATCTCGGATATTTAGGATGTCTGCAGGATGCCTAGAGGATGCAAAAGGACACCGAGCGAAAAAATGATATTTCCAATAAAAAGAGGGAGGAACTCACCTGGATCTCACTTTCAGTCCAGTAGCCCTGCTGTGCAGACCTCTTCAGCCTTCATCTTGCTCTTGCTCTTCCACAACATCCAGTCATCTCCACCATGGATCGTAACACACTCCTTTTGGTATCCACCATCGTTCTGCAACAGTGCGAAGCCATCTACAGGCTCTTTCACCTGTTCTACGGGAAGAAAAGGAGGCAGCCAAGAAGTGTCTGGGTCCGAAGATGGATTGGGAGAAGAGCAGAGTACGGACTGTACAACAAGCTGATGGTGGAGCTGAGGAACGAAGACCCTCGTGCATTCCAGAACTTCATGAGGATGCCTCCAGCCATGTTTGACGAAGTTGTGGAGCGGCTGAGACCCAGGTTGACCAAGCAGAGCTCCAACTTCCGGCCTAGCCTGGAACCTGGGCTCAAGGTGGTACTGACTCTGCACCACCTGGCCTCAGCGACCACGTACAGGAGCATGCAGTATGGCTGGAAGGTGCCACACAACACCATCAGCATTGTGGTCAGAGAAGTGGTGCAGGCCATCATCGAAGAATACCTGGAGGAGTTCCTCCAGTGCCCCTCCACTGAAGAAGGCTGGAAGAAAGTTGTAGAGCAGTGGTTATCAGAAGTGGAACTTCCCACACACCGTTGGAGCCATAGATGGGAAGCACGTAGCCTGCAAAGCTCCAGCCAAGTCAGGGTCCAATTATCACAACTACAAGGGCTTCTTCAGCATCATCCTCTTCGCCATGGTCGATGCTGACTACAAGTTCATGTACATCGATGCTACAGGCAATGGCTCATCTTCAGATGCCCAGGTATACAACGCCAGTCACCTCAAGGAGGGGCTGGAACGCAACCACTTCATGGGCTTCCCCAGATCCAGACCCCCTACCCAATGACACACAAGATGTGCCCTACTTGATCATTGGTGATGATGCCTTCTCCCTCAGAACCTATCTCATGAAGCCCTACACTTCCAGATGCCTCACCCGTGAAGAGAGGATCTTCAGCTACAGGCTGTCTAGGGCAAGGCAGGTGGTGGAGAACGCCTTTGGCATCCTGGCCAACAGGTTCCAGGTACTTCTCACCACCATGCAGCATCGCCCAGAGACCGTGAGGAGGATCATGGAAGCTTTCTGCATCCTGCACAATCTCATGTGCACCCACTACCCAGTGTTGCAGAACAGGCTCGTGGACCTCCAACAAGGCAAAGGGGACATGGAGCCTGGTGAATGGAGGCAAGGGCGAAACCTGATAGACACTCTGGATGTGCAAGGCCCCAACAGAGCTTCACGTGAAGGGAAGAAGCAGTGCAACCTCCTGAGACAATGGTGCAACTCCCCAGCTGGAGCAGTGGAGTGGCAAGACAGGATGATAGATGATTAATGGATGCTTCCTTCAGCCTGTCTCATTACACTGATGAGATTGGGCCATGTATGTTGGGTGGGCCTACAATGAACAGGGCATTTAATAAAGAGTTGTGTTTGTGTTCAAATGTGTGGATCAATGATTACATTGTTATTGATAATGAAGGGCCAAAGATGTGGCACCTGGGAGGGTGGACCATACAGTCCCACTATGCTTGCACTGGAGGTTTATCTATCCCACAGCTGTTACCCATCCCACAGGTAACCCTGCCCATCCCACAGCTATTACCCATCCCAAAGGTATCCCTGCCCATCCCACAGCTATTACCCATCCCACAGGTATCCCTGCCCATCCCACAGGTATCCCTACCCATCTCACAGCTTTTACCCATCCCAAAGGTATCCCTGCCCATACCACAGCTATTACCCATCCCACAGGTATCCCTGCCCATACCACAGCTATTACCCATCCCACAGGTATCCCTGCCCATACCACTGCTATCTTAACACATCCCACAAGCATGCAAAGCCTTAAACCATTTCTAAAAGTTTCTACCAAGACTTTATTTACAAAAATAAATGAAGCAAGTGTGTGAAGCAAAGATAATCTTTATTAATAACAAGCTGTAAAAGCAAAATGACCCAAGTCAAGTGTCCAAAGCAAAAATAAAGTCAACAGGTAGCCACCCAGTCTCTGGCACTCTTCTTTGTCACTCTGAGGCATGCCCAGTCTCAGGGGTGAAGGGTCCAGGTGGTGTGGAGGTGGCTGCTTCTGGAGTGCTGGTCTGAGGCACCATTGGGGTGCCTGGCCCCAAGAGGACAACAGGGGACAGTGTGTGGAGGAAGCTCTCAGACAGCTGGCTCAGTCCCGTGATGTTGAGAGCCCCTTCCTCCATGACATGGGGTGTCAGCCCCAAGACCGATGACAGATGTTCTGAGGCCGGGCTTGGCTGTGGAGTGGAGGAAGGAGCAGTGTAGTGGGGATGTCTGGTCTGCAGCTGAGCGAGGTGAGGCGTCGGTGGCATCTGTGGTGTGGGTGGCATCTGTGGCGTGGCTGGCATCAGTGGCATCAGTGGCACCGGTGGCGTCCGATGTACCTGTGCCTGGACTGGGAAGGGCTCCCTGTGCTGCTGGACCTCCTGGTAGCCGTAGCCTTGGTAGGTGAGGGCCTGTGGAAAGCCTTGGAAGGGCAGTAACATCACCTGGGGTGGAGGAGCAGGCCTGGACTGGGTGGGAGCAGGTTCAGCTTGGTCTGGAGGGTTGTGAAGAAGATCGGTGATCCTGTCCTTCACCACCTGGTACTGTGTTTCCGACATGTTCATGAGGGTCTGGTTGACGTAGGTGAGGATGGGCTTGCGGTTGGAGGATGGGACGTCGGTGTGTACCAGCTGAGAGAGGAGATCTACGCTGCTTCTGATGGTGTCCCTGATCTCCAGCAGGACAGTGTAGCTCTGCCCCTCCGGTCTGCCTCTCTGCCTTTCGGTGGAGGTGGAGCTGGGGGTAGATGCGGGTTGGCTTGTGGTATAAGTGCCCTCTCCTTGCTCCCACTGCATCAGGGGGTCCTCCACGCGCTCCGCCACAGGTGGTACAGCTGTCGGGGGGGTCTCTGTCGTGGCACGCTCCACAGATACCTGCCTGGACACAGAAACTGACTCTTTGCCAGAAGAGGACTGGCTCTCAGCAGGCTGCCTGAGAGAGAGGGTTGTGAGAGGGGCTGCTCCTCGATGGCAGATCTCACCCTCCAAGAAGCTGCACTTGGCCATCACATAGGTCTCTCTGTCCGTCAGCTTGACCGCGGCCTGGCCAGATTTCTTGAGGTGCAGCTTCCCATACCAGGTGTTCATGTGCTTCCACCAGCCGAGGAGGACCTCCGAAGTGTAGCCTAGGCTCTCCACCTTCTCTCTCCAAGCATCCTGCTTCCTCTTGGTGCCTGTGTCCCTTCCACCAAAGATATTCATTCTCCCTGAGCCACTCCAGCATCTCCTCCTCATGTTCCTCTTCTATGGTGTATTGCCTCCTCTCCCGTTCACGCGTATGCCTCTTCCTCCCTCTGGCAGGGCCATATGGACCCTCATCAGAGGGGCTTCGAGGTTGTAGGGGCTGCTCCTCCACACCCCCACCACCAGCAGCAGCAGCAACAACAACAGTAGCAGCAAAAGCAGGACCAGCAGCACCAGGAGCATCAGCAGCACCAGGAGCACCAGAGGGACCAGGAGCACCAGCAGGACCAGCAGGACCAGGAGCAGCACCAGCAGAGTAAGCCCCAGCAGAAGCCCCAGCACCAGGAGCAGCACCAGCAGAGTAAGCACCAGCAGAAGCACCAGCACCAGGAGCAGCGCCAGCAGAAGCACCAGCACCAGAAGAGCGAGCCCGAGCAGCAGAAGCCCCAGCAGAAGCAGAATCAGGGCCAGGGGGTGGGATGGTGGCCCTGTCTCTCTTTCCAGGGCTGGCAGCAGATGGCTGAGGCTTTCTCTTCTTCCCCATGGTTGTTGGGTTGTTGGCTTGCTGGCTGGCTGGCTGGCTGGAGAGCTGTGTCTGGAATCAGGTCTTTCCTCTGAATGGTGACCTGCTTGCGAGCTGCTTCCCTTTATATCTGCGGGGCTGAGGCAATGCATCCTCCCCGCATGCGCAGTGAACACTGTGCATCCGCTGTGCATCCACTAGGCATCCGCTAGGCTTCCGCTCTGCATCCGCTCCTTCCGCTACGCATCCGCTTCGCTGTGCTCCCCCTGGAAGCCCTTCGGATGTGCCATCTGCTCCCATCCACTTCCATCTGCTAGGCTTCTGTGGAGCATCTGCTTTCCATCCTGGCTACGTCCTCCGCCCATCCGTTCCTTTCCGTTGTTGTCCACTCTGGTTATGCAAATTTGGGGCACTTTTGAGAGCGGATAACAATGGATGGAACATTTTCTCATCCGCTGTGTCCTTTTTACATACTTTTTGCATCCATCGGCCAATGTGACAGGGCCTTAACTGGATGCTTAGTTGAAATAACTGTAAAGATAGTCCTTGTTTGGTGGCAACATATCAGCACTTATGGCTGTTAAGTGAAGCAATTGCTAAATGAACCTACAACTATTCTCATGAGCTTACTTCAGCTTTCATTGCTTTACAGACTTGGGAAGGTCATACATGTGAACGTTGACTTCAAAGTTACTTTTGCATCACCATCGTAATTGCAAATTGTTGACGTACAAGGCAGTTAGTAAACCAGGACTACTTCTAATAGCAAATATACATAATAATTCAAAATAGCTTCCTCTCTCAATGGTTTTTCAATTTTTAATATTGATATATAAGGGGAGAATTCACTGTTGCTCCTGAGTATTACATAGAACAACATATTTTAATAGCAGTAGCACTTAGACTTATATACTGCTTCGTAGTAAAGGCCCGGTATCCACTGCACTTATGGATGCAAAGAGGATGTAAAACATTAAAAAAAGCTTGCCATCCGTTGGAAAATGCTATGTATCCATTGTGTACTCATTGCATACGTGTTTCATATGCTCTATCCATCGAGCATCCGTCCATTGCGATTTCATCCACACAAGAAATTTTGAGCTGCACAAAACTTTGTGAACGGTTGAACTTTCTGCCATGTACGATGTAAATCCGCGACATAGGAGCAACAAACGTTCTATGTCCATTTATCATCCGTTAAACGTCCGCTGTATCCTCTCTGCATCCTCTGGGCATCCTCGCAACTCACATCCACTGCAGTTGAAAACGGAAAGAAGGAGGAAACAAAAGGTACATGGAACGTCTACACAGCATTAGTAGCACGGAAATAGAAAGGATGCACAGTGAACGCTTTACATCCGATATACATCCGCGCGGCATCCCCTTTTTTTTCCTTTAGACATATGTGATGCATCTGCTTCATCCGCTATGCGTCCGCTTCGCAATTATCCCCTCGAACCCCTTCGGAAGTGTCATCCGCTTCCATCTGCTTTCATCCGCTAGGCTTCCTATGAAGATCCGTTTAACATCCCCACTACATATTACCCACGTCTGTTCTTTTCCATTCTGTTTATGCAAATTTTCGCCACTTTTTGGAGAGGATGACAATGGATGGAGCCACCCCCGAAATTTTGCTCGTCCGCTGTGTCCTTTATGCATACGTTTTGCGTCCTTAGGCCAGTGGGACCGGGCCTTTACCTCCCTCTCTAAGCAGTTTACAGAGTCAGATTCTTCCCCCCAACAATTTTGGTCCTCATTTCACCTACCTCGGAAGGATGGAAGGCTGAGTCAACTTTGAGCCTGATGAGATTTGAACTGCCAAATTGTAGGCAGCCGGATGCAGCAGAAGTAGCTTGCAGTACTACATTCTAACCACTGTGTTACAGAGGCTCCGATTATTAATGTTATTAATGCTAAATAACAGTGCAAGAGAGTCAGTCACATTCATACTATGATCGACATACTATTCTACAAATACGTTGAAGGAGTGTAGGCCCTATGGGAGTAAGGGTAGTTATATTCTGCAGCCTACGTACGGTAGTTGGTAGGCCAAGTTATAGCTGGGAGCACATAGTCTCTTTTATAGAACATGGCTGCTAGTTGTTATTCATGTCACAACCATAAACTGTTGCTTATTTTTTTTACAGTTTTACCAGATCTTGCAATGTTTAATAAAGTTTATATGGTAAAATAGTGACTCCTTTCTTGAATGGAAAGAAAGGCTACTGCTTGGGAAGCTTTCTGCAGAGCCATTGGGTTATGGATGAATGAGTCCTGGACAATTGTTTTCTGGCACAGTCTGTGTTCCGATGTTTAGAGTACACTGTGTATTTTTATCCACCTATTGAGTCCTTCCCATGGACCTGGCATAGGCAGATCTAGTTATTTGCTAGTTTGAAGGGTATAGTTGCAGGATGTAAGCTGTTCCTAGTAAAGCCAACTCTTCAAAACTCTTCAAAAATGTCAGAGGGAGAGAGTCAAGTGGTGGGGAGGAGAAAGTGACTGTTCCAGAGGTCATTGATAATGGTCAAGCAAAGAGTCCCTGCAAATAGCATTCCCTGGGATGCCAATGCGTAATTGCTTGAAGGCATTCCTAACCGTTATCTTTATGTCATGATCAAGCACACACATTTATTAACATAAATAGATAAAGCCATAATTCATATTTAGAAATGGGATTAATTTGGATGCCTATAAAATAAGTTATGGGGAAGATGATAGTTTAATATATAATATAAATATAGCAATATTTATATGTTTTCTTAAATTTTCATGGGTACTTACATGTATGATATTCAGCTTTGTTTGGGTATTGTTCCATGTTATTATAGTTGTGCTTTTAAAGTTGTAGCAATGTTTCGGCAGAATCTCATCTGCCATCATCAGGCTTCTGTATAGAGTACATCTGTGACTCACAGACGAACAAGCTAGGTTTCATCTGGGTGCCTGGTTGGGGTGTGTTTGAGCTGGAGGTATAAGAGGGAGTCTGTTTGTGCCCAGGTGTTTGTCTGGCTTGTGGTGTGGAGATCTTTCTATTTGAGAGTGCAGGCTTCCAAATGATTGACAGTCTGGTGGAATCATCTCTTCTATTTGTGCTTTCAGGTCTTTTTTTCAATCTCTATGGCTTCTCTGATGATTCTGTGGCTGGGGTTTTCTATAGTGGCTAAGGTTTTGGTGCCATTGAAGTTGATGTTAGCCACTATAGAAAACCCAGATGAAACCTAGCTTCCTAATAGATGATAGCCGTCCTTTTACTCAAAGCCAAGCTGCACTGAAAGCCTCCAATATAGGAACACAATGTTGCCAGCCAATCAAAGCCACAAAAGAGACAGAAGAAACCAGAAACACCAATCAAGCAAACTCCAAGACCAATAAACACAGACCAAGACTCCCAACCAATCAGGATGAAGAAAAAAACATTCTGGCTCAACAGTAGGCTAGCCTCAAATTTAAAACTAAACGGCTGTGATAGCCTGGCTCACAGACGAACTCAATACAGAAGCCTGATGATGACAGATGAGATTCTGCCGAAACGTTGCTGCAACTTTAAAAGCACAACTACAATGACGTGGGATAATATCTGAAGGAAGCTGAACAGCATACTAATATATAGTATATATGCCGAAATCAATGAAATACTTGTCATGTCCCTGCCGGAGTCTGAATCCAAGGAAGAAGCCGAACAGCTGACAGGGACTGGGAGTGTGGTTCTGTTGGCTGTGGAGAATATTGGGGAAGGGCAAAGTTTGGCTGGGCAGAGCAGGGGGAGAAGTAGAACAAGGGAGAGAGAATTCAGAAGAGGATCTAAGCCCACCCCCTCTTCATCCTAGGGCATGCAGGGAGGAATGGAGAAGAGAGCAACGTGGATTGCATGGCTTATGGGGGAGCAAAGGGCCCTGATTCTCTTCATTAGGCAAGCTGCGCGCGGAAGGCTGTTGGGAGCAAACATGACTTTATCTTGTACTGTCGTGGCTTATCTGTGTTCCTGGCGTCTTTCCAACTGTGTGTTTTGCCTTGCCTTAAAGTCTGAAATTCTTGCTCCTGACTTGCTGAACTAATTACTTCAGTTTGGTTTGTTTGGACTTTAAGTTACAATGTGTTAACCCTGTTTTGGACTGAATTTTCTGCAGTCAAAGGCTATTCCTGGGAGAGTTTTTCTTCAGCCAGAAGGCAACCTGGACATTGGGGGTAGAGCTGGAAATAATAAAGGGACTTTTCTTGACTATTTGACTGTGTTGCCTTGGTGCCATGCCCCGGGTCATCACAATACTGTTACACCCTTTAAAAACAAAACCTTGCTGATTTCTTCTAGTAGAAGGCCTTACAATTCTTTCAGTCATTTAGCATTCATCTCTCTCTCACTCCCTCTCTCCCACTCACTCACTCCCTCTCTCTCTCTCTCTCTCTCTCTCACACACACACACATCTGTCTGTCTATCAATCCAAAATAAGAACTCTTTTCTTTGAAACATACAACAAAATAGGTGGGCAGAGGATTGCAGTCTACCATATAGAAAGCTCCATGCAACACATATTGTTTGTGTTGAAACTGCAATAATTTTCAATAATTCATTTGCTAAAGGCTTTTCCTCCATTCTCACTTTGGTAAAACAATGCAAGCCATGGAAATACGGGAATATGTTTTCCCTAAAGTAGAGATGCCCCCCATTTGGCTTAAAGTAGTTCTCAGGGGCAGGGCTATGGAAATATAATGGCAGCTTGGTGGCTTTAAGATTACCTATAGAACACACAGAAACAGCCTAGCCTGGAAGACTCCTGGCATGTACTATTGGGAGTCCTAGATGGCTGCCTATCATTGCAATATTTGCAGTTTACTTTTTCCTGACCACAGTCAAGAGGAGCTTATCAGCACCACCTCTGCAGCATTTGTAGAAGCTGCTGACAAGAATGAGAGGAATCATCAAGCTACATGGCTTTGGTATGTGTTGTGGAATACTTACAACACATGCCAAAGCTGTGCAGCCTGAGCTATTTTCATTATACACTGCATGCAAAGACTCAGGCACATTGGTCAAATTTTATATTGAAGGCATATCCCTGAAGAAACTGATGATTTATTATTATTTTTGGTCGGTACGCAACTCTAGCCTGTAAATTTGAATGCATTACATAGTATTTTGGGGTGTTTTTTCATAAGGCAGGTGTGAAAGTTTGGATTCCCTTCCAATGTTTTGCAATACTTCCTTTGGCCAAAATACTCCTGCCACATTCTTTTTTTTTTGTTATTTTCGAGCTGGAAATATTAAGGATTCATTCCAATTTGCAAAAAGATGATGTGTTTTATTTTACCCGACAGATGGTGTAGGATATAGTTGTGTCAATGTCTGTTCAGTTAGGACTTCATCAAAGTGTGTTTAAAATTTTAAGGCCCGGTCCTACTGGCCGACGGATGCAAAACGTATGCATAAAGGACACAGCGGATGAGCAAAATTTCAGGGGTGGCTCCATCTGTTGTCATCCGCTCCAAAAAGTGGCAAAAATTTGCATAAACAGAACAGAAAAGAACGGAAGAGAACGGACGTGGGTAGTATGTAGGGATGTTATGTATGGGATGTATGGGAATGTTAAACGGATGTTCATAGGAAGCCTAGTGGATGACAGCGGATGGAAGCGGATGACACATCCAAAAGGATTCCGGGGGAGAATTTCGAAGCGGATGCATAGCGGAGAGGGCGGATGCATAGCGGATGAAGCGGATGCATCACAGACGCCTATAGGAAACAAAGGGGATACTGCGCGGATGTATATCGGATGCAAAGTGTTCACTGCGCATGCGGGGAGTATGAATTGCGTCAGCTCCGCAGATATAAAGGATGCAGCACACACGCAGTCAGCATACAGGGAAAAGACGTGCTGCCACATATATCCATGGTTTGTCAGTCAGGCAAGAAGAGGAAGCCCATGCCTACTCGTTCAAGCCCTGGCAAGAAGGCCAGAACCAACATCCCACCCCCACCCTCTGGCACTGACTGAAGCTGCTGCTGCTGCTGCTGCTGCTGTGGTGGACCAGCCCCAAGGCCCTCAAAGCCCTGCTGCTGAAGGCCCTGCTGCTCAAGCCCCTGAAGGCCCTGCTGCTCAAACCCCTGAAGGCCCTGCTGCTCAAGCCCCTGAAGGCCCTGCTGCTCAAGCCCCTGAAGGCCGTGCTGAAGCCCCTGCCAGAGGGAGGAAGAGGCAAAGGAAACAGAAGGGAGAGAGGAAACAGTACACTGTTTCCGAGGAGCATGAGGATGAGGTGCTGGAATGGCTGAGGGAGAACGAGTGCCTCTGGAGAAAGGGCCACAGACTGTATCGGGATACCAAGAAGAAGCAGGCAGCTTGGAGAGACAAGGCAGAGAGCCTGGGGTACACTGCAGAAGTACTCCTTAGATGGTGGAAGCACATGCACACCTGGTATGGCAAGCTACACCTCAAGAAATCTGAGCAGGCCACTGTCAAGCTCACTGAAAGGGAGATGTATGTCATGGCCAAGTGCACTTTCCTGGAGGGTGAGATCCGCCACCGAGGAGCAGCCCCTCTGAGACCCCTCTCCCTCAGACAGCCCACAGACAGCCAGTCCTCCTCCAGCCAGGAGCCAGCTCCCCTGTCCAGGCAGGTGTCTTCAGAGGGCCCCATGGCAGAGACCCCCCCCCGACAGCTGCACTCCCCATGCCGGCAGACTTGGAGGATCCTGTGGAGGATGACACCCTGCTGTAACAAATGGAGGAAGAAGAAGCAGCCACCAGAAGCCAACCCACCCCCACCCCCACCCCCAGCTCCAGAGGATGCAGTGAGAGAGACAGACTGGAGGGCCAGGACCACAGTGTGCTGTTGGAGATCAGGGATACAATGAAGACCAGCACAGAACTTCTCTCTCAGCTGGTCCACAGCGTCATACCATCCTCAGACCAGAAGCCCTTCATCACCTACGTGAGCCAGACCCTGAGGGATCTGCCCGAGGCCCAGTACCAGGTGATGAAGCAGAAGGTCACAGAACTTCTGCACAACCCTCAAGCCCCAGCTGAAGCTGCTCCTACCCAGTCCAGGTCTGCTCCTCCACCCCAGGCGATGTCACAGCCCTTCCACGGCTTTCAACAGCCCCTCACCTACCAAGGCTATGACTACCAGGACTTCCCACAGCACAAGCAGAACTTCCCAGTCCAGGCCCAGACGCCAGTCCTCACCCAGCTGCAGACCAGACACCCCCACTACACTCCTCCCAACCCTTCCTCCACCCCACAGCTAAGCCCGTCAATGGTCAATCTGTCATCAGTATTGGGCCTGACATCTCAAGTCCTTGATGAAGGGCCTCTCAACCTCACAGGACTGAGTCAGCTCTCGGATAGCTTCCTGAACACACCATCCCCTGTTGTACCCTCGGGGCCAAGCACCCCAATGGTGCCTCAGACCAGCACTCAAGCCACAGCCACCTCCACAGTCCCTGCCCGCTTAACAGCTGAGACCATGGACATGACTCAGAGTGATTGAGAATAGTGTCAGAGACTGAGTTGTTTACTTGTTAAGTTTATCTTTGCTTAAGACACTTTACTTGGTTCATTTTGCTTTTTTAATAAAGTCATAAAGTTAAGAAAGTTAATTAAGGTTATCTTTGCTTAAGATTCTTAAGACACTTTACTTCATTTTGCTTATTTAATAAAGTCATAAAGTTTACCTAAGAAAGTTAACAAAGGTTATCTTTGCTTAAGACACTTGGT
>BLBF01000004.1:20291687-20312471 GCA_015471245.1 Laticauda colubrina | reverse complement strand
TTCATTGTAGGACCACTCAACATACATGGCACAATCTCATCAGTGTTGTGCAGCAGTCTCAAGGAAGCATCCATTAATCATCTATCATCCTGTCTTGCCACTCCACTGCTCCAGCTGGGGAGTTGCACCAGTGTCTCAGTAGGTTGCGCTGCTTCTTCCCTTCATGTGAAACTCTGTTGGGGCCTTGTACATCCACAGTGTCTATCAGGTTACGTCCTTGCCTCCATTCAGCAGGCTCCATGTCCCCATTCCCTTGTTGATAGTCCACAAGTCTGTACTGCAACACTGGGTAGCGGGTGCGCATGAGATTGTGCAGGATGCAGCAAGCTTCCACGATGCTCCTCACAGTCTGTGGGTGATGCTGCATGGTGGTGAGAAGTATCTGGAACCTGTTGGCCAGGATGCCAAAGGCGTTCTCCACCACCCGTCTTGCCCTGGACAGCCTATAGTTGAAGATCCTCTCTTCATGGGTGAGGTATCTTGAATTGTATGGCTTCATGAGGTAGGTTCTGAAGGAGAAGGCGTTATCACCAACGATCAAGTAGGGCACATCTTGTGTGTCATTGGGTAGGGGGTCTGGATCTGGAAAACCCATGATGAGGTTGCATTCCAGCCCATCCTTGAGGTCACTTGTGTTGTATACCTGGACATCTGAAGCTGACCCGTTGCCTGAAACATCGATGTAGATGAACTTGTAGTCAGCATTAACCATGGCAAAGAGGATGATACTGAAGAAGCCCTTGTTGTAATAAGTGGACCCTGAGTTGGCTGGAACTTTGCAGGCCACATGCTTCCCATCTATGGCTCCAACAGTGTGGGGAAAGTTCCACCTCTGATACCACTCTTCTGCAAGTTTTCTCCAGCCTTGTTCAGTGGTGGGGCACTTGAGGAGATCCTCCACGTATTCTTCAATGATGGCCTGCACCACTTCTCTGACCACTTTGCTGATGCTGTTGTGTGGCACCCTCTGCATGTTTCTGTATGTGGTTCCAGAGGCCAGGTGCCGCAGAGTCAGTGCCACCTTCAGTCCAGGGTCCAGGTTGGGACGGAAGTTGGTGCTAGGCTTAGTCAACCTGGGTCTCAAACGCTCTACAAGTTCATCAAACATGGCTGATGGCATCCTCATGAAGTGATGGAATGCATGAGGGTCTTCATTCCTCAGCTCCACCATCAACTGGTCATATAGTCCAAACTCCATTCTTCTCATGATTCATCTTCGGACCCACACAGCTCTTGGACGTCTCCTTCTTCTCCTTCTGTATAAAAGGTGAAACAGTCTGAACAGGTTTTGGTTCTGGTGATGAATGGGCGCAGCTATCATACGGACTGTTTTATCATCCATGGTGGAGAACAATTGATGATGTTGAAGACCAAGACCAAGGGTGAAGAGGTCTGTACACCATGGCTGCTGGACTCATACTGAGATCCAGATGATTTTCTCCTCCTTTTTATAGAAAATATCGGTTGTCCGCTAGGTGTCCTTCTACATACTCTAGACATACTCCAGACATCCTAAATATCCGAGATACATCCCAGATACAAACGTTTTGTCTGTTTTTAATCCTTTATATACGAGATGCATATGATTACATCCTTTCTATTTCCGTGCTACTAATGCTGTGGAGACGTTCCGTGTACCTTTTGTTTCCTCCCTCTTTCCATTTTCAGCTGCAGCGGATGTGAGTTGAGGGGATGGCCAGAGGATGCCGAGAGGATACAGCGGATGTTTAACGGATGATAACGGACAATGAATGTTTGTTGCCCATATATGTCGCAGATGTACATCGTACACGGCAGAAAGTTCATCCGTTCAGAAAGTTTTGTGCAGCTCAAAACTTCTTGCGTGGATGAAATCTCAGTGGACGGATGCTCGACGGATAGAGCATATGAAACACGTATGCAATGAGTACACAACGGATGCATTGCATTTTCCAATGGATGGCAACCTTTTTTTAATGTTTTACATCCTCTTTGCATCCGTAAGTGCAGTGGGACTGGGCCTTTATGTGCAGCTGAATACTGGGAGAACTTCACCCTTGGATGTGTCCCATTTCGTCAGTTCTAGGCAGGCAGCAAAAATATTTGGCTTGCCAAACTGCTATTCATTGGCTAATGATCTACATCGGTTTGGTAGTTTGCATCAACTGATGCACTTCTGCAAGGTTTCCATCTTTCAATATTTTAAGCTTTGCAAACTGTAAAAGCTGGTCAGGAAGATAAAATGCCCTTCATTTTATCTTCCTGACGTTCTCTTCACTGATGATGTAAAGCTATTCAACACCACAGAAAATACTGCTACTCTTCAAAAAGATCTTGACTATGTATCAGAATGGTCAAACAAATGGCAACTTCTAATCTCAACAAATAAATGCTCTGTCTTACATATTGGCAAAAAATATATATATCAGAAAATAAAATACAAGCTGAATAGTTAAGATATTGTTGATAATCCAAACTCTGTCAAGGATCTTGGAGTAGTCCTCTTTAATGACCTAAGTGCTAGAGCCCACTATAACTACATAGCCAAAAAGGCATTAAGAGTTGTTAACCTAATCCTACATAGCTTTTTCTCTGGTAATATCACACAACTAACTAGAGCATACAAAACCTTTGCTGGACAAATACTCAAATACAGCTCATCAGTCTGGAACCTGTGGTACGTATCTGATATTAACACAGTTGAAAAAGTCCAGAAATATTTCAGAAGAAGAGTTCTCCACTTCTCTACTCGTTGCAGAATACCTTATGCCACCAGACTTGAAATTCTAGACCTAGAAAACCTAGAACTATGCCACCTTCGGTCCGATTTAATTTTAGTATATTAAATCATACATTGCAATGTCCTACCTGTCAATGAATACTTCAGCTTCAACCATAACAACACAAGACCAAACAATAGATACAAACTCAAGGTTAATCGCACCAAACTTGATTGCAGGAAATACAACTTCAGCAACAGAGTGGTCAGTGTTTGGAATACTCAATCTGACTCTGTGGTTTCTTCCCCAAACCCCAAAACCTTTAACCTTAGACTGTCTACTATTGACCTCACCCCTTTCCGAAGAGGTCTTTAGGGGGCGTGCATAAACGCACTAACGTGCCTACTGTCCCTGTCCTATTGTTTCTTTTTATTTTTCTTATATGTATCCATTTCATATATTCATAACTATGTTTATACTTATGCCTATTATCTTGTAAGCGATTGACAAATCAAATCAACAAAAAAAATAAATTTATATTCTTAATTATTTTGTGTCCACCTCCACTTTGAACATTTATAAGAAGAGATAAAGCAAGAAATCATATTCCAGTCGAATAACTGTGCAATATTGTTTCCAAATCTCACAGACAGCAAAAATGAGAAAGAATAGCTGGCCCTTTCGTCACTTCATCGAAGACTTAATGTAGTTGAAGTGCATGGATAAGTTGCTTAATAAGCCTATTCATTCCACTTAATGTTGCAAAAACAAATGTGGTTTGCAGGATTTCTATTAGGATACATTAGGGTTGCAATATAGTGTTTGCTTTAAAAACAATAACAAACAAATACATTGAAATTCACTGATGAGGAAAAATGAACCTACACAAGGCATTTTAAAAATAAACAATGCCTATTGCTCAGAAATAACAAGTGGTGTAACTCTTTGACAGTAGGTGCTGCGCCAAATTGTCCTCTCGTTTATATCCCTGTGGCTTCATTAAGACTAACTGGTGCATGAGGAGGCAGAAGTAAGTTCCTTTACAGATGATAGAAAGCTGGAACAGTGAGATCCCGGTGGAACCTGATTTAGCTGCTTTTGGTTAGTTGCATCATTTGCAATGCAGCTGTGAATTAAAAGTTTTACAAGAAAATCCCAACAATCTATTTTGTTAACTCGAGCCATATTCCCCAGGGAGCTTCCATAGTTTACAGCAATTGTAGAAAACAAAATAGAAACATGTGGGAATATTGCTGAATACTGAAATTAAGGCTAGAGGAAATGTCTGTTTTCTGCTATCTTTGATTGCCTTGAGTTTTGCAGTCCAAATATAGTAGTGGCTTAAAGCTGGCTTTAGGAAGTAAACTCATATCCAAAGGCTGAGATGCTCGAGAATTACTGCAAGCATGTTTTTATACTCAGGTAAATGAAAAGAAGTAAATAATGCAGCTGAGGATGAAGGAGCAAAGCCATGAAAATCAGAGGCAAAGTCAGGAAGGATGTGCAGATGGTTTATTGTACAACTTTAGCAAGTGCTTCAAAGATTTGGGTTGTTGACCAAGTCAAGTGTTAAGACTATCTTTTGACCCCAGTCAAAAAGAAAAGCTATGAAGCCCATGTCACACTGAACCAATGGATGCAAGAGGATGTAAAACGGACAAAAAAGCTTGCCATCCATTCGAAAACGCGATGTACTCACTGCCTCCGTTTTGCTTCCTCTCTATCCGTCCAGCATCCGTCTATGTTTCATCCACTCAGAAAGTTTTGAGCTGCCCAAAACTTTTGAACGGAAAATGTATCCAATTCGTCCGTTACGCATCCGCTACGCATCTGTTATGCATCCGCTATATCCGCTAGGCATCCGTTCCGCATCCGCGCAACTCGCATCCGCTCGGACACAGGGAGGAAGCGGAACGGACGCAGAATGGATGCGTACCGGATGCGAAGCGGATGCAGCACAGAAACAAAGCATTTAAAATGGAAAAAACGTTCGCAGAGGGGACCTATCTCGGATATTAGGGATGTCTAGAGGATGCCTAGAGGATGCCTAGCGGAAAACCTATATTTCCCATAAAAAGGGGGAGCAACTCAGCTGCATCTCACTTTCAGAACAGCAGCCCAGCGGTGCAGATCTCTGCAGCCTTCATCTGACTCTTTCTCTTCCACAGCATCCAGTCATGTCCACCGTGGATTGCAACAAAGTCCTTTCAGCAGCCACCATCATTCTGCAACAGTGCGAAGCCATCTGCAGGCTCTGTGAACTCTACTGCGAGAAGAAAAAGAGGCAGCCAAAAAGAGTCTGGGTCTGAAGATAGTTCGCCAGAAGAGCAGAGGACGGACTGTACAGCAAGCTGATGGTGGAGCTCAGGAACGAAGACACTCGGGCGTTCCAGAACTTCATGAGGATGCCTCCAGCCATGTTTGACAAAGTTGTGCAGCGGCTGACACCCAGGTTGACCAAGCAGAGCACCAGCTTCCGCCCCAGTCTGGAACCTGGGCTCAAGGTGACACTCACTCTGCGCCACCTGGCCTCCAGGACCACCTACAGGAGCATGCAGTATGGCTGGAGGGTGCCATCCAACACCTTCAGCATTGTGGTCAGAGAAGTGGTGCAGGCCATCATCGAAGAATACAAGGAGGAGCTCCTCCAGTACCCCTCCACTGAAGAAGGATGGAAGAAAGTTGCAGAGCAGTGGTATCAGAGGTGGAACTTCCCCCATATCGTTGGAGCCATAGATGGCAAGCACATGGCCTGCAAATCTCCATCCAACTCAGGGTCCACTTATTTCAAGTCCAAGGGCTTCTTCAGCATCATCCTCTTCGCCATGGTCGATGCTGACTACAAGTTCATGTACATCGATGCTTCAGGCAACGGCTCATCTTTAGATGCCCAGGTATACAACGCCAGTCACCTCAAGGAAGAGCTGGAACGCAACCTCATTGTGGGCTTCCCAGATCCAGAACCCCTGCCCAACGACACACAAGATGTGCCCTACTTCATCGTGGGGGATGACGCCTTCTCCCTCACAACCTACCTCATGGAGCCCTACACCTCCAGACGCCTCACCCGTAAAGAGAGGATCTTCAACTACAGGCTGTCCAGGGCAAGGCGGGTGGTGGAGAACGCCTTTGGCATCCTGGCCAACAGGATCCAGGTACTTCCCACCACCATGCAGCATAGCCCAGAGACCGTGAGGATGATCATGGAAGCTTGCTGCATCCTGCACAATCTCATGCGCACCTGCTACCCAGTGTTACAGGACAGGCTTGTGGACCGTCAGCAAGGCAATGGGGACATGGAGCCTGGGAAATAGAGGCAAGGGCGAAACCTGATAGACACTGTGGATGTGCAAGGCCCCAACAGAGCCTCACGTGAAGCGAAGAAGCAGTGCAACCTCCTGAGACAATGGTGCAACTCCCCAGCTGGAGCAGTGGAGTGGCAAGACAGGATGGTAGATGCTTAATGGATGCTTCCTTCAGCCTGTCTCATCACACTGATGAGATTGGGCCATGTATGTTGGGTGGCCCTACAATGAACAAGGTGTTTAATAAAGAGTTGTGTTTATGTTGACATGTGTGGATGATTATTCCATTATTATTGATAATAGGTGTTGCAGGTGTTGCACCTGGGAGGGTGGACCATACAGTCCCACTATGCTTTCGCTGGAGGTTTATCTATCCCACAGCTATTACCCATCCCAAAGGTATCCCTGCTCATTCCTCAGGTATCCCTGCCCACCCCACTGCTAACTTAACCCATCCCACAAGCATGCAAAGGCTTAAACCATTTCTAAAAGTTTCCACCAAGACTTTATTAAAAAAAAGAAATGAAGCAAGTGTGAATCATAAATAGAGTTTATTAACAAGAAGCTATAAAACAAAAATGAGTCTCTGGCACTCCTCTTGATCGCTCAGTTTCAGGGGTGAAGGGTGCAGGTGCTGTGGAGGTGGCTCGTGCTGGAGTGCTTGTCATCAGCTCCTCCAGAAGCAGAAGCAGCAGAAGCCCCAGCCCCAGAAGAGCGAGCCCGTGCTGCAGAAGCCCCAGGAGAACCAGAGTGAGGGCCAGGGGGCGGGATGGTAGCCCTGTCCCTCTTGCCAGGGCTGGCAGCAGATGGCCGAGGCTTGCTGTGCTTCTGCATGGTTGTGGGGTTGCTGGCTGCAGGAACCAAGGCTGGCAGAAAGGCTGGCAGGGAGGCAGGCACCAAGGCTGGCAGGAAGGCTGGCAGGGAGGCAGGCACCAAGGTTGGCAGGAATGCTGGCAGGCAGGCTGGCAGGCAGGCAGGCACCAAGGCTGGCACCAAGGTTGGCAGGAAGGCTGGCAGCAAGGCTGGCAGGCAGGCAAGGCAGGAAGGCTCGCAGGCAGACATGAACCAAGGCTGGCAGGAAGGCAGGCAGCACGGCTGGCAGGCAGGCAGCCACCAAGGCTGGCAGCACAGCTGGCAGGCAGGCAGGCACCAAGGCTGGCAGGAAGGTGGCAGGCAGGCAGGCACCAAGGCTGGCAGCAAGGCTGGCAGGAAGGCTGGCTGGCAGGAAGGCACCAAGGCAGGCACCAAGGCTGGCAGGCAAGCAGGGCAGGAAGGCTGGCAGGAAGGCAGGCATGAACCAAGGCTGGCAGGCAGGCAGGCACCAAGGCTGGCTGGAAGGCTGGCAGGGAAGCAGGCACCAAGGCTGGCAGGAAGGCTGGCTGGCAGGAAGGCACCAAGGCTGACAGGCAGACATGAGCCAAGGCTGGCAGGAAGGCTGGTCGCAAGGCTGGCAGGCAGACTGGCTGGCAGCAAGGCTGGCAGGGAGGCTGGCAGCAAGGCTGGCAGGCAGGCAGACAGCAAGCCTTGCAGCAAGGCTGGCAGCAAGGCTGGCAGCAAGGCTTGCAGGCGGACATGCAGGCAGGGCAGGCAAGGCAGCCAATCCGTCCGGCAGCAGGTCTTTCCTCTGAATGGCGACCTGCTTCTGAGCTGCTTCCGTTATATCTGCATGGCTGACGCAATGCATCCTCCCCGCATGTGCAATTAACGCCAGGCATCCATTAGGCTTCCGCTGTGCATCCGCTGTGCATCCGCTTCATCTGCTAGGCTTCCGCTCTGCATCCGCTCTTTCCGTTCCATGTCCGCTTTGCTGCAGCCCTCCGGAAGCCTAGCGGACGTGCCATCCACTCCCATCCACTTCCATCTGCTGGGCTTCCGTTCCTCATCCGCTTTCCATTCGTCCTGCGTCCTCCCTGCGTCCGTGTTATCCGCTCCGATTATGCAAATTTTTGCCCCTTTTGAGAGCAGATAACAATGGATGGAACATTTTGCTCGTCTACTGTGTCCTTTTTGCATCCGTTGGGCAGTGTGACATGGGCTTAAAGTAGGGATCTAACTTGTATTTCATGTTAGAACTCTGGCCTAAGAATGAAACTACAAGTTGACCAACCAGATTGTAAGATCAATTTGCTTTTCTGCATGTGTTCCAACACAAGTGGAAATTGATGTCCTACACAATTTCTTTTCCTGTTTTTAATTTTTCCTGAAGATAACAAAAATGAAATAATCGTGTCCCTTTATGATCTTCCTAAATGCTTCAGGAGGATCTTAGCTGAAGATAAGACTACTGCTGTACATGGAAAGTAAACCTATTTATTCTCACACTTATAGCAGTGTATTTTCTTCTTTCCCTTTTCCTGCTGCAACAGAGAGAATTGAAAATATTATTCAGGAGTTTATATATTGAAAATATCATGGAAGAGGTTTTTTTCTTGCTAGTGTTTTCATGCAAATGCAAGGTCTGTTTTTTTTCAGACCAAGCCAGTGTTGATTCGTTGGTTGTGACAGGCATGTGTTGCCCAAGCCTGATGTGAATTGAGAGAGAGAGTGACGGACCCAAAGTCACACAGCTACTTTTCATGTCTAAGATGCAACTAGTTATGTAGAAACATTTTTTTTTCTGATTCTAGAACCTAGAATTTCTCCTCCAGCATTATTCTTAACACAGCTTACATGGCATCGGAATAGATTTCCTTGCCATTATTGCTTTTAATATTTTGCAAATTATTCAACATAAAGAGCACTTCAGCAGTGTAAGATAATATACCATTATGACCTTGGTGACTTTTCCTTTGAAAAGTCCCCCAAAGGGGAAAGGATGAAGATATTGCACATGCTGTAGTTGGCAGAGTTCAAGCACAAAATACATGGTGTCATGGATATTATGAAAACGTGTGGGGATTTATCTTGCTTGGCCACTGATCATTAGAAATGCATGGTATTTCATTGCTAGTATTTGGCACTGCTGAAGCAGAGAGTAGTGAAAATTCAAGCAGGGGATAAAATACAAATCCTTCCCCAAACTGCAGAATTAAAGTAAGAGAAAAATTCATGATAAATCTTCTGAAATACAAGAGGCAAATTGCTCAGTCATCACAAATTTAACATGACAAATGCTTTGATTTAAGTGGTAGCCTTCACTGGGAGTCAAGCAAATAAAATAAAAAGAAGATATAGCACTTTTAGTAACTATTTCTGAGGTTTAAAGAACTGCACAAACTTTCTCCTGTCATATAAATTCTCCTTAGAACAACCCTACAAAGTTGATTAGTAATTATTGATTGTATTAATTCAAATTTTTTTGATTGTAATAATTCACATATACTGAAGAGAGAGGGGTGAGATATAATAAGAGTGTTTAGGCTATGCAGAGATTGAATAGCAGAATCACGTATTCGGAGGATTTACTTGTTGAAATTATTATAATACAGTTATATGCATATTTATTCAGAAGTAAGTCCCATTGTGTTCAATGTGATTAATTCCAATGTAAGTAAATACAAGATGTTGTTTTAAATGATTGAGAGAGTAATATATACCATCGGCTTTAACAGAACCAGAAAAATATGGCATCTTATAGCATCAATATTAATTCTACTCAAACCTGCATGAGGAAAGAACCAAGATATAAGGATGCTGGAAAAGAAAAGGAGGACAGCAAAACCAGTCCCGATACAAGTAGTCCTTGACTTACAACAGTCCATTTAGTGATAGTTCAAAGTTACAACAGCACTGAAAAGAGCGACTTATGATCATTTTTCACATTTATGACTGTTGCAGCATTCCCATTGTCACATGATCAAAATTCAGACACTTGGCAACTAATTCATATTTATAACGATTTCAGTATCCTGGGCATGTGATCACTTTTTTGTGACCTTCTGACAAGCAAAGTCAATGGGTAAGCCATATTCACTTAACAGCTATGTTACTAACTTAACAACTGCATGATTTGTTTAACAGCTGTGACAAGAAAGGTTGCAAAATGAGGCAAAACTCACTTAATAGCTGTCTCGCTGAGCAACAGAAATGTTCAATTCAATTGTGGTGGTTAGCTGAAGTCTACCCCTATTTTAATCTGATGCCCATGGCATACAGCTAAGATACAACTGGAAGATATCCACTAGGTTTCAAACTTCAAAAGCAGATTTTTAAACCCATAGCTTGGTGGGCTATAAATCAGAAAAGCTAACAATATAAAAAACGAGAGAAACCCAAGGGTCAAAAAGCAATATTTTTCATTTAAATTTATCTTCTTATTTTTGTTCATGAATTATTGTATTGCTCATCTGGGCTGTGGCTTATCACCAGAGGTTATATTGATTGCAGAAATTTGAAGTGATGCATTGGGGGTGAACTGGAGGGGGTAAAGCTGAAAAGTAAACAATGCTGTAGAGGGGTTTGGAACACTTTTGATAGAAAGAATAACGTGCCCTTCAGAGTCGGCTCTGAAATCCATCAGCATCAAAGCTTTACTCAGGTTTTTTTTTTTTTTTTTACACTTCTGTCTCTTTCCCTCTGTTGCCATGTTACAGACAGAGGAGAAAGATTTGCAGGAAAAAAAAGTGTAAAACTGAATATTTACTTGTGTTCTTATCGTGACTTCTAATACTTATGTAAATAAAGACCAGGGGCTTATTTGTTTTGTTCAAAAAGGAAATCTATCACTGAACTCTTGGTATCCCACTTCTCCTTAAAAAAAAAAAAAAAGGAATTAATACAGAGGAATTTGCTTCCCACATCAATAGCCTTTCCTTTAGGCAGACAGTTCTTTTTCCTTTTCAGCTGGCCATCTTCCTCTGTTGTTCTGACTTTCTTTTCTTGATGCTCAAAAAACAATGTACTCTCCTTTCAAAGATCCATCCATCGCTTCATGGCACAATCCAAGGAACCTCACTTCCAAATTTATGTTAAGAATGGCATAGCATAGAGACTTCAATTCACACCTCCCACCTGCTGATCTTCTCTCATCTTTACCGTTTTGAAAGCTTCCTCGCAGTGAAAGGCCAACAACTTTCAGTATGGACTGCAGAACGCCTTTTAAGCTCCCTCTGCGGGCTTCAGTGCATTGGAAGCTGCTGGCCCTTTCTGACGCTTTGCAGGAAGGAGACTGGGCCAAGAGTGAGCAAAGGAGTCTGTATGGAAAGAAGCAAATCCACAGATAGCATTCCCCAAAAGTCTGATTGGTCCCTTTCAGTTGTGTTTTGTACAGGGATTGAAAATCCAAACAAGTCTTTGGGTAGAGGTGTTTTCTGATTTTTTCAAATGATGATTATTGGCTGAAACTTTTTAATATACTTTTCCAAAGTGCTGCTTAATTTTGTACCCTTTGAATTCTGTTTGCTTGTATATATATTTTTAATCTAAATTCCCTTGAGTCCCTCTGATTTGTTGGCCTTAAAATTCTAAAGCCCATGTCACACTGCCCAATGGATGCAAAAAGGACACAGCGGATGAGCAAAATGTTCCATCCGTTGTTATCTGTTTTCAAAAGGGGCAAAAATTTGCATAACCAGAGCGGATAACACAGATGCATGGAGGACGCAGGGCGGATGCAAAGCGGATGAGGAACGGAAGCCTAGCGGATGGAAGCGGATGAGAGCGGATGGCACATCCGCAGGGCTTCCAGGGGGTCTCAGCAAAGCGGACGCGGAACGGAAAGAGCGGATGCGGAGCGGACGCCTAGCGGATGAAGCGGATGCACAGCGGATGCACAGCGGAAGCCTAAGGGATGCCTGGCATTAATTGTGCATGCGGGGAGGATGCATTGCGTCAGCCCCGCGGATATAACGGAAGCAGCTCGGAAGCAGGTCGCCATTCAGAGGAAAGACCTGCTGCCGCACAGATTGGCTGCCTTGCCTGCCCTGCCTGCATGTCTGCCTGCAAGCCTTGGTGCCAGCCTTGGTGCCAGCCTTGCTGCCAGCCTTGCTGCCAGCCTGCCTGCAAGCCTTGCTGCCAGCCTTGGTGCCAGCCTTGGTTCCTGCCAGCCTCCCTGCCAGCCAGCAACCCCACAACCATGCAGAAGCACAGCAAGCCTCAGCCATCTGCTGCCAGCCATGGCAAGAGGGACAGGGCTACCATCCCGCCCCCTGGCCCTCACTCTGGTTCTGCTGGGGCTTCTACAGCACGGGCTCGCTCTTCTGGGTCTGGCGCTTCTGCTGCTTCTGCTTCTGGAGGAGCTGATGACAAGCACTCCAGCATCAGCCACCTCCACAGCACCTGGACCCTTCACCCCTGAAACTGAGCGACCAAGAGGAGTGCCAGAGACTCATTTTTGTCTTATAGCTTGTTGTTAATAAAGTCTATTTATGATTCACACACTTGTTTCATTTCTTTTTTTTAATAAAGTCTTGGTGGAAACTTTTAGAAATGGTTTAAGCTTTTGCTTGCTCGTGGGATGGGTAAGGATAGCTTTGGGATGGATGGGTTAGGATACCTGTGGGATGGGTAATAGCTGTGGGATGGGTTAGGATAGCAGTGGGATAGATAAACCTCCAGTGCAAGCATAGTGGGACTGTATGGTCCACCCTCCCAGCTGCCACACATATGGCCCTTTATTATCAATAACGATATAATCAATCATCCACACATGTCAACATAAACACAACTCTTTATTAAACACCCTGTTCATTGTAGGCCAACCAAACATACATGGCCCAATTTCATCCGTGTGATGAGACAGGCTGAAGGAAGCATCCATTAAGCATTTACCATCCTGTCTTGCCACTCCACTGCTCCAGCTGGGGAGTTGCACCAGTGTTTCAGGAGGTTGCGCTGCTTCTTCACCTCATGTGAGGCTCTGTTGGGGCCTTGCACATCCTCAGTGTCGATCAGGTTTTGCCCTTGCCTCCATTCCCCAGGCTCCATGTCCCCATTGCCTTGTTGATGGTCCACAAGCCTGTTCTGCAAGACTGGGTAGCGGGTGCGCATGAGATTGTGCAGGATGCAGCAAGCTTCCACGATCCTCCTTATGGTCTCTGGGCTATGCTGCATGTTGGTGAGAAGTACCTGGAACCTGTTGGCCAGGATGCCAAAGGCGTTCTCCACCACCCGCCTTGCCCTGAACAGCCTGTAGTTGAAGATCCTCTCTTCACGGGTGAGGTATTTGGAGGTGTAGGGCTTCATTAGGTAGGTTGTGAGGGAGAAGGCGTCATCCCCCACGATGAAGTAGGGCACATCTTGCTTGTCATTGGGCAGCGGGTCTGGATCTGGGAAGCCCACCATGAGGTAGCCTTCCAGCCCCTCCTTGAGGTGACTGGCGTTGTATACCTGGGCATCTGAAGATGAGCCGTTGCCTGAAGCATCGATGTACATGAACTTATAGTCAGCATCGACCATGGCGAAGAGGATGATGCTGAAGAAGCCCTTGTAGTTGTGATAAGTGGACCCTGACTTGGCTGGAGCTTTGCAGGCCACGTGCTTGCCATCTATGGCTCCAACGGTGTGGGGGAAGTTCCACTTCTGATACCACTGCTCTGCAACTTTCTTCCATCCTTCTTCAGTGGAGGGGTACTGGAGGAGCTCCTCCTTGTATTATTTGATGATGGCCTGCACCACTTCTCTGACCACAATGCTGATGGTGTTAGGTGGCACCCTCCAGCCGTACTGCATGCTTCTGTAGGAGGTCCCTGAGGCCAGGTGGCGCAGAGTGAGTGCCACCTTGAGTCCAGGTTCCAGACTGGGCGGGAAGTTGGTGTTTGTCTTGGTCAACCTGGGTGTCAGCCGCTGCACAACTTCGTCAAACATGACTGGAGGCATCCTCATGAAGTTCTGGAACGCCCGAGTGTCTTCGCTCCTGAGCTCCACCATCAGCTTGTTGTACAGTCCATCCTCTGCTCTTCTGGCGAACCATCTTTGGACTGAGACTTTTTTTGGGTGCCTCCTTTTCTTCCCGTAGTAGAGTTCACAGAGCCTGTAGAAGGATGTTGCAGAAGGATGGTGGCAGTGTTGGGTGCCTCCTTTTCTTCCCGTAGTAGAGTTCACAGAGCCTGTAGAAGGATGTTGCAGAAGGATGGTGGATGCCGAAAGGACTTTGTCACAATCCACGGTGGACATGACTGGATGCTGTGGAAGAGGAAGAGTCAGATGAAGGCTGCAGAGGTGTGCACAGCTTGGCTGCTGTTCTGAAAGTGAGATGCAGGCGAGTTGCTCCCCCTTTTTATAGGCAGTATAGGTTTTCCTCTAGGCATCCTCTAGGCATCCTCTAGACATCCTTAATATCCGAGATAGGTCCCCTCTGCGAACGTTTTTTTCGTTTTACACGCTTTGTTTCCGTGCTGCATCCATTCTGCATCCGTTCTGCGTCCGTTCCGCTTCCTCCCTGCGTCCGGGCGGATGCGAGTTGCGCAGATGCGCAGCGGATGCCTAGCGGATATAGCGGATGCGTAACGGATGCGTAGCGGATGCGCAGTGGATGCAGAATGGACGAACTGGATACATTTTCCACGCAAAAGTTTTGGGCAGCCCAAAACTTTCGGAGCGGATGAAACGTCCATAAACGGATGCTGGACGGATAGAGAGGAAGCAAAATGGAGGCAGTGAGTACATCGCGTTTTCGAACGGATGGCAAGGTTTTTTGTCCGTTTTACATCCTCTTTGCATCCGTTGGTTCAGTGTGACATGGGCTTAATAAAGTACTGTTATTTGCACAGTAAACCCTTTCACCATTAAGACTGTAAGTTGCTAGATCTTTCTCTTTTCATTATGCAAAATTCTCTGAATAGAATTTATATTTTATTTATATTTAGAAATGTGTGTATGTGTGTGTGTGTGCGTGCCAGTGGTGGGATTCATTTTTTTTACTACTGGTTCTGTGGGTGTGGCTTGGTGGGCGTGGCAGGGGAAGGATACTGTAAAATCTCCAGTCAGAAGTGGCATTTGCCGGTTCTCTGTGCTACTTAATATTTCTGCTACCGATTCTCCAGAACTGGTCAAAACCTGCTGAATACCACCTCTGGTGTGCGCGCACTCACCCACATACATATAGATAGAGAGGATTGGTGTTGCTTGGGTTGGTTTGGTTTAGGCTGGCTTGGATAGACAATATGAATTCTACTAGAGAGACCCATTTTGGTGAGGTAAGGTATCAGGCAGGAAACTGGGAGACCATGATTTCTAGTCCCATCTTAGGCCAAGCTGTATAAACTTGAATCAGCCACTTTGTATCAACCCTAGGAAGCAGTCAGTAACAAATTCCTTTTCCCCCCACCAAAAAAAAAAACAACAGCAAGAAAACATCAGAGACATGTTTTCCATGAACACATTTTGGGTGATGCTTAAGTGAAATATTGAGGTATATAAATCATGTCATGATTTAAGGCATCAAGATAAGTCAAGTCAATTTGTTTGGGAATTTTATTTATTTTTGTAGCTGGAAGGCTACTAGTGAAGTAGCTATGCTGAAAGATTATGAATTAATTAAAGCTTCATCAAATCAGACCATTGCATTCAAGACTTACAATGACTTATTTTAATATAGCTGTTTCTACAATATAAACTTCATAGTTTCACACATTTCAGTCATATGATAGTAAACACGCACAATTTGAATTCATTTTTGCTCGAGTCAAGTAATACATTGACTTCAGTACAAAAATACCTATTGTATTATTTCCTTTTTTTTTAGCAATCTCATGTGTGTGTTTGTATGTGTGTATGTATATATGTATAATATACATAGTCTTCATGTAAAAGTACTTATTCATTCACATCCTCAACCAACATAAATTTAACAGCACTACAATAACTCCTTATACCTTTGACAATGAACGCATTAAGCTATAGAGGGTACATGATTCTTCTTTGTATTAATACTCCGCATTGTTTTTAAAGTATTTCATTTTTTCCCTGAAATGATTTTTTTCTGTCATATACTATACCCTTTTTGCTCTTAGCAACCAACCTTCAACCCCATATTCATATAAGACATTTAAAACTTCTATCCTATTCACTTTGCAATGTGTTTTTTCTAAATCAACAGTAAGACAATCTGCTTGTTGCTGTCATATATTTTTCAGTGATGCACAAAAAAACAAATCAAGTTTGCATGCCTCTACCTAGCATATAAAAGTTGCTTATTGTCGCTTCTTAAATGCTTTTGATCGGAAAGATGAGGTTGCCAGATTTACTCATATCTATGCAATATGCAATATTCCCCAGTAATAAGAAGAGCACATTTTGGGCACATTTTGGTTGTTGTGCCACAAGCTTAGTGCTACCCAAAGCATGCTTATGCTATTCTCCACAAGCTAAGATTATTTGAGTACAGGATATGCTAAAACTCAATGGTTGCCTCCCATCAATCAAAAGAAACATGCAATATATTAACCCATAGCAATGAAGTCTGAAAATTTTTCTGAAATGTCATAAATATAGAAGAATTGATAGAAGAGAATATTTGTAGTTCAAGGTTGAACTGTGGTGTCTTTGGTGGTCTTTGAGCTTGGTGGTTTCCTTGTAGACATTTCATTGCCAAATTAAATAATACCTCTATCCATCTCATCGCATGGCACCTGGGTAGATTCAACCAAGCTTGGGACTCAAGACAACCTACAAAGTTACTCCTGCATGGGCCCATGGGAATCTGACAACCAATCAAGATACATTTCTTGCCACAGGAACAGAAGCAAGTTCAAAGCCTCCCTCTCTCACTCATGTGCTTTTTTTTGCCCAGGACCTCAATGTGGTCCTGTCCACATGTCTTGGCCCCTTTCACTCAATGCACTGAATAATAATAATTGCATCAGGAAACTATAGAACAATTAAAATGACAGATTATACCTTTTTTTCTTTTTTGTGTATTTCACTCTTTTTTTTTTCTTTGACAATGCATGTATTTTTATTGTGGAGGTTTTTTATGTTTCTTTGTCATTATTTTAAAGTGAAGGAAGGAAGAAGAGAAGGAAGAAAGAGAGAGAGAGAAGGAGGGAGGGAGGGAGGGAGAATTCCTCAGTCAGTCTGGTGACTGGGGAATTTTGGGAGTTGAAGTCCACCTATCTTAAAGTTGCCATGGTTGAAAAATACTGGCCTAAACATAGAAGTTGTAGTTGACTAAAATAGAGCAGCACTGCTGAGGGGCAATAGATCCCAGGCTTTATCTTTAAGAAGTACCAGGAAGTGAGAGATAATTTGCATGAACAAAATTATTGATCCTTCAATGAGGCAGTGGGAAGAGAATAAAAGTTGCAGGAAGAACACACAGCAAGGATGGAAAGTCAATCTGTGATCCCTGGCAAATAGATTAATTAAAGCAGACTCTTAAATTATTTATTTTGAAAATGTGGTATTTAATGGATACTTGTCTGACATATGACAGCGTTTAACAGCACTAAATTGCTAAGGAAAAAAAGTTGCACAAATTCTTAGGCTAATTTGAAGGTGGCCAACCTCTTGTGTGTTTTGTTTCCAAGGCAGCATGAAAAGCAGATTTTTTTTAAAAAAAAAAAGTGTCATAGCTCCTAGAAATAATTAAATGGGGCTGTAAATTGAAAAGATGTTTTAACATTTTTCTAGAATTAAGTGGCATTCTGTTTGTTGCATCCTTTGTTGTGAAGCAACTTAAGAGGAAATCTCACTAAATGTATCAAACCGTATAGCCAAGGAGAGATTTCCATTGTTCCTTTACTAATCAAGGATTTACTGTCAAAGCATCTTGCTGCTTATCTTTGATGCAGGGAGGTTTGTGCTGGTTCAGCAGATTAACGATAAGTTAGATAGCAAGAAAAGTGCTCTGTAGTTCTTTGTTCAATAAACAGGCAGGCAAAGTGGAGAAATTCTCCGATATTTAGATGAAGGACATAACGGATTTAGGCATGTGTTTAATTTCCAAACACCCACAAGGTACTTGGAGACCTGCCCAGTAGTTATTGAAAACAAAAGCCGGTATAGCCAATAAACTGATTCAATGTGAGTCCTTTAACATGAATTTTATATGTTGAATAAAAAATTAGATCAATCACAGCATTCCAATATTGTACAAGTACCGCTCAAAATCTCCACATGACAAATGTGCATTGACAAAGGTGTTTGGTACAAGCAACTCTGACATCAGTACATGTGAGTGTCTGAAGTGAGGGAGAGGGGCAGTCCAGGGAGCAAGGGATGCCATAATGTCAGTATACAAATGATACAAATTAGGTCATTTTTGCACCAATTGCATAGTTCACATCATTTATTGGGTAGTATCATGATGCACCTGACCTTACACCTCACCCTTTGCTCCTTAGTGTTATATGCATTTATAGAACCTCAGTGTTGTACATTATTATAGCATAGCCTCATCACACAACAAGTATAATCAAACAGAAGCATAAAATATGGGATTCTCCATATAGTATGAGCCATAAGTTTGGATTCTTGTACCTCTGAGGCAAGGCTGGTTTAATAAATGAAGCAGAGTCATTAAAATTATGAAGAACATTTTGTATTAATACATAAGGTTATTTTAGAAATCATGTGCTATAAAATTTGGCTACCAACATTTTGGAGGTTTTTTAAGATCTATATCCAGCTTAATGCCCTTGAGAGCCACCTAAGATTTCTTACTGTGCACATCTACCATCAATAAATGACAATATTTTGCAGCTGGTCTTGTTACAGGATTTGGCAAATTGGTGCAAATTGTGATTTTCCAAAGGTTGCAATATATTAAAAAAAAACCACTAGTTTTAAAAAAAGACTTAATAGAATAACTTTCTTTGGTAACCTTGATTATTAAGAGCACTAATTTTTGCTTTGAAAAGTTAGATTTTTACTTTATTCTGAACCATTAAATCACCATTAGTGGAAAAATCATAATAAAAATAAGAATGGCCAGAAGCTATATACCCGTACAAAACCCAGAATTCTTACATACATAATAATGGGGACCAGAAACCTATTTTTTGTTGCTCAAAGAAATATTTTTTTTATGTGCATAAAGCATGAAAGAACAGGAAGGAGATTATTTCAGCCCTTAAACAAACTGTCCCATGTTCCAATCTACTGTGTAATAATCATAAATATCCCCTTCTACCCCATTGAAGTTCCCTCCCTCCTTTTATTTTTTCCTTGACATGTAACTTTCCTTCCTGTTCCTCGAAGATTGTCAAGCCTCCTGGGGACCACAAAGATGTCAGTGATAACACACTGATAATGGTTCTACTGAGTGGCATTTTTCAGAGCAACTAACTTCTTTCAGAACCAAGATGAAACAGTTTTAAAATTCATCATTTATACAGGGATTCTTTTCTTGACACATACTATGACACCAAATAATAGGAATATTTTTTAAAACCCTCTTTTCTGTATCTGTGTGTGTAAATAATGATTTGCAAAAGGAATTCAACTGAAACTCCTTTGGCAACTCATTCTATTTTAGTGTGTTGAGAGAAATTGACAAAGTCATTCTTAGTTGTACTCAAAAATGTATTCGGTGGTGTCCCTGGGGTGATACAAAAGGTGCACAATGATGCAAATAGCAACTCCTGATTTTTTATTTTTTTTTGTATCGATGTTGTGACATGACAGAATTATGCAAAAGGAGTGGACCTTGAAGCATGATACTGCAGATTGTCCTAATTTAACAACAAATAGTGGGACCAGTGATTCAATCTTTAAACAAAACAGTCACAAAGGGAAACAGTGACTGTACTTATGATTTTACTCCAGCTTTCCTTTGCTTTAGAGATCTGAAGAGTTGTTTATGCAAAAGTTCTCGTAAACTTACCCTGTCATCTCTGTTATAACTGTGAAAGACGCTGAATCTGTCTGCAGACAAGGCTTCATCTGAAGTTATTTATCTTTCTGTATTAATAAATCCTTCTATACCAATTGTATAACACAATTTTATTATAGAAAAAATATTTTTGTAGATAACGAAGTCCAAGGCATGAAGCAATTTACTGATAAAGGAAGAGAATGCTGTAAAATGTTAGTTAGACACATGCACACTCAATGGAGTATCTGAGTAAGTGTCAGGCGGAGTCCATTCAAAATCCAGGAAAGAAATACTTAGACTCTTTAGTTTAGAGAAAAGACATCTTTTACTGAAAGTGAAGTGGTAGCAACCAAAGAATTATGAATCTGAGAAATTAGGCGTGCAATTCACATATACAAAGTGATGGAAATGTTCCCACCCCCAATAGTTCAGATGACACTTCCAATTAGAAGTTGTGAATATGATCATGTGGGCATCTTCAGGTGATGATGAGGTCTCTGTCCGTTGACCTTGGCATATTTTGATAACGGGTTGCAGTTGCGCAGAGAAAAGAAAGCTAAGCAAGAAATAGAAACCTAACTCTATTGTATGCTTCCCCCCCCCATTTACACAACAGAAGAATTTAACACCTCCAGCTCACTTCCCAGACTTTCCCTTCCTCCCCCCGTTACTTATGGTAGTCGAAAGATGCAAAGCAATAGTAGAAGATCTTGAAGGCTGACATTCGGCCCTCCTAGAAAAAGGAAAACCATCAGTCCTAGAGGAGAGAGAGGAGAAAATATAAAGACAATTATTAATCATTCAGCAATTACAAAACAATACACTCCTAAGGCTAAAAGGATACTTGGAACGAAATGCTTTGATCAACTTAGGGGCTTTAACGTCGGTTTCGTTCACCCATTCGGCTTGCGAAGAAGGGAAATGTTTTCAGGCTACAAGATACTGGAGTCGACCCCTCCATTTGCGAGAGTCCAGAATTTCTTTAACTTCAAAATGTTGTTCACCTTCAATCAGTATTGGTATGGGAGGGTCAGCCTGGATGGGTCTTAAGTCAGAAGTACATTCAGGTTTTAGCAAACTAACATGG
>BLBF01000004.1:20269826-20291287 GCA_015471245.1 Laticauda colubrina | reverse complement strand
CGTTTTCCACAGAAATAGCGTTCAAATTTCTGTAATCCACCACCAAGCATTTGGAACCATCTTTCTTTTCCCGGAACAACACTGGGGCCGCTACCCGGGGTCTAGCAGGTTGAATGAAACCACGTTCCAGATTTTTATCTATAAACAATCTTAGCTCTTCCAATTCCTGTGGGGTCATTGAGTACAACTTTGGTTTCGGGAGCTTCACCCCAGGCAAAATCTCAAAAGCACAGTCTGTTGGCCAGTGAGGCGGAAGCTCATCCGAGGCCTTCTCACTGAACACTTCTTTTAAATCCCAATACTCTTTGGGGATTTTCTCCTCATCTTTCACGGGCTCAGTACCTGTGGAAGCAATTTCAATTAGGTCCTCAGGCTTCGGCTGGGATCTGGCCCCTTCTCCCGGTCACTGCTTTGTGCGTATGCGCAACAACCCCTTTCTCCAGTTAACCTGGGAGTTCCATTTCCGGAGCCAGGGTAATCCCAGTATGAATTGTTGCTCCATCCCAGGGACCACAATAAAACGCAGGGTCTCATCATGCTCTTCCATGATCATTTCTATAGATTCCGTGACAAAACGGGCGGGGCAACCTCCAGCCACTGATCCATCTAGTTGGCAAAAGGAAATGGGCATCTTCAAAGGTTTTAGCTTTAGGCCCATTTTCTTCACTACTTCCGTGTTGATTATACACCTTGTGCACCCAGAATCTAACAGGGCTAGCATTTCTCCTTCGACCCCTGAATTGGGTACCCTCAACTTCACCGGAATGTGGTCATAGGGCCCACGCTTGGACTTACCAGGAAGTCGTCTTCCGAGTCAAAATCCTCCTCCTCAGGGGTCACTGGGGCTTCTGATTCCTCTCCTACAGGAGGGGTGACATCTGCCGTCTCTTTCGACTTTAGTGTTGTTTCGCGAGGCTTCGCTGGGGACTTTTCAGGTTTCTTTCCTTCCTTTGGCACCCCCTTTGGCTCCAGCTTGACTCTGCAGTTCACAGCCCGGTGACATTCTTTCCCGCATCGAAAGCAGGCCAAGGGGTTGGGTCTTGCCGCCACTCCTCCCTTCTGAGGTTTAGGAGCCTCTTGAGGACATGGGGGGGAAAACTTGCTAAACCCATAACCTCCCCGCCGTTTACTTCAGATTAAATCAATTTCCACTTCTTCTGCCAACAAGTACCACATCTGCAAGTCATTGGGGTCTCTTCTAGCAGTGCATCTCTGGTACACATCTTCATTTAAACCATCTTTAAACAGTTCTATCAGAACTTCTTGGGGCCAGCCTCGGAAATGGCTGGCTAACTGTCTAAATTCTGGGGTGTAATCAGCCACAGACCTCCGCCCCTGTTTTATGGTTTTCATCCTAATTCGGGCCTTGCGCTCTGCCAGTGGGTCCTCAAACCTAGCCCGCAGTGCAGCCATGAATAGGTTATAATTCAGCAACTGAGGAGCATTATCATTATGCAAGGTCACCATCCAGTCTGCCGCTATTCCCTCCAGAGCCCTGGTAACACACCTCACTTTGGCTGCTTCTGAGGGAAAATCCTCCCCATATTCTTCCATATGGCTCCAAACTTGAGCTAGGAAAAATCCCAAGGTTTTGGGATCCCCCCCCCATATTTTACTTCTAACGGAGGCAGCCTAGGAGCTGTACGCCTTCTAGGAATCACACCTCCCGCTGAAGGCCCCGGAGCTGCTGCTGGATAGGGTTGATTTATGGGAGAGGGAGTTGCTCTGCTTCTTCTGGCTGGGGCTACTTCCCCTCCCCCTTCATACCTTTGTGCAGCTTGAGGTTGTTCAAAGGCTTCATTAAGGAGTCTCCTGGCTTGATCCAGGAAGAGTTCCCTCTTTTCCTTCTCTTGCCAAGGCTCCTCTTTTCCACGCCGGTAGTTGTGACCCTGGGGGGGGGGTCCTTCTCCGGATCTTTCCAAACAACTCCCACCGACCATCTGGGCTTCACAGCTGGATCCTCTTCCAAACTGAGCTCTGCTAGCAATTGGGCCTCCTGCACCAGCACAGAATCTTGCCCTCCAATGGCTCCCGGATCCTCTTGGTCACTATTTGAAGATGACATGATGTCCAGGCCCCCTCAGAAGAAAATTGGGTATTCTCTCCGGGTGGGCTGGTGTGGGGGATTCAGAATAATGTCAGGCGGAGCTCCATTCAAAATCCAGGAAAGAAATACTTCAACTCTTTCGTTTAGAGAAACGACATCTTTTACTGAAAGTGAAGTGGTAGCAACCAAAGAATTCTGAATCTGAGAAATTAGGTGCGCAATTCCCATGTACAAAGTGATGGAAATGTTCCCACCCCCAATAGTTCAGATGACACTTCCAATTAGAAGTTGTGAATATGATCATGTGGGCATCTTCAGGTGATGATGAGGCCTCTGTCCATTGACCTTGGCATATTTTGATAATGGGTTGCAGTTGCACAGAGAAAAGAAAGCTAAGCGAGAAATAGAAACCTAACTCTATTGTATGCTTCCCCCCCCCATTACACAACAGAAGAATGTAACACCTCCAGTTCACTTCCCAGACCTATCCCTTTCTCCCCTTCCCCCCCCCCCCATTTCTTATGACAGCCGAAAGATGCAAAGCAATAGTAGAAGATCTTGAAGGCTGACAGTAAGCATATTTGAATCAAGTGAGTTAAGAACATACTAAATTTTACTTACTTTTAGAGTAAAACATGTCCAATAAAGAGTTTTTAACAAAGTAAACAGGAATGGTTTGAGAAAGGCATTTTTACATCAAGCTCTTGTCACTATTCCAACTTTCAAGACACTCTCCTCATTACACAGTTATTGTTACTTTGGGATACTGTAGTTCCAATTAAATGTTTCCTTCCATTAATATCTTTTTCAGCCATCATATTCCATTACAACATCTGACAATGGAAATTTGAGCTTGTCAGAAGTTCGTAAAGGCAAAATGAAGGTAGATTTCAACAGTAAGAATGCACTGGTTCAGTGCAAATGCAAACCAGGATCTGTAAGTATAGTACCGAAACCTAAGCCAAATTTTCAGAGGATTCTGAATCAAACCAGCTATTATGTTCTACCAGTTTTTCCACCCTGGTTAATTCTGAGTTTGTTGGAAATGCAAGTCTCATAATTTCCTATTATGTTTGGCACTGGCATGATAGCAAGAACTTTGGCAATTGCTGTTTTAAGCTGAAATATGTATGCTACCTTGCTCATGGATGTTTATTTAATGACATGTCTTCTGTTCCTCTAAGCATTGGCTGTGAGTTATGGAAACTGAAAAAAAAGATTGTGTGTACAGCATCTATTGGGAGAGCCAATTTAGTGGAGTGGTGAAGACATCAGATTAGAAAGTGAGAGACCATGAGTTGTAGTCCCATCTCGGGCACAAAGCCAGTTGGTGATCTTGGGTTAGACCTTCTCTCTCAGTCCTAGGAAGGGAGCAATGGTAAACTACTTCTGAAAATCTTGCCAGGAAAACTGCAGGAGCTCATGCATGCAGTCGCCAGAAGTCAAAAACATACTTGAAAGCACACACAAACATAAAAATGCATTTGGGAAATATTGCTTCCAATTTTCATCTGCTAAAGTAACCGTGCATATTGATTTATGCTTATTTTCCTACTTGGGATAGCACGAGATAGTAATATGGGTTATTTATACACGTGCTCTGCTTTTGTTCTTAGGAGATAGGTACACAGCTGTTCAAACAGTAATATGAGCACAGACAATCCTTTAATAAGTATCAAGCAGATAGAATAGGATTTATCTTGATAAAGTGGTATAACCTTGAAACAAGTTGTAAATAGAGTAATAGGCAGCTGCCTTTTTGGTTTTGCCTTTGATCTAACAACTCTTCTTGTTCTTTTCACTCTTATTCTTGTCCTACTATGTACATACTATGGGATGAGGATGATAATGTTGCCAATGATGATGATTTGGATGATGAAATTCATGATCATGAAGTTATTTTTCAGAAAAGAATATTATTTCTTGTGTAAACCACTGATCTATTGCCAAACTGAGGAAAGCAGAAGGCACTGGGTATATTTTAAGTCAGTTCTCTGATCTTTTGGATCAATGGAAGAAGAAATAAGTGGAAAAATGTTGATTGGTTTTCCATCTCTGGAAGTAGAAAATTATTAGTCTGAATAATCAATAATTTACTCTCTCCTCCCCTATTAATAGCATTTGTGAACTTTACAAAATTGTGTGTCTGTGTATTCACAGCTGTGTATATGTATATATGTATCTCTATGGATGGAAAGAGAGACAGAGATGATATTTAGGAACATATATTACAAAAAGCCTGTGAGAAGTGACTTAGACTAATTCCAATCACCTGATATGCACTTCAGAGGTAACATAGTTCACTTTGGGGGGGGGGAAGTTCACTCCAACAAAAAAATTTGTGTGACCTTGAATGGTTTCACTGTGTGGATAGTAAGTTTCCATGCTGATTGCAGGATTGACCAGAATTACTTCTTGCAGTTTTAATCTCACAGCAAAAGCAGAATGTTTGAAATAGAAAATATTGGATTAACTGGATTCTCCCTCTCCCCTGCTTTTTTAAGAATGCTGTGAAAAATAGTACACAAGGTCATTAGCAATACCTCAATATAAATGTTTACATATTAGCAAACTAAAGCCCCTGTCACACTGCACCAACGGATGCAAAGAGGATGTAAAATGGACAAAAAAGCTTGCCATCCGTTGGTTATCGCGATGTATCCGTTCTGTACTCACTGCCTCCGTCTTGCTTCCTCTCTATCCGTCCAGCATCCGTTTATGGACATTTCATCCGCTCAGAAAGTTTTGAGCTGCTCAAAACTTTTGCGTGGAAAATGTATCCAATTCGTCCGTTCTGCATCCACTAGGCATCCGTTCTGCATCCATTACGCATCCGCTATATCTGCTAGGCATCCGTTCCGCATCCGCGCAACTCGCATCCGCTCGGACACAGGGAGGAAGTGAAACGGACGCGGAACGGATGCAGAACGGATGCCTAGCGGATGCAGCACGGAAACAAAGCATTTAAAATGGAAAAAACCTTCGCAGAGGGGACCTATCTCGGATATTAAGGATGTCTAGAGGATGCCTAGAGGTTGCCTAGAGGATGCAAAGGGACACCTATACTGCCTATAAAAAGGGGGAGCAACTCACCTGCATCTCGCTTTCAGACCAGCAGCCCAGCTGTGCAGACCTCTGCAGCCTTCATCTGATTCTTCCTCTTCCACAGCATCCAGTCATGTCCACCGTGGATCGTAACAAAGTCCTTTTGGCAGCCACCATCCTTCTGCAACAGTGCGAAGCCATCTACAGGCTCTGTGAACTCTACTACGGGAAGAAAAAGAGGCGGCCAAGAAGCGTCTGGGTATGAAGATGGTTCGCCAGAAGAGCAGAGGATGGATTGTACAACAAGCTGATGGTGGAGCTCAGGAACGAAGACACTCGTGCATTCCAGAACTTCATGAGGATGCCTCCAGCCATGTTTGACGAAGTTGTGCAGCGGCTGACACCCAGGTTGACCAAGGCAAACACCAACTTCCGGCCCAGCCTGGAACCTGGGCTCAAGGTGGCACTCACTCTGCGCCACCTGGCCTCAGGGACCACCTACAGGAGCATGCAGTACGGCTGGAGCGTGCCACACAACACCATCAGCATTGTGGTCAGAGAAGTGGTGCAGGCCATCATCGAAGAATACAAGGAGGTGCTCCTCCAGTGCCCCTCCACTGAAGAAGGCTGGAAGAAAGTTGCAGAGCAGTGGTATCAAAGGTGGAACTTCCCACACACCATTGGAGCCATCGATGGCAAGCACGTGGCCTGCAAAGCGCCAGCCAAGTCAGGGTCCTCTTATCACAACTACAAGGGCTTCTTCAGCATCATCCTCTTCTCCATGGTCGATGCTGACTACAAGTTCATGTACATCGATGCTTCAGGCAACGGGTCATCTTCAGATACCCAGGTATACAACGCAAGTGACCTCAAGGGTAGGCTGGAACGCAACCTCATCGTGGGCTTCCCAGGTCCAGAACCCCTGCCGAACGAAACACAAGATGTGCCCTACTTCATCGTGGGGGATGACGCCTTCTCCCTCACAACCTACTTCATGAAGCCCTACACCTCCAAATACCTCACCCGTGAAGAGAGGATCTTCAACTACAGGCTGTTCAGGGCAAGGCGGGTGGCGGAGAACGCCTTTGGCATCCTGGCCAACAGGTTCCAGGTACTTCTCACCAACATGCAGCATAGCCCAGAGACCATAAGGAGGATCGTGGAAGCTTGCTGCATCCTGCACAATCTCATGCGCACCCGCTACCCAGTCTTGCAGAACAGGCTTGTGGACCATCAACAAGGCAATGGGGACATGGAGGCTGGGGAATGGAGGCAAGGGCAAAACCTGATCGACATTGAGGATGTGCAAGGCCCCAACAGAGCCTCACATGAGGTGAAGAAGCAGCGCAACCTCCTGAAACACTGGTGCAACTCCCCAGCTGGAGCAGTGGAGTGGCAAGACAGGATGGTAAATGCTTAATGGATGCTTCCTTCAGCCTGTCTCATCACACGGATGAGATTGGGCCATGTATGTTGGGTGGCCCTACAATGGTCAGGGCATTTAATAAAGAGTTGTGTTTGTGTTGACATGTGTGGATGATTATTACATTGTTATTGATAATAAAGGGCCATAGGTGTGGCACCTGGGAGGGTGGACCATACAGTCCCACTATGCTTGCACTGGAGGTTTATCTATCCCACAGCTATTACCCATCCCAAAGGTATCCCTGCCCATTCCAAAGGTATCCCTGCCCATCCCACTGCTATCCTTACCCATCCCAAAGGTATCCCTGCCCATCCCACTGCTATCTTAACCCATCCCACAAGCATGCAAAGGCTTAAACCATTTCTAAAAGTTTACACCAAGACTTTATTAAAAAAAAGAAATGAAGCAAGTGTATGAATCAAAAATAGAGTTTATTAACAAGAAGCTATAAAACAAAAATGAGTCTCTGGCACTCCTCTTGGTCGCTCAGTCCCAGGGGTGAAGGGTGCAGGTGCTGTGGAGGTGGCTGGTGCTGGAGTGCTTTTCATCTGCTCCTCCAGAAGCAGAAGCAGCAGAAGCCACAGCCCCAGAAGAGCGAGCCCATGCTGCAGAAGCCCCAGCAGAACCTGAGTGAGGGCCAGGGGGCGGGATGGTAGCCCTGTCCCTCTTGCAAGGGCTGGCAGCAGATGGCTGAGGCTTCCTGTGCTTCCGCATGGTTGTGGGGTTGCTGGCTGGCAAGGAGGCTGGCAGGCACCAAGGCTGGCAGGAAGGCTGGCAGGCAGGCAGGCAGGCACCAAGGCTTGCAGGAAGGCTGGCAGGCAGGCAGACACCAAGGCTGGCAGAAAGGCTGGCACCAAGGCTGGCAAAAAGCTGGCAGGGAGGCAGGCACCAAGGCTGGCAGGAAGGCTGGCAGGCAGGCAGGCACCAAGGCTGGCAGGCAGACTGGCTGGCAGCAAGGCAGGGAGGCTGGCAGCAAGGCTGGCAGGCTGGCAGGGAGGCTGGCAGCAAGGCTGGCAGGCAGGCAGACAGCAAGGCTGGCAGCAAGGCTCGCAGCAAGGCTCGCAGGCAGACATGCAGGCAGGGCAGGCAAGGCAGTCAATCCGTCTGGCAACAGGTCTTTCCTCTGAATGGCGACCTGCTTCCGAGCTGCTTCCGTTATATCTGCGGGGCTGACGCAATGCATCCTCCCCACATGCGCAATTAATGCTCGGCATCCGCTAGGCTTCCGCTGTGCATCCGCTGTGCATCCGCTGTGCATCCGCTTCGTCCGTTCTGCATCCGCTGTATCCGTTCCGTGTCTGCTTTGCTGAGGTCACCCGGAAGCCTAGCGGATGTGCCATCCGCTCCCATCCGCTTCCATCCGCTAGGCTTCCGCTCTGCATCCGTTTTCCATCTGCCCTGCGTCCTCCCCCCGTCCGTTCCTTTCCGTGTTATCCGCTCTGGTTATGCAAATTTTTGCCCCTTCTGAGAGCGGATAACAACGGATGGAACATTTTTCTTGTCCTTTGTTAACGTTTTGCATCTGTTGGGCAGTGTGACAGGGCCTGAAGGATCTTATGGTGACCCATATCTGAGAAAATGGCCATTGTATATTGAAATGAATCTGAAAAAAATTAATCTTTTCTGAATAATGAGTTGGTAAATTAGAAGAGCAGAATCATGCCTTCTTGTGTGGACAATAAAAGTTTAAAGAGGTCAGGTTTTCTTTAGTGTAAGGAAAGTAAGCTTTTTAAAAGATCTGTTTAAAAATTCTATTGTTTTTAAGTGGTTCTACTCTATCTGATTGACTATCCCCAGAGAATGATTTCGGCAAGTTGTTGTTTGACCCATGGTATTTCCAAACTCCATTCTAAAGTTGACCTGGAACCATTTGAAATGTGCTAAGTATGATCTTATCTTAAATTTATGTAAAAATTTACAGAAAAATGCAAGAATTGAGAATAATGTTGTTTTTAAAATCCTTATTGAATTGACCGTGTTAATAGTTAACCATTAGGCTAAAAATTTTCTCCATCTCCAAAAATTCTCCAATGAAAGCAGGCAGTTCATCTGTTAGACTATAGTGAGAGATAAGACTTTTTGCTCTCAGTGTAAATTATATTTTATCTTTCTATGCTTGTATGCCTAAAATATGGAGTTGCACAAAAACATGGACCTGCAGTAAAAGAGAAACATTCTGGTGAGAGAAAACATTCCAGATTCTACTTATGCTTCAAAAAAAGTACAAAATGAGTGAGAAAGAAGTGGAAATATCTCCAAAGAGCAGAAGCCATAGCATCTGTCAAATTATTGTTCAACTTTATGATCCCTACTTCACCATCTTTCAAGTCACTGTGCAGAAAGGGATGTGTCCAAGTTGGACATTGATGTAATATATATTTTTAGAAATAAAATTTAATATGAAGCCTTATTATCTCATATTAGGCATAATTACATGACATTATAATTAAAACAGTCACAATATTCATTGTTGTGAGCATCAATTTAGTTTAATACAATAAAAAAGATAACCTTACTGATGATATCAGACTGGGAAAACATAGAACAATGGCAAATTTAAAAGCATAAATACATAATAGTGATACATTTTGGAACAGTTCAGTGTCTAGATGAGACAGAGCTAAACAAAGAATTAACTTTTACTTCCTGAAAGATTCTAGTGGGGAAAATTTGTAATGATGCTAAGTATGATCTCATCTTGAATAGCATTAGTGGGGTAGTCCGATGAGTAAAAAACAACACAATACATTTTGGAGTCCTTAGAAGCCATTCAACAGCACATAAAACTATCTGTCTGTATTGACAGTAAAGAAGGTATCCTAGAGAGATTATAATTATTCTCCTTGAATCCCAGCATCCAATCCTGAGACTGTTCAGGGAAATAGAGAAAGCAATCTGTTGTGTCTAAAGTGAATGATTTAACTTGAAGGGGATTTCCTCCTTTGCATCCGAAAAAACTTGAGTATGTATGAGCCCACTGAATTTAGCTTGCAGCAGTGTAATGCAGCAATTTGAGTGTTGCCCAGTTTTGTCAGTTTATTTTATTATAACTACTTGTTCTTTATCAAAGCACATGTCCAGAATTTGTTGCTCAACTCAAATGTCTGCCGAGGTCTAAATGGAAGTGATAGATCTGCCGAGGTCGAATTTTGGAACAAAAGCCTCAACATCTTTTTTTTTCTTCCATGAGCTGTTCAGAGCATCCAGTAGTGGGAGGTGCTTCAGTCTCTGCATGTCTAGGCTGGGCTTAATTTATGGAACGCTCTTTCTCCTCCATGGAACTCCTCCCCAGCTTTCCCCAGTTTTGACTCAGCCTCGTTGTGGATAGGCAGTGCTTTTTGTTCTTCCTTGGCCGAAACAGGAGTATTACTCAGCAGGTTTGGATATAGTCCAATTCCTTTTTTTCAAGCTTTTAGACTCCAAATCACTTTACAATCTCCTGACGTTAGCTCTCTCCATCTGGTCGTTGGAGATCATTTGCATTTTCGGGCAGCGCTGTTTCGCGCCCGAAGCGGCGGATGGCTTCGGCATTGCTCCCAGGGGGCCCCCCCATCTGCTTGTTCTACCCCCTGGCATTGTGATTCTGCATTGCCTTTCTCTATATCAACAATAGTGGTGTGGGCATTTTCGCTCTCATCCGAGTTGTATCATTGAATTTTCCCCTCAGAACGCCATCTTGGTGTGGAAAGCAGTAAGAATTCTTTCCACTCCTTCCCCCGCTGTTCCTTTTAGCCACAAGGAGAAGCCGTTGGAGGCATTTCCCCACACGGTGGGAATTTGTTGCTGGGAAGCGTGTGCACACCAAAAATAACGGCCATTGTTTTTGCCTTTATTTAAAAACAAAAACAAAAACTGCATGGCTGCGCTATTTGTAACTCAAGCTGTGTGAGGTAGTTTTCCTTCCCGATCAGAGGTTTCTCCTTCTGATAACCTCAGGAATTATTACACCTCGTTTTCTTATTAGATTCAAGGCCATTCGTGTATTATTGTTGGCTTAACCATCACAGCCTTACCCAGCTACACAACAGTGAGCACCCAAGCCCGTGTCCGCCTGTGCAGGGAAGCTGTTGAAAGCCTCTCTTTATTATCTTGGCCTTTCAGGTGTTCTTAATTTGGCTGTTTGGATATTCACTCTATCAAGCTGTTTCTCTATTAATTTATATCTATCTATCTATCTATCTATCTATCTATCTATCTATCTATCTATTTATCTATCTATCTATCCATCTATCTATAGGTGACTTTCATTCACTGAAATAGTAATAATAATAATAATTTAAAAAAATATTCAGGATTAATATCTTAATAGGGAAAGATATTATTACTGTGATATCTCATATTATATATGCATATATCTTAGTTGAAAAAATAAAAAACAAAACAAAACAAGGGGACAAGATATTATCAGGGCAACTGGTCCCTTCTGGGATCAGGCCCCTGGGCGTGCCAACTGCCTCAACAGTATTGCTTTGAATAACGAGCATACTGCATCTCTTTCAATTCAAAATGGCAGGCGGTAGTAGCTCTCAAACCTCAACATGAAGGGTCAAAGCTAAATCTCAGCACAAATCCAAGCAGACAAAAGGTCATTCTGAAGCTTCAGAAAAGGATGCCAACAGATGCCATAAAGCATTAGAAAAGCAAATAGATAGGTGTGCAAGGGAGGCACACAGGGCCTCACAGGACCTTTTGCCCCCCAGTCCAGTTCCATCTACCTCTTCCCATCCTCCTCCTCCTCTAGATCTCTCCTGCTCATCCAGACACATCTTGGTTTCTCAGAGTCAACAGGCCCAGTTACCTGGAACACAGACCACGGAAAGGGTTCCTGAAGCTACATTCACTCTGACGGCTACCAGTCTTTGGCAGGACAACATTCTTCCAGAGGAAGTTCCAGAGGGAATGAAGGCGTGGATGGAGCTGGCAATCCTCCAGAGAATTGCAGCAGGTCTTCAACACGCAGTTCTGACCAGGGAACACCCAGTAACCACTGACTATGATTCTCAATCTCTAAGGTCGTTGACAGATGAGAGCAACACAATACCCAGGAGCAGTTTCAGGGGGACATGCCCCTCCAGGGGCCTCAGGAGGAAGAGGAGGAGGAGGCAGAAGAAGTGGATCACATTGATCAAATGGAACAGATTGGGTCAGGATCAAAACATGACAGTGACCCGGCCCTGGCAGAAGCAGACCCCCGAGAAAGTGGGATGTCTGAGGATGAGGACCTTGTTCCTGATCAACCAATATTTTCAGGCTTATTCCACCCACAAAGATTCATATCACTTTTGTTTAAGGCAAAAAACATTGCATGCCTGAACAAGTCAGCCCCTTCTACCACTCCAACTCCTTCAGAAGTGGGACCAGAAGATCTAATTTTCAACCAACCGGTAGGGAGATGTGATTCCAGTTCCTCACATGTTTTCAGACTTGGTACAGAAACAGTGGGTGTCTGCAGTGGTGTACCCTGCCCCCATGGGATATGACAGGAAATATTTTAATTTGGCCCCTGATTTCTCAGAATTGTTGAATACTCCCGAGGTAGATGAACCTATAGTGGGATTAGCGTCCTCGTCTTCCATTCCCAGTGAAGCGCTGGAGGCATTAAAGCCGGAGGAAAAACGAGCCGAGCTTGCCCTATGCAGGGCCCATCAGTCTGACACATGGGCTATCAGAGCGGCCACGGCCGCTTCCTTCTTTACCCGTGCTTCTCTCAGGTGGCTCTGTCTCTTACAGGAGCATGTTCCTAATTCCAACATTACAGCACACCAAGATATTGCAAAACTTATAGCAGCCGCTGAATTCTTAGCTGATGCAACTTATCATGCAGTCAAGTTTTCAGCAATTACCTCCCATGTCACAGCACGACGCTTACTATGGTTAAAACATTGGCAAGTGGACATTAAGCACAAATGCAAGCTGGCTTCATCTCCTATTGTGGGAGACAGACTCTTTGGCCCTGCCCTTGACCCAATGCTAATCGAAACCCAAAACAAAAAGAAAATTCTACCTTCCCTTTTTCCAAAGTCAGATTCCAGAAACCCTCAGTCCTTTTGGAGGGGATCCTTTCAGCCCTTTTATCAGGGATCCTTTTCATCCAGAGTCTTTTCACCAAAGACCCCCATCATTCAGACAAGGACAGCAGCCAGAGAGGTCCGACTTCGGGGATAGGAGCAGAAAAGGTGGCCAATCCAAGAGATCCTTTTGGGGAGCAGGAAACAGGTCCTTTCAGCATCCAAGATAACTCCCTGGACCCGACCCCCATTGGCGGACATCTTAAATTATTCGCGGACCAATGGGACTCCTCAACATCTGATTCCTGGGTCAGAGACACGATCAGATTTGGTCTTGCGCTGAAGTTTCAATCAATTCCCCCAGTCTTTTTTAAGTCATGCCCTGTTTCCAGAGATCCGGTTAAACGTTATCTTATGGACACAGCTATCCATCATCCACTGGACATATGAGCCATCCAACCAGTAGCTACCAGTCAAAGAGGGGGAGGTTTCTATTCACATCTTTTTGTTGTTCCCAAAAGTTCGGGGTGTGTGTGTGGAGAGCAATATTGGATCTGAAACATCTCAACCATTTCTTGGTATATCGCAAGTTTAAAATGCACACCCTGCAATCTATCTTACTTTGCATCAGAAAGGGTGACATCCTTACGTCCATAGATCTAATGGAGGCATACCTACATATTGCTATTCGGCCTTCCCACTATAAATTTCTGAGATTCTGTTATAATAACCACCATTTTGAATATGTGGTCCTTCCTTTCGGACTAGCTTCTACCCACAGGACCTTCACGAAAGTTCTCGCACTAGCTGCTCATCTCTGTGATATCCCCATACAACTCCAGTGTTATCTTGACGACATCTTGATTTTGTCATCTTCTGATCATCAAGCAGTCAGAGATACTCAGAACACATTACAATCCCTACAACAACACAAGTTCTCAATAAATCGGAAAAAGAGTTCATGTAACACCATTGACTTGGTTAACCCATCTGGGGGCAGTCATAGATACGGTGGAAAGCAAAGTTTACCTGTCAGCAGATACACTAAATAGCATTCAGCAATTAATTAAGGAGATCAGGGGTCTTAAGAGGGTGTCCCTAGCGGAACTATCAAAATTGTTAGGCAAGATGATCTCATGTATATCTATCATCCCTTGGGCCCGGCTCCACACTAGATCCCTCCAGTGGTTTCTCCTCCTGTACCAGTGCTCTGGCCGAAGCAACTTCAAATACAAGGTAAAGGTACCATCAAAGGTCCTTATATATCTCCTCTGATGGACCAGACCAGTCATCAACAGAGACTGCCTCTTCAAAGAGCCACACAGACTTACCATTATCACCAATGCCAGCCTGTTTGGATGGAGAGCACACATTCAATCGCTCACAACCCAAGGCCACTGGTTCGCCATAGAACAGTCATGCAACATAAACTAGCTGGAGCTTCAAGGTAGTTTAGCTAGTCAAGTTACACCTGGCTCTCTGCAGCTTCATTCCACAGGTGCACAATCTGCATATACTAATATTGACCGACAATGTAACAGCCAAAGCTCACATAAACAAACAGGGGGGCACACAGTTGAAACATCTTATGCGGGAAGCGGAGCGCTTGTGTTGTTGGGCAGAGAGCAACCTACTTTCCATCAGAGCACAGCACATTTCGGGTCTGTCGAATACACAGGCAGACTGGCTGGGCAGGGCCACCATCGATCAATCGGAGTGGCACCTCCATCCTGTTTCAAGAGGCAGTCAGGACATTTGGACAGCCAGTGGTGGACCTGTTTGCTTCCCCCCTCAATGCTCAGCTCCTGAGATTTTTTTTTCCAGGTACCCCTCGCAAAGAGTAGAGAACTTCAATTCGCTCCACTGTCATTGGTCCCCGGGACTTCTGTATGCATTTCCACTACTTCCACTGGTTCCCAAGGTCATCCAGAAACTGCTAGACAAGAGGGAGGAGCTGCTTCTAGTAGCTCCTCACTGGCCCAGACGGCCGTGGTTTGCATACCTCTGCAGTCTATCCATATCAATACCATGGAGAATTCTGCCAGACAGGGTCTTGCTAACCCAGGGACCCCTTCAACATATGGACCCTCAATAGATTGCACCTGACCATCTGGAGGGACCAGGAGGGGTTTCCAGGCCAGATTGAGTCCCTCCCATAGGACAGGCCAAGCTTTGGTATATCCCACTACTGGATGCTCTGAACAGCTAATGGGAGAAAGGGCGTACTTACCTGACATGCCCGTTCTCTTTTAGCTGTGAAGAGCACCCAGCCCCACCCTTTTTCCATCTGGTGGGGTCCTGTTTTGGCCAATGAATTTGTTAGGGCATTGAGGATGAGGGCATTTATTTCTCTCGTCTTCGCCAAAACTGGGGAACGTTGAGAAGGAGTCCCGTGGAGGAGGAGGAGTGTTCCACAAATTAACCCCAGCCTAGACATGCAGAGACTGAAGCACTTCCCACTACTGGATGCTCTTCACAGCTCGAAGAGAATGGGCATGTCAGGTAAGTTCCAACGCCCTTTTCCAGCAATACCAAATCAAATAAAGAGATAACAATTTGTGTTGTACAAAGGCACCATAAATGTCATTGAATTTTCTCTCTATTTGGATTCTGTATCTCATTTTTTTAAAACTTAATTTTATTTCCCTTGAGGTTGTAGCAGGTGATTTGGCAAGTTTTACTGGAATCACACAATGAGTGTAAAAAGGAACCCAGACTTTCATTTCGCTCTTCCCTGACACCAACTGTACAACTTCTGTTATTTTCTTTGTCTATTTACTGATATTATATTTGCATCATCTTTTTCTTTTCTTCCTTGTTTAATTTGTGTTGTCTATTTTAAATAAAAAGAATTAAAAAACAATACAAAACCTGACAGCCCAATTCTCCCTTCCCATTTCCACATATATCCCATGGACCCATAGGAATTTCAAAATATTGAAATACTGTGAAAATATCATGGAATGGTTCATCAAAAACATGCAGGGCGTTACAAGTTATCACTCCAGCATATTTCCATCCATTTGTTCGGCTAACACTAGTTTTTAGCTGATCCTACCTCTGCTTTGCAAACCAGAGAAAGAATGGTTGATGAGAATTCAAGTAACACAACAAACTTAAAGGCAGTGGGATTTAAAACGAGGATAAGAAACTGGTAGCACATATCCCTGGTCTATAACCTAAGGCAATTTTAGCTGTTTCTCTTTCTTAGAAGCTCTAACTAATCTTAATCAGTGTAAATTTTAAAAACAAAATTCTCTCTCCCCCCCCCTCTCCCTCTCTCTCTCTCTCTCTCTCTCTCTCTCTGTGAAGCCCAGAACTTCCTCAGTATGTCATTCCTTGTATTCTCTGATACCTTGATCAAAAGCTACAAGGAGGAAAATTGTTTCAGTAAAGTTAGTCACGACTCAGTTCAGATCTCTTTCTTTGCTGGAAATTACTTCCATTTGAGATTTTACTTTTCTGATGTCTTTTCATCAACAGCTAAAAAATATTTATGTCTTTTTAAGGCTTTCCTATTTCTCTAATGGACTTGCTGATGTAATGTTTCCTTTGCTTTTGATGATCTGGCTGATGTTTTGTTAATTTTTACTCATAAATGGAGTTGTTCCTCTGATTTAGTTTGAAGGGTGGAGTAGACAAATTATTTTCATTTAGATGATTTCCTCATGCTTTTACTCATATTTTGCTGATGGAGGAGGTGCCTTCAAATAGGTTTCATTCCTGGACAGATCCTGCAGTTTTCTTGCCAAGATTTCAGAACTGGCTTGCCATCGCCTCCTTCTCAGGACTGAGAGAAAGTGACTAACAAAGGTCATTCAGCAGGCTTTGTGCCTAAGATGGGACAAGAACTCTTATTCAATCAATCAATCAATCAGAATAGAGCTGGAAGGGACCTTGGAGGTTTTAAAGTCCAGGCAGGAGATCCTATACCATTTCAGACAAGTGACCATCCAGTCCCTTCTTAAAATCTTCGAGTGATGAAGCACCCACAACTTCTGGCTGGAAGCTGCTCAGCTGGTTAATTGTCCTCACTGTTGGGAAGTTTCTCCATAGTTCCAGGTTGCTCCTCTCTTGATTAGTTTCTCTGTCCATTGTTACTTGTCTTGCCTTCTGATACTTTGGTAAATAAGTTGACCCCCTCCTCTATATGGCAGCATCTCAAATACTGGAATACTGCTATCATATCCTCCCTGGTCCTTCTTCTCTCTAGACTAGCCATACCCAGTTCCTGCAGCCATTCTTCATGTTTTTGTCTCTGGGCCCTTTATCATTTTAGTTGCTCTTCTCTGCACTTTTTCCAAAGTCTCAATATCTTTTTTGTAACGTGGCGACCAAAACTGGATGCGGTATTCCATTATATGTTAACCATAACATCAAAGTAGGTCTTTTTATTTTGCTATATTTCTCCATTTATTTTTAAAACTACCCACTTGTTATTCTAGTTAAAATATAACTTTCAACATTTTTAAACATGTACTTCCATCCAAATATTTCTTTACACATCTATTTTAATTTATCTATTTTGTCTAGAGATGCACTGCAATTTTTGTAAGAGAATTGCAAAGCCTGGCCAATAGTTAACTTCTGTTCCACATATTAGGCCAAGAGTTATCACATCATATTATCTAGAATATGATGCAAATTCCTCAAGTCATTTTGTGTGCATTTACATTTCAAAAAGTAACAGAAAATGAAGCATTTGAAATGACTAATATAGTTTGTTAGAAAATTTTCATTGCTGAAGGGGCAGTTTTATTATGGAGCATAAATATTCATGAGGAAATTAGCTTATACAATAAAAATACAAGAGTCTAGCCTCCTGACCATGGTCTATATGCATACAAGTAGTTCTCAACTTATGACCAGTGGCTTTAGTGCCTATTTGAAGTTACAGCAAAGTAAAAAAAAAGTACTTATGAGCTGGATTCAGAGTTCCACTGGCCATCTTTCCCTTGGCTCTATGGTGACTTGATCATATTTTGACCACTCCACAATGAGCTCACACTTACAGCTGTTTGCAGTGTCCTGCAGTCACATGACTTCAATTTGTGATTAGTTTTTTTTTTTTTTGCCAGATTTTGGTGTTTATTTTCATCCAAAAAATCCATGGATTGTGGACAATGAGTTCACTGATGGCTGTGGTGTCTGCTATATGACCATTATGTTCAATTAACAATGGCTGCAAAAAAAGGGGGGGGGGATAAATTGGGCAAAGTTATGTGATGCCCAGCTTAAAGGCTGACATGACTTAGATCATAATTTAGGGCTCAAATATGGTTGAGGTCTACCTATAATTAATAAAAACAATGCAACAATTTGGCCATGTCTTATTTACCTTTGAATGGAAATGGAAATAAGTTTGGAGGGATTGCGAACAATTTAGAGAATTTGGCTCATTACTGTTAAAAGCTTTCTGGCCTTATAAATTAATGATAATAATTGATAATAGTCATTCGCAATTGTTATGCATGTTTGTTTTATTCTAAACTGCCTAGAATTACAGAAAAATGTGAAGGATAGCTATATAAATCAAGTAAATAAATATTGTCAGTTATAAAGTAGACTTTCTGCCATTCATCCTAAAGTCCAGTCATTTCACTCATATCATTTCGCCTATTGCTTTTTGGAACATTGTGGAGATCCTTAGAATACATTGTCACTCTTAGGGACTGTGGGCACTGTACTGTAATAGTTTCACATGCAGGTATATTTCTCTAAAGTGCAGCATGAAAAAGCAAGCAAATAATTATTACAACTGTCATTCCGAGTCCTTAGTTAAAGCCTAGAAAATTGAAAAAATCCCAAAGAATGGGTAGCAAAATATATTTCTTTATATATATAAAATAGCAAAACTATTTCTTGAACTTCACAGTGAATTTAATATCTATTCTTCAGCATTAAGGTGAGCAGCAACAAATAATAGTGTTCTGACCCAGGCTTCATCAAATTTAATAAAACACAAACTGAATTTAAAGTAAAACCTTGTTTAATCTGACGCTGGGAATTACTTGCATTCCCAGCCAAAACTCATGAGGCACAGTTCCTCCAGATAAGAGCACGCTTTTCAGTGCTGTCAAATGCTGCCAAGAAACAGAAGTCCAATTAAGGCTAACATAAACCAACCCAAAACCCCAGAAAAAAGCTGACCAGAGTACAGAGCTTCATGAAGGACTTGGAGGTTGCTGAACTGCTTTGCTTCCTGCAAAGCTCTTCGTCATTGAGGACTGACTTTTATCCCTGATGGGAGGGGAAATCACCTACCAACCTTACTCCTGAGTCGTTCCTTCTCCTTCATCTGCTCTCACCTTCTAGCAGGTTTGCGCACATGTGCACTGGGAACAGGCTCCCCGGGGTCCTCTGCTTTGCTGCTACCAGACTCCAAAGGCACCGAAGGCAGCACCCCACTCTCAGATGGTCCTGGCCCCATCCCTGCATTGGATGCAGGATCCTCGTCCAAGTCCTCGCCAGACTCCCTGACTGGTTGCCTTTCATCCTCACTGCCTGATACCTCTGCTGTCTGTATCGGCTGCCGGCGAACCACAACAAATAGCCCTGCATGGGTGCGTGTATATATCTATGAGCAGGAATGAGTCTGAAGAACCTAATAAAAGTTGGCCCAGAAGAATGTAAAAAAGTTATGCAACAACAAAATTAACACTGTACTCACCTTCTCCCCGGGTGCAACTGCCTGGTCTTCCCTTGGCCATTCCTTGATGTGTTCATTTGCATTTCATTTTTATTTGTTGATGGTGGTTTTTTTTTTCCTCTCACACAGGCATTCCAAATGTCCAGGCAGTTATAAATGAACAAGGGATGTTTGTCCTCTTTGAAATAAAAACTCAGTCTGTTCCTTTCACCCCAAGTCCAACAGCATGATATTGTCTTTGAAGTAAAGAATGAACTGGATTTCTTTTTTGAGGGATCAAAGGATATGCTGAAAATTTGAGCTAATTTAAGCTAATTACATACGTTATTAGTATGAGCATCTCATTTTCCACAGCAGGTAAATAGGCAGTTAGGGCTAAATTGCCTTTGCATTGCTATTTCACATCAGTTTAAGCATAATACTTAGCACTATTACATAACTATACTCCAGCAAAATTCACCATCATTAGTTAATTATTTAACTTAGTTAAATACTATTTAAGTCTTATATTGAAACTAATTTACAGCTATGGTAGTTGTTAGTAACTGCAAAATGTTTGCACAAACCATTAGTCACAGCTAAAGGAAGTTTTAATGTTTTCCAAGAGAACCCAAGAAAGATGAAGAAAAGAAAAGAGAAAAAAATGTGCACATTATATAAATTCAGCAGATTTGTATTTTTGTTTTTTTTCCTACTTACTATCTTCAGGGAACTAAAACCCCACACCCAACCAGCCTGTCAGCTGGAAGTCATACCTAACCATTCCTAGAATTTATGCCTACATATTGCATATATTTTAAAGCATAGTTCGGTTTCATGAGACCAGGGGCATGAGACAGCTCTTTTTTTAAAAAAGAAAAGAAATTAAAACTGTTTGGAAGCAAATCCTAGCTCAAATAAAAATACAGAATCAGACACATTGCCTTGAAACACAAAGAATGTCATTTTTTCCCCAGAACTAGTCCAGTTGCTATTAATTTTGGGGGGAAATATTTATTGTTTGGAATATTCACATTGGTTGCTTGACATCTTTAAAAAAATTTTCTCTGTTCAACAATTATCACGCTTTGTGAATAACTTATTATGTTCAGACAAGGATCCAGGGTGTTAAGAGCTCCCCATAAAGAACTGAATTGAAGCAATATATAGATGATTAATAACCCCTGTTGAAATAATGACTCTCGCTGACCTGAAATCTCAGCAGATAATATGCTTGGAAGAGTTTGGTGACCTTTATGGGCATAGAAACATTTCATGTCATTTTGCAGTGGTTTCAGCAGCCCCCTTCCCCCTCCCCATCAATTGACAGAACTATAGCATTGTTTGAAGAAATACTAGGAAAAAAAAAAACAAAATTGTGGAAGCAATTCTACAATTCACTTGCATGAGAAAAACAATATAAGAAGCTCAGATGGCTTATTTTAGGATAAAGTATTAAGTTATGGGCCCTACAGATAAGAATTTCAATGTTATAACATGCCTTAAGTAGATCTTACACTTAATTATGTTAGTACTTTTTTTTTTTAATAAGTTTTTATTAATTTTCTACTTTTTTGAAGCTAGACAAGCTGATAGCCAGCACCATATCTCATGTTAGCGAAATTATCTACAGCTAGTCCTCGACTTACAACCACAATGGAGCCCTAAATTGTTGTGATTGAGACATTTGTTTAGTGAGTTTTGCACCATTTTACAACTTCTTACCACAGTTGTAAAGTGAATCACTGCACTTGATAAGTTAGTAACCTGGTTGTTAAGTGAATCTTGTTTCCGCATTGATTTGCTTGTCAGAAGGTCGCAAAAGGTGATCACATAAACTTGGGATACAGCAATAGTCATAAATATGAGCCAGTTGCCAAGCATCAAGAGCAGTGGTAGAATTCTACTGTTTCGGCCCGGTTCTGCCGAGCTGGTAGTGGCGATGAGCAGCAGAGACTGAACTGGTTTTCCCTGGCACTTTGCTGTTGGGCCCACCTGCCCATCTGGGCTTCCATACTCACCTTTATCCTCTGCTTCTAAGGCGGAGCTGCTTTGTGCGGCACAGAAGAAGCGACCGGGAGAGTGCAGGCTTGCAGGAGGTGAGTTGGAATGCCTCTGCGCCTGAGCAAAGTGCGCATTTGGTGCATACACACATGCAAAGTGTGTGCACGCACGCAAAGCATGCCCACCAAGCCACACCCACCTAACTGGTGGTAGACAATTTTGAAACACACCACTGATCAAGAGCCGCGGTGGCGCATTATTATTATTATTATTATTATTATTATTATTATTATTATTATTATT